>CM053787.1:140354462-140801962 GCA_028749045.1 Cupressus sempervirens
TCCAAGCGCTCTATAGCCCTTTCTACCATCTTTTCTTGTCCCCTATTTTTCAAGCCCACACGAGGCCATTAGTGCATCAAATCTGACTTTGAAGTGCTCTTAGGAGGTCTCCAGGCAACTTAAAACTGCAATAACTTCCAAACTCTAAAGCCATTTGACCTAAAAAAAATTCTGGAGTGTTTTAAATTACAATTATAATCATCCCTCCAACTTACACCCTCTAACTCATATAATTATGGCCCAATTATGAAACAATCTATTTTTTGCATTGGCACATATCCCAAGGTGCTCAAAAAATCTAACCTAGAAAACCAATAGTGGAACTATGAGAGTTGTAATCTTAATTTGACCCAAATGGGTATCTAGAAATGAAAATGCATTAAACAAAAGGTAACACTAAGCATATTTTTGGGTGATACAAGATTGCCCTTACACCTTTGGATGCTCCTACATCATTCATGAATACACAATCATCATCATTCAAAGACACATTGTAAGACGTCATCATGAAAGAAATTGTATTTACTAACCAAAAGTCATTAAAGCATCATCATTATGAAAATATTCAATCTAGACAATATAATTGTAAATCAAATATCTCGAAAACTAACACATACATGAAATAGGCCTAAAAGTGTTTGACAATCAGAACATAAAAGAAAACTATGGGTGGGCATTACATTTTTCATCCATGAATATATCCATTTTGTTGACCAGAAATCATTTTGTAAAGAGAATTACATAGGTTAATGGGTCTAAACCCATCCCCAACATCAACACTTAGGAATTTAGTAATCAGGGCTATGAAAGTGGAATTTATCTCTTTTAATAGATTTTGAGAGCCAAAGAACTCTTTTACTGCATTGATTACATCATTCGAGATAATATGCCAAAATGTTTGAAATAAGAAGATAGGAGATAGGAAAGCCATCAAGGCTTGGAGATTTTTACCCTTCAAAAGAAACTGTGAAATATTTAATATCTTTCTAAGAAGGAATAGCTTTAAGCATTTTGTTATGATGATTAGAGATCCCATTCAGGATGGGGGATAGTAAATCCTCCCGAAAATGAACATTTAAATTCACATCTTCCTTCAAAAAATTAGAGAAATAGCCAACCATTTCCTTTTTTATGTCTTCATCCTTCTCCACTTTGCTAGATGCAATTTGAATGGACTTAATTATAGTACTTTCCTTGTGTTTAAGGGTTGTCATATAGAATTATTTATTATTTCTATCCCTTGCTTCCAACCATAATGCTCTAGATCTTTTCCTCCAGAAAGTTTCTTCTTTAGAGATAACGTCATGAGATTTTACGAATATTTCACTTTTAGATTTCCTTAAGTATTCAAAGAAACCTGTCTCTTGAATCTAGTCTTGAACATTTTTTTAGTTTGAAAATGGTTTCATCCTTTTCTTTGAAAATGTCCCCAAAGACCTCTTTGTTCCATCTCTTAATCTTAGTTTTGATATTTCCAAGATTTTTTGTTACCTTATACATATTAGACCATTCAACATTAATATTCTATCACTCCATGATTCTAGCTTCCAACTTTGGGTGAGCGAGCCACATTCTTTCAAAGTAAAAAGGATGGTTAATTTTACCAAATAAAGGATCGATAATGAAAGATAGGGATGAATGATCAAACCCAATGCGAGGGAAAGATGAAAGGTTACAAGAATAAGAATACATCCAATCCAAAGATAGAAGATCTCTATCAAGTCTAACCTAAATTTGATCTTTCCCAACTCTCTCGTTTCGGCAAGTGAATTGAGATCCTTGAAGATCCAAGTCAAGAAGAGCATTTTCGTTGATAAAGTCAATAAGATTCATCTTGTTATCAAAGTCAGGAGCATAACCTCCATATTTCTCATAATCCTTCAAAGGGGTATTTAAATACTCCATAACCAACCATTTATCAAGGGGAAATCCTAATCTAGCATTCTCAATAATTTTTTCCAAGAGCTTTTTTGTCATTCTTCAAACTAGGAGCCAAAATTTTAGTTGATATCCACTCAAATCTATCCCTAATGTGAAGGAACCTAGCACAAACTATGTTGTTATCAATAAAGATAAGATTACCTTCGATTTTATTGAGATTCCATAATATGGTCATACATCCTAAGGCCCCATCTAAATCATTCCCTTTCGCACAACAATTTTTTTTTAAATTAATTTTTTCCACCTTTTCTTTTAGCATTTTAGTTTTTTGGATCATCATCATATCAGGTTTATGAAACTGCACCAAATTCCTCAAAACATCTTGTTTATGAGGACTATTTAGTTCTCTTATATTTCATGAAATGATCTCTATCTTTTACTAGATTGGTATGCCTCCCAGATGGTCATTTTTTCCCCATTTTCTATATTATTTTTACTTTCTAATTCCCTTTTTTTCCTAGCTATGAATCTCCCTACTCCTAATTTTTGGGATCCCACAACTTATTTCATCTATCTAGTTGCCATAGCTCCCAAAGAAAGAGGAGATTCATGGATATCTCCCTTTTTACATGTTTCCTTTGAACCTACATTCTTCTTATTTTTAATCAAGATACAACCTCCTTCCTTTAAGTCATTAGTGTTATGGTCATCCTTCAACCAAACCACTAACTGAGAAGCTAAAATGGTTTGTTGATCTAAAATCTGCTCTTCAAAATCCTCATGACTAATCTAGTTAATATCTCGACTACTCATCTGTTGTTGTAGGGGGTTGATAACTAAGATTTTCAAATTTTAATCTTCCCCTTTTTTGATTTTCTTTTCCTCCCTTGGATCTTTTATTTCCCCATCTTTTATGTTAATTTGCCTCCTTTCCATTACTATTATCATTATTGTTCTCTGATACTGAACTTCTTTTTTATGGTTTTGAGTCTCCTTTCTCCTATATGTCAAGGTTATATTTTCTTTTGTTCTCTACTTCATTTCTTGGTGTAGGAACAATCTTCCCTTCCAATAGATTTTTCTCTCTCCAAAGTTTTGTTTCTCCTTTCCTTGGGTTTTCATCTTTTCTTTAGCAAGTTTTTTAGGGCATTTTTTGCCCAGTACCATGCCTTTTACAATAGAAGCGCAAAAAGGGAAGGTATTCATAGTTCGCTTCTTGAGTCAACTATTCTAATTCGGAAGGAAGAAATATTGTTCGAGGAAGATTTGTAATCTTCCTCAAAGTTCACATAGATTCTTGCAAAAACAGGCCTTGTTCTTGTTGCAGTCACTGTATCAATTGATAGAATTTCTCTAAAGGAACTAGCTAAGCCCCTAAATGGATCTTCATTCCAATATTCCAATAGAAGACCTAGTAGTCTAACCCAAACTGGAACAAAGGAGAGAAAAATATTCATTCATGTCCATATTTATTGACAATTTTTGCAGTACTAAAGCAACTTTACCCATCATCCAAGGTCCTGTGCACAACACATTTGATATATCCTCTTCATTTGAAAACTCAAAGGAGAATAATCCTTTATCCATAGCCGCAAATTAAACTTGACCTTTAATATACCATTTTTTTGTTGATTTATTGTGTTCTTTTGAAGCTATATATTATAATCAATTTTAATGAATAAAACAATTTAGTCTATGTGTGTTTCTTCTTTGTATTATTATTATTATTTACAGTTTGATTAACAAAAATTTCATACCCCCATGAATATTATCTCATTTTGTGGCAATTAGATGATGATAAGGATTCATAGGGAATTGTAATACCCAACCCTTGGCTATACTATATTTTTAATTCACAAAAGGCACTAACTTAATTGATCAATCATCTTCCATATAATTTAGAAGTACCAATTTCATAATTTTCCCACCCATATTTACAACAACAAATTCATAATATCAAGGTCATATTTAGGCATGGACCTAGATCTTTTTGTTTGTAATGTCCCTACCTGCATATCAATAATTGGGAATTAGATGCTCCATGGTTCATATGTCAATGACATAGATAATTTATTCTCTCCTTTCATGTGAGGAGTCTAGGGTTTCCTTTAAACCATGATTATTTATTATTTTTATATATTTAATTAATAAATTATTATAGTAGATTGATATTAAACACATTCCAATCAAGTGTAGTTTCATGCCTTGATATTACTATATAAAACACACATTAAGCCGTCATTCAATTTCAAATTAGGTACATGTGTATAGAAAGTAGACATCTATACTTAATAGAAGTTGTTGAATTAATTATATTTTAATGACTTAAATCAACATGACCATTAAATACATGTTATTAAGTTAGCCTAGCTAATTCATATTTCTCACATGACAATTTTATCATGTCCTTATTTATTGGAAGGATAAACCTCTAGGAATTGGGCACCATAATGTTTGGCACCAAACTCTATTTATTTAGTTAATATAATATTTGAAGTATTCTTGCACATTCACATTGAGGTAGACCATGATGATGGTGAATCTAAAGTTTTATGCAAGATTAAATTAGACTTTTTGTGTAACACCCCGCTCGGGAACCCAAAAGAAATAAATCTAATATGCTACAAAGTTTACAAAACTATTTTTTTAAGTTTAAATAAAATCAAAGTGACAATGTGGAAGCAACATACACATACACAACATTTAAACAAATACAATTGCAATACAGATTTTATTTCTGAAGGGTTCCTTTGTGTTGAGTCACATTTAAGAAAGTTTTAATCATAAGTTTAAGTCTCAATTACAATTCTCATTATCATAAAATGAATAAACACATGCATAATCTCATATACACATACATAAAACAACTAATATGATAGAGTACATTCAGATAACATCATCCACTTCTCATGTTGTAGGGTATGCTATAATAAATACAAGTACATCAATATACAATACAATATGGACCATAAGATCTCAAAATACATGATACAAAGTTACATCAAATGAATAAAAGTCTCTAAGATAAGAATAAGAATTATAATGGTACAACTATATCAATGAGCATCCAACATCTGTCAATCTAAGGGGAACCCAAATGGTAAGAAGACACTATCTCCTAGTCTCCTAATCAGGCTCCCAATCTCACTGTGCATGAGAGATAATGTATGATCTGCACATAGAAAATCAAGTCATAAAATAATCCTAGGTAAGGAATCTTGATAGCCAAATCTCCCTCAAGGGTATCAAAAACTACTGATAAAGAAAAAATAACTAAAGTTCAAGAAAAGACACTCCTTCAAACCAACATCTTATACCAAAATCAATAACAGATACCAAGTACAAATCAAATATCAAAACCAAAAAGATACAACCACCTCCAAATCAATCTCAAGTATCCCAAGCATAATAACTAATAGATAACAATTGTCTTCAATAAAAGTAAACTACCAATTGTTAACTACAACAATAAAAAACATCACCAATGAATAACTGACATTCATCAATACAAGTTAACTTTCAACGATAACTGACATCCAATCAATAAATAATAAATACACCATCAAAAATAATATCCAACAAGTACACCACCAGAGGCAAATATAAAGAAAATATGAAGGAGACTTGGGCTATGTACTATGGAGTGTTATCACATGAGCCAACTCTAAGTTTACCCTAGTAGTCTCGCAAGACCCTGGTCCCCTAGTGACTCTATGCAAAATAATAATATCCTATCATGAAGATGAAGAAACTAGTTATAACTTTCAAGGTATCATCACATTGTCATCTTTAGCCTATACAAGCACTCAAGGAATGGATGAGGAAAAAATTCTAACTTATCTTTTAAATTTATCTCAAGGCATGGGGGAGGAAAGTATTTTAATTAATATGTTATCACTTGTTACACAACTTACAATGAGTTACCCTGGCAGCCACTTTGGGCCTCGGTCCCCATCAAAAGCCACTTCCATAGACATACACCTAGACTTGTACCTTCTCAAAAATCAAAAACCACAATTGTGTCCCATACCACAAAAATAATATTGATTGAATTTGGTTCTTTATCAAGCAACCCAAAATAATATTGGTTCTTAAAACCCAAGTTCTCATAAATGTTCATCAAAAGAAATCCTAATTTAAATCATAAAGTGCATCATGACATCTAGTCAAATAAATATAAAAGAAATCTTTAAAACATCTTTGGTGCATATCCTAACTTGGCCAACTAAACAATCTACAAAGAAAAAAACCATCACGAAAATAAACATCACAAGACTATAAATAGAATATTTAAGAAAACACATAGTTTTCAGCCATACAATTTAATTCCATCATTTTCTCTTATTTAGTTTGAGCCATAAAGATGTGTTTAAAAATAAAGTAAGAATATACATGTTAATATAAATTGTTATGCTAATATACTTATTTAAATCAATAAGTATTTGAATGTCAAATCTCTTTGTGCATATAAAATACAATGCAATATTATCATGTTATTGATTTAAATAATCTTAAATCATGAATGATTTAATTAATAACATAAATGTATATTATTAGATTAAATATTAATATCAATTTCATTTCTAAAATATTATTTTGACTTCTATTTAGTCTGATATTAATATTTACTTCATGTAATTAATGATGCAACTAGAGATAACTCAAACTTGAAATTATAATTTTCATTAAGTTATCTACAATTTCTCTCATAATATTAAATATTCAAAGCTAGATGATTATATAGTGAACTCCACTATAGCTTCTCTTAAAATATAACTAAATCACAATTGTAAATTTATTAATTTGTAACTCCACTTGCATTAATAAATATATAATAAGTTATATCTCACTAAAAAATTTAAAAGTAATTGATATTAAAAATTCGCATATAAGAAAAAAAAATAGTATATATTTATTCAATTTTCAAAATAAATAAATATTTATTTATTTATTTATTAAAATTTTTGAAATTAATAATTAACCATAAAAAATCATATAAAAATTATCTAATAAATTCAAAAATTATATTATATTTTTATAAAATAAAAATAAACATACAATTCGTATTTTTGCATGCCTTTGATCTCTCAAATCATTCAACCATACTACACTTACTTTTTTATCTTTAGTATATTTGTTTTCACATGCATGCATAATTTTAGTTACAACATATCTTCCTCTCAATTAATCTTTTATTTTTCTAATAAATTTTGCAACCAAATTATTTTAGATATACGAAGAATATTTATCTTAAATATATAGAAAATTCATGATAATCACCTAGTTCTATTGAAAAATTTAAAGTTTAAACCTTAGCTGTTCAATTTGTTGTTTTCTTTCATTTTTCTATAACCAATTTTTCTTATATTAGAAAGGATTATAAAATAACACAATTATAATAATTTTCTAAATTTTTCTACATTTTTCCTCACTCAAGTTTTCTTGATTAATAAGTTTTACTTTTTCAAAATCTACAACATAATTCTTTATCCAAAAGTCAATAAAACAAACTAATAAGCATTATACAAGCACCTAGGAAGACACAGAGCAGACAAATCTTTCAATAAAATTATATAATGGGTTTTCAAACCCTTACCTCAAAACCATAGCTAAATCTAATACAATATGTGAATGTGTGCAAAATCAAACCCTCTAAAACTTTCAACAATTCTTTGTTGAATTTTTCTCCCCAAACCTTGTGTGTAGAAATGAGCTTGAATCTCTCATTAAAGAGTTTAACTCTACCTAGGGTTTTTGAATTTTGAACATGCAAAGGCCTCTCATTAAAATAAACTTTTATTATTTAATCCTTTCATGCACACTAAAAGAACTTTTTAATTAAAATATAATTTTCTTTTCTTTTCCTCCACTTATTAATCATACAAGCACCAATTAAAGTGTAGCTTATTATTTAAATTAATAATAATAATTAAAGCTCATTATTTAAATACAACTCTAATTTAATTATTATTAATTAAATATTTATAATAAAGTAATATTAAATCTTTAATCTTTTAATATTTTAATTATCTTTTTATCCAACTTTTTAAATTAGACTTCTTCAATCAAATCTTTTCTAAAGCACATATTTAATTAATTTTGAATTATTTAAATGACATCATATTCTAATTTCTCTTTAACTTATTTTTGAAATTAAATTTTTAAAATTAAAATGCATATTTAATTAGTTTTTTATTAATTAAATATTCTCATATTTTTAAAAAAAAATTAAAACAAATAATATTTAAATTCTCAATATTATATGATCAACCCAAATATTATAGTTAAATCATTTACCAAATAAATCACATAGTCAAATCCACATAAAAGAAACATTACCAAAACTGGCCAAAATTCAAAAGTAAACAACACAGACAAAGATAAACTCGTGGGTTTAAAATGGTGGAAAGTCAGATTCATGTCCTCCTTTTTAGGATAAGTAATTAGGCTATGGATGGGATTGGACCTGAACATTATCTCCTCATTCTTACCATTGAGTTATTGCGACAAGTCATGCTCATCCTGGCAATTCAGGGAAGTCCATGCTTAGTACCTACAAATCTATATAAAATAGAAGGATGTACATGTGCATATATATCTAAGCTAAACAAACAATGGTGGGGAGTGGTACATCTAGTAGATCTCGACTAGCAGGTGACTATGACTCCCTCCCTCAACCATATCAGGTACCTCAAACATAAATGTAAAAAAAAAAAAAAAAACACACCATACATATGCAAGTATGGGTTAAGTATAATAGTAAATCCTAAATAAAAATAACATCATATTCTAACATGAATATCTCATCATCGTGAGGACATACTAAACATCTTTCTAAGACACACCATATGGCATTATCATAAAAGTAATTTCATTAACTAAGAAAAATTAAAGCATCATCACTACCAGTAGGAAATTGTTACAACCTTATGTAATCAATTACTCAACATATCAAAGTATTACATTTCAAATATCAAATAAGGGCTAACACATCTATAGAAGATTCATATAGAACTTTAACAATTAAGTCGACAATGATAGCAGAGGATGGGTATTACACTTTGAATCTTGAATTGTTGTTGTAGTGAATGTGAATTCAACTATCTTTCCTAGATCTATGAGATGGTATATGAAAATATCATTTTTTGGTAATTAGAAGTAATATGAATTAAGATATACATACTATGAAGGTGTATTATTGTAAACTTAGAAGATAAAAGGAAATGATAAGCAAAGTTTACTCACAAGGAATCACAAACCAAAATTTTGGTTTGACAATAATTTCACATACTTTTTATGGAGATTAAGTTGTTCACTCTACAACATCCTTTCTCAATTCTTTTTTGAACAAATTAAAATAAATATATTTTATCTTCCCCTTTTTAACAATATACCCTTATTCTCTTGAATGTCATTGCTCTCTTCTTTATATATTTTCCCCTTTATGTGTGATCACTTCTAATCTATAGGTTGCAAGCTTTAAAATAAAACAATATTACTTGACCATTTCTACTAGGAGGAGATATTTGAGTTTTACATAGAATGGAAGACTTATATTTAGTTAGAAAAAAAATCAAAGAGCATATTGTTATCTAAATCATTATAATTGATAAATTCAATCTGAGTATTCCCCCATTTATTTTGATATATATTGTTGGAAATATAAGATAGACAAGATGATGAGAGGAGGATGAATCAATATCCTCCAAAAAATTTCCTTTTGCCCAAATAATACTTTCTTTGTTCTCATTGTTACTCGGTTAACATTAAACATATAACATTTTTCTTTTAATTGGAAGTAAATCAACTAAGTCAACTTCAACACATCAACTCATGAAAACGTAACACATAACATATTATTTTTGGTATCGCAGAAACCCTTGGTTAGAGGAAACATTATGGTGGGGATGGTACCCACAAATCCATCACTATTGTAGTAAGAGGTTTCCTTGTTAGGGCTACAATGTTTGTCACTTATGGTGACTTGCTCGGTTAGGAGTATACCATGAGATTTGTAAGGATCTACCTTTTTCAAGAATTAAACAACACTCATCAAGCATGTACTCGATTAAGAGATTTACATTTAAGACTATTAAGTCCACCTTTTTCAAGAATTTGTGAAAAATACTAGAGTGGTTAAACAATATCAGCAATGACCTATAGCAACAACTTAATTTGATTGATTATTTCCTCTTATGCTCTATAATTATCACCTTCCTATGATAGAATTGCACTTTCTCTCTATTCTATCAATAAGTCCAATTTTTGACCTATTTTATGTATTGTTGCTTCCGATCCTTACTTAGCAATAATCACTTCTACAATTTAATATCCTCAACCATATCATGAGCAACAAAAACATTAAAATATTCTCAACTACTCCTTTTATAGTATTCTTTTTTGTTTTACAATTTGACTTAATTAGGGTTTTAGAATCTTCTAGAATAGTCCTTTGATCATGATCAATAGTTTAGGAAACATTAATTCCTTGCTTCTATTTCAACTTTATTCTTATTGGTATATGTTGCATTGGAATCATCAACAATCACTTCACATTCTTCAAGAAAATCTTTACAATTTTTTACCTCGATTTATGTGAACCATTTTTCCTTTACTTGGTAGAATTAGGTTGTATTTGAATTTGTGTCAATTCAAACTTTGATCTCGTCTCTATGACACTCGGTAAATACATTATTCTTTCTTTGCTGACACTCAATTTATCTATTGCTCGGTGAATGATGACTAGCTGTGTGTATCTTGTAGAACCTCGACTCAGGTAAAGCTTTTACTCAGTAGCTACAATATTACTCGATTTTCACTAGAGCTTGGGTACAACTACAATATTCTTCCATTTCCTGCTTCACTGTCTAAGAAACATAATGACTCGGTTGTTATGTTCATTTTGATACTAATAGGTAATATGATTCCATGATTGTTCCCCTTTGACATTAGTGTCAAAACCATTATATACACAAAGAACGTATCCTTCATTTAAAACTCTCCCCCTATACCTATGCTTCCTCTTAGTATAGCTTGTGTGTTTCAGAATCTTTTTCAATTTTATGTTTTTGTAGTATACTTAGAATATCTCCTTATAGATCCAAAATACATATGAACAAATGTATATACAGGGACAAAAATATTGTTCTATTTATCACCAACATATTATTATTCCCCCTTTTTTGACACTTATGCCAAAAGAATTCTTAACACTTATGCCAAAAGAATTCTTAACATGGAAAAACACTTGTTGGGGAAGTAAACCAAAATGTTCCAAGAAATCTTTATGATTCTTCAATACAATTTCCAATTTTTTGTCCCAATTGGACTTGATCATCTCTAAGCTTTGTGTTTCAATCCTCATCTTGGCTGCAAGATCAACCATATGATCAGCAATAGATAGGTTTGGGGTGGCTATGAGATCTTTTGCATCTCTAATGTGAGTTTGCATAACCTCCACATGAAGTACAATAGAAAATCTTGAATCCCATTTATCTTGATTCTCATATTATTCTCCTCTTGTATCAATTCATGTTGAAGTCCTTGAAAAAATCTTATTCAAGAACAGTATTGTGAAGACATACTCGGGTCTTTGCGTAATGCATCTACACTAGACTTCATTTCTTCATCTATTTTCCTCAACTTATCTTTGATTTCTTGGGTGGTGAATGCAATATCACATAAATTTTGAAATAACAATAAAACATTTTGAAACACATTCTCTATTGTTGTAACAAAAGTAGACGGACTCACTTTCTCAATAGCAATCTTGGTAGAGACTTTCTCCAGCACTTGATCTTTGAACTTCTTCTTTGTCTCTCAAGTAGAAATGATCTTGTGTCAACATCTGGATCATTTAAATTATCTACAATTTGTACTAAATGGTCCAAGATAGGTGTGTTCTCATTCAAATCCATACCAAGTGTATCCTCCAAAATTATATCTTTGACATCATGTAGCACCTACTTTTGTCTATGCTCCTTTACTTTTGTCTATGCTCCTTTACTTTTTTCTATGCTCCTTTCTCAATCTTACTTGTTCCTTCTTCCTTTCACATAACTCTAAGTAAATAGCCATTCGCTCATCATCAAGAGCTTTAGTATCCTAGCTTGGTATTAAAATTCCCTCATCCAAACCAATTAGATCAAACCAAAATGCATGGGACTCCTTCTTTTTAGGCTTCTTCCATTTGCTACCTACTACTCGCTGACATACTTTGCAACTTTGGAAGTTGAATTTCTTGATTTGGAAATGTAATCCTTGTTTCTGTCTATGGAACTTTGTCTTGTTTCAATGATTCAACATTAAATATTGCTGGTCAATGCACAAATGGTACAAGTACCATCCCTGGTGATGTATCTTTTACTTCATTCTTCTTATTAGTATCACTCAACACCTGTATTTTCATTTCAAGTAATTTCAAAATAGTTGTGTGCAAAAATATGGGATCAATAGGAAAACTAGATAATGGACTTGCAAATGAATTCATCCAATCTAGTGTTTTTTCATTGTGCATTAACAAGTCCCTCACTTGAAGTTCTATGGGTTGGTACTATATCACCTATCACAAAGATATCTGCATTATGCTCTATGGATTCTCCTCTAGTTTGAGCATGTTTAGTAGCACTCTTCTCATCTCTAGTATTACCTTATGTGTTTTTCCCTTGTGACTGTTGAGTATGTTTCTCGATTTCACCTTCTTCTTGTTGTCCCTCGATATTCACTATAGTATCTACTAACATATGCAAGGATCCAATGGGTATCTTGCTATTATTTTGATCACTGGGTTTGGGGAACTCTTTTATTTGTTGAATGATTGGATCAAATCCAAGTACATGAGCATGCGTCAGTTCATCTAATCTTGTTCACTTTGTATTTGGCTCGATATGCATTGTAATATCCCTATCTCTCTTTATCTTCTTGACAGTGTCCTCATCATGAAAATCTTTGATAGTAACTTCATCTTTTTTCCAATGATATCTCCAACCATTTCATGCACATTATCATCAAAATCTTGTGGGGATATTGTGTCAAGCTCATCATCTTGGTTATCTCGCTCAATTGTTTGATAGGTTTCATCAACATCAATTGTTTCATTTGGATCCTTAATGCTATAATTTTTTTCCATATCATATTTGAATATTCATCTACTAAATTCAATTGACCAGATAAAACATAAAGAGCTCTATGCTTGCAAACAAACCTATTCTCATGTCTCTTCAGAGTTGTAGTTGTATCCTCCAAACCAAATTCAAGAAAAATATTTTCCATTGTTTTGCTCCTCATTTCCTTCTTAGTTTCAATCCATATTTCCATCTACTATCAATCTTCTAATATAGCTCATTAGGAATTTGATTTCCAATTTCCAAGGGCACATACTTGACTCTTGTTAGCATTACTATCAATGCTTCTTTAACCATATTCTTGTCCTCTTCACTCATTGATTAATATTTATAATAATTGAAATCACTAAATCCTTTATCATTCATTATAGTGTCAATTATTTCATCTATTGTCTTTGGTCTTTTGGGCATAGGGGATTTAGATCCTCCTTGTAAATCATATTTTGTTCATTCACAATCCTATGCTTCCTCTTCATCTTCTTTCATAATCAACTTTCTCCTTCTTTGAGTTGATCTCTTTACATGTGTACTTGTAGACTCAGGGGCTCATCTCCTTATCTATGTAATCTTGGCTTGTTGTATAGTAGGCTTTATAGTTTTCATGATACCTTTATTCATTGTGGCTTCTTGTGCTACTTTGATTCTAGGTTGTGTGACCTTAGGGCTTGTAGGGGTAGAAACAATAGTCCTCTTCTTACCTTTTGATGCTTGTAGCTCAACAATAACTATTTCTTTTCCTTTTCCTTCTTCTTCAACCTCATCTTCACCTTTCCCCTCAGTGATCATTAATGGTTTGTATTTATCTTCACCAAATGCAGTTTCTAACTTCTCATTATTTTCTTTTCTTTTCTCTCCATCTTTAGTATCACAAGATTCACAGTGTTGTTCTTCTTTGCAACTTCATAAGTCCCAAACTTAGAATCTTCAGGGCTAATTGGTTCATTAATCAATTCTTCAATTGCTTTGGTGGCTTGATCAATATTTATCTCATAATCCACTGGTTACAACCATGCAACTTTCAATTTAACTACTTTCACAATTGTGTTACCTATATCAACTAAGAAACAAATATCATCATGATATTTTTTACTAGGGTAGGGGTTATCTTGTATCTCTAGTGGTTTCTCTCCTTGAAGTTTTCAAGATATTCATTCATCACACTCAAAAATTTTGCATAGTGTTTAAATGTACTTATTGATTTGGTAAGTGATAGAGATATTTTCCAATTTACTTCAACGATGCCAAGAAAATGATTTTGCATATAAAAGAATATACATACCAGAAGAGAACCAAATTTGCATGTTTTAGACTTCACAACTCGAATTGTCTTCATATTATTTGCTAGTGGCCTAAGTTGTAACTCAAAAATTTCATACCTTTGACCTTTCTTTACAATCCTGTAACCTAAATCAATAGCCATGTAAGGAACATTGTTGGGTCAGCTCAATTGAAATATCTTGTAAGCAACTACATATACATCGAATTTAATTTTCAAATCCTCAATAGTGTCCACTTTCATTCCTCTAGTGTCCAATTGTTCTTTTTTATTTTCATTAATTTCTCCCTTGTGTGTCATTCTAACAGTTTTCACCTTGTCAATGATAGGGTATCCAGTAACCATATGAATCACATTTTTAGTGATTTGTATCAGTTCATCTAGCCACATATACATATCATGTACTCAAATCAGCACAACCCTAACCCAACTTGTTTCTAAATCCATGGGAAAATGTAGTGTATACATGAGTCCAGTCGACTCAAAATATTTAAACTATTCTTTCAATTTTCCTTCCACACACATTTTTTCATAAACCTCATGTAGTTTTAGGTCTCCAACTTCCTTGATTTTTCAATGGTAAAATGATTGAACATCATTCACAAGTAAAATTCTAGGTGGTATAGAAATTAGGGAACCCACCTTATCGATTTGCACTCTAATCTTCAGATACAAATTTTACTTTGGCTCTTCATATGCTTCATTTCATATCAAATTGAATGAATTTTCTTTTGCCTTTGTTTTCCTTTTCACATTTTTGGAACTGGAAGTCATTTTCATGTAGTAGGGTTTTCAACAAATATTCAATTGTTCACTCGATTTGCACTCTACTCACTTTTCTCATGAATTCACTCACCAATTCACACCACAAATCTTCTACAAATAATTCTTAGCTCAAATCACTCAAACTCTCTCTTTTCTCTTCAAATGCAAGGTGAGATAATAAAAATAAAAAACCCCAATATATACAACATAGCTAAAAAAGTTACCATTAGGGTACACTAAATGCATCATATTCCACATTCTATTGTACTAAATGAACATGGTTACCTTTAGTAACTCATTCACCACACACTTCCATCATTACTTGGGTGATATAGTAAACTTGATTCTAACTTGGGTAAAGTAACTTCACATCATTGAGATAGCTAACTCGGTTACCACTGTTGGCACATAGTTACCGACCTGCTTGGTTAAGCTTAACAAATAAAAATATTTCCACACTTCACAAATGTCATTGTGCATCAAATGTTATGCAAGTATGGATTTCTTTCCAGTTAATTATAGGAACTGGTGTTGGATTTTTCAATGATAATGCAGTTCCTTACCTCCTTACGTGTTTTAGTTAGAATTGGAGGTTTCACCTAATCCATTAGATGAGGCGTCCTCATTTTTTGCACTTGATGTCTCATTTTCTTTAGTCTTTCTTACCCACTTCTTGTTCATATGTTCACAAATTTCATCTGCACCCATTTTTCCTTTACCTTTATAATTTTCATCATTTGGTGTTGAGACTCAATTTCTACAATTCCTTCTTAGATGATCGACCTTGTGATAATCATAACATGTCATGCCAGTGTTTCTCCAATCACCAGATCTCCCTCTAAAATATAATATCATGCAATTTGCAATAATGTGACCATACTTTCCACATGCAATGCATGAATACCATGTGTTGTGATTGCAATTGATAGTAGTACCCTTCTTCCTTGGTTTCTAGTTAGAGTTCATCTGTGATCTGAAATCTTGAGACTTGTGTCCAAACTTTTTACAAGTGTAACAGTAACCATTAAATGCATACTTCTTAGGATTGGCTAAATTTGGATCTACACTCAAATGCTCAATGTCAATACTTGTTACAATGATAACAATAATCATTGGATTTGAGAGTAAGATTTCTCTTACATTTTTTACATGTTCAAGATTTTCACAATGATAGCATGTTGGTGTTCTTGGCTTTGGATTGGTGTTCTTATTCCTTTGCTCCACCTTCTTTGATGATTCACCTTTCTTGGTAGTAAAACTCTTGGTATATCCTAAGCTAGATGTGTCTCTTGGTCTCCTTTGTTCTTTGAGTTGTTCATCTAGTAATTTGATACTTTCTTGTGATCTATTCATTCTATCCATCAAATATTTTTTGAATTTCAATTCACCCTTTAATCTTTCATTTTCAATCCTTAGTTTAATAATTTCTTCCATCTTCCTACCAATTTCATGGTTTGCACTAAGTAGTTGGTTTGTCATATCAAAATGATTTTGTGTTAATCTTGAGATCTCTTCATCTGTTGCATCCAATCTTGCAGCAATTTATCTCTTATCTTCTGCCATCATATTCTTGGCATCTTCAAATTTTCTTTTCTACTTCATTAATTCATAGTACCTCATGGAATCAGCTTCATTTTCCTTTTTCAATACTTTCACTTGCTCAGTAAGGTTATGGTTCTTCTCAAGTAGATCAATAATGGCAACAATAGTTTCATTAGATGTGTTTGTATCATATAGTTCTTCAATGATTCTCCCTTGGTAATTTATCCCATTATTTTGTTGAGCAAGTTCTTTTCTCTTGTTCAAGGATAGTTTGAGATTGTTCTTCAATTCACTGATTTGACTCATGGTCATCCATGGTTCCAATATTTGATTTTCAATAGTCCTATACTATACTTTTCCATGACTTAGATCTTTTTCTCTTAGGTAGGAAACCCTTCAACAAGAGAACATATCTCTAATACCAATTGTTGGAAATGCAAGATAGACAGGGTGCTGAGGGAGTGGGGATAAATTAGTACCCTCCAAAACTTTTCCTTTTATCCAAATAACACTTTCTTTGTTCTCATTGTACTCGGTTAACATTAAACATATAACGATTTTCTTGTACTTGAAATTAAATCAACTAACTCAACTTCAACACATAAACTCTTGACAACATAACACATAACACATTCATTTTGGTATCATAGAAAACCTTGGTCAGAGGGAAAACTATGGTGGGGATGGTACCCACAAATCCATCACTATTGTAGTAAGAGGTTTCCTTGTTAGGGCTACAATGTTTGTCACTTCCAATGACTTACTTGGTTAGAAGTATACAATAAGATTTGTAAGGATCTACCTTTTTCAAGGATTTAACAACAGTCATCAAGTGTGTACTCAGTTAAGAGATTTATATTCAAGACTATTAAGTCCACCTTTTCAAGGATTTAAAAAACTGCTACAGTGGTTAAACAATAGCAGCAATGACCTATAGTAGCAACTTACTTTTCTTGATTACATTCTCTTATGCTATGTACTTATCAACTTCCTATGATAGATCTACAATTTCTCTTTATTCTATCAATAACTTCAATTTCTAACATGTGTTTTGTATTGTCACTTCCAATCCTTACTCGGTAGAAATACTTCTCCAAAAGAATATACACAACCATACCATTAGTAACAACAACATTAAAATGTTCTCAACTGCTCCTTTTATAGTATTCTTTTTTTTTTGCAAGTTGACCTAATTAGGATTTTAATAGAATCTTCAAGAATAGTCCTCTAGTCATGATCATTGGTTCAAGAAACATCCATTTCTTCCTTCCATTTTAACTTTATTTTCATTGGTATATTCTATCATGGAATCATCAACAATCACTTCACATTTTTCAAGAAAAACTTTACAAACCTTTACCTTGATTTATGTGAACAATTTTCCTTGCTCGGTAGAATCAGGTTGTATTTGAATCTGTACCAATTCAAACTCTAATGTCATTTCTATGGCACTCGATAAATACATTTTTCTTTCTTCACTGACACTCAATTTATATATTGCTTGGTGAATGTTGACTTGCTCAATGTAGCTTGTAAAATCTTGACTTGGGTAAAGCTTTTGCTCGATAGGTACAGTATTACTCGATTTCCACTAGAGGTCAAATACAACTACAATATTCTTCCATTTCCTCCTTCATTGCTCGAGCAACATAATGACTTAGTTGTTATGTGCATTTTGATGCTAATAGGTAATATGATTCAACATATAAATCTTAAGAATACCTTCTAGTCTTGAGTTGTTCTCCTATAATAAAATGTATCTTGGATAATTCTAATATGAATTCTTGCTACAACATTTTTTTTATCGAGCAATTAAAATAAATTAGTTCTAAAATCCTTTTTTATTGCAAATTTACTCTGATTGTATTGAATCCCATTAGTTGATTCTTTATATTTCCCCTTTTATGCTCTGTGTCTTCTAATCTATAGGTTGAAACCTTTAACATAGGACTTTCAGATGTTTATAATTTTTTCCAAGAGATATATGATTTTTTCTTAGAAGTAAAGGCTAATCAATTTCAAAAAAATCTATTATGAATCTTCTTCCATTTATTTTGATATGGACATCTTAAGCATACCCTCTATCCTTCAGTTGTTATCCTATAATAAAATGTCATTTGGGTAATTCTAATAAGCCTACAATATTTCTTAAGAATAGATTTTAGTTTTGCAACTAGTCCATCCTTACTCCACAAAAGCATCAAAACCTAAAGGTTTATAAGCATGTAATATTAATATAATTTTAATATACAAGTATTTTTTATAAGATAAAATAATGGTTGATTCGATGACATTTATGTAACCATCAAGACACAACATGGCATTTGATGGGGCTCCTAAGATTGTAACTTTTGTTCACTATCTATAATGGACTTAATTTTCCATTCAACGTCACCTCTTTTCCTATTTTTGAAATAAATGAAAAATATATTAACTATAAACTTTACTTATTGTTAGTTTTAGATTACAAGCATGCTAATTAAACCAATAGATAAAATGTCCTCAATAATAAACTAAATGAAGTGGGGGGGTTTAACCATCACCACTTTAAATGAGTATAATATAAAATGCAACAAGAGAGTGCAATATAGATGTTAATCAGAGATACCCAACTAATAAAAATTGATTGCAAACACAAAACTAACATACATATTTCCTAACTATGTTTAAAATATGGAACTCCAACACTAATAAATAGAAATGGGGATTTCATAAACCCTAGATACTCAACTTAATATCTCTAATAGTGACAACTAGCAATGGAAATGGTCAAAGATATACAATAAGTTCTAAAACCCTTCTCAATCGTCCATCATGAATAATCACAAACCTTTCCACACTGAAGTATTGAAGAAGCACTTGTTAAATAACATTGAGGCTCAACTGAGGATTTAGGTGGTTTCTTAATGGTGGATTCAAATTCCTCCTATATAATTCATTCTACCTATGCTCAGATACTTGTTGATATAGATGCTTCTAAAGGCCTTCTATTGAAGGTTAAACTAGGTAATTGTATTGGCTCTTGGACTCAGTTGTTAGATTATGAGGGTATCCCATTTAGATGCAAGAAATGCTTCAATATAGGGCATGTTGCAGCAAATTTTGGGGTTAGAAATCTCAAATCCAACAAGTCCACTTGATGGAAAGGGGTTTTGTGAAAACATTAAACAGTGGTCAAATCTGACGGTGATGATCCACAAGTTACTATTGATATTCAAGGTCAAATAGTTGATGTACAAGTTGTTGAGGTTAGCCATAAGGATCAATTAATGGCTAATTATATTATTGTAGATTATAATGTTTCTACTCCTAATGATCAATTTTTGGCTAATTATGTTGGATCAACCCAATAGACTATTGTGGTTGGTAGTGATATTGGCCCTGTTAGTTGTGGTGTCGTTTTGGGTTGGTCTTGTGTTTCTGGAGTTTCTTATACTAATCTTGTCAAATTTGTTGCTTGTGTTGATAGCTATGTTGACTCTTTGGCCTGGCATTTTTATGGTTGCTAAGATCAAGGAGGGTTGGATAATGTTAAAAGGAAAAAAAATCGAAAAAAAGTTCCCCCTCATTCTTCTTCTAATCCCCAAAAGTTGGGGATTAAGGGTGAACCTTAATTTTTGTTGCATTGATGGGTGGTCTAATTACTAAGTGATTATCCTTTTTTTGACCACCAGATTGTGTTGTGGGGCTTGTTGTTCACCCCCTTTCTATCATAGTTTTTTTGTGTTTTTGCCCAGTTTTACTTAGTTATGCATAATGCTTATCTTTCGGGTTGGATCAGTAGGTGTTTTGTTTTGCACCTTCTATTTGGGTTTCAGGGCCCCTTCAGAACCTGTTTTCTTAATTAAAAACTTTGAGGCCCAATTGTGTTCTTTGTGTAAAATTGTCAATATATTCTATAGAATGTATCTTTTAGCAAACATGAAGAATGTTACATGAAAGGGATTGTGTTCTTAAAAATCAGCAAGAAGAAGCACAAACCTGGTTACAAATATAAGCATGAGTGATAGCAAATTCCCAACCACCCAAAATGAGATCCCTATTAATGTGAATTTTAATTGAAACTTAGTATTCCAAATGAAATGCCAAATATCCAACTCTCTTTTGAATAAGGATGCTCATATGCAAAAGAATGTGTTTATGTATTGTATGATCAAATGGGATGACCCCAAGGTTCCTTCTCAATATGCACGTTCACATAGTTGAAATGATGCAATATGTTAGTATCCTAAAGGGTCTTACATTTTTCATTCAATAGATATCAACTACTTTAACCAATTTTTTCATTGATTTTTGCATTTCTGGGACATCCTCTTCTTGGTCTCTTGATGAAATCTTGTCATTTGCAAACACTTGAATTCTAGAATTCTCCTCGAGCTTGTCCTTCCCTCTTCAAGTTATTTATCTTGTGCTCTAACATATTCTACTTGCATACATTTCAATCCATCAAATATTAAATTTTGTAATTTCTGCTATAGACTAGAAATTTATTGTCAAAAAAAGTAAATTTCAAGACCATGATATGTTTACGTTCCTCATGAACATGTTTCATTAACTTTCCTATGAAATGGTAAACTTTATCATTTCATCTCAAACTTTGATTTTCAATACTTTATACCCTAATGCAAAATAGGAACCAAATGATAATGCATTGATTTAAGTTTCACCATTATGTTCACTTAAAAACCCATCAAGTTTTGAATGCTCTGACATATGACAATCCCCTTAACTTGCCAACCAATTACCTTATTGGTTGATGTCTAGATCTAGGCATTAATGTCTAAATCCTCGTATGATCTAGAGTCTAAATTCTATTTTTTGTGCTCATAAATGTGATTTACACCAGCTATACTTTTAGTTTGTTGGAAACTATAAGATTCCCAACCTTGTTTTGATTGTTCAAATGAAATTTGTTGGGTAATTTATTCTGATCTATTATGCTTGTAATTTGAATCACCTTCTTTGTGATTGTTTTGTGATTTTAAATGGTCTCTTACATATAGGAAACTAAGCCAAGAAACATATCCCTTTCTAAAAAGAATGACTTCCTTTGAGGGGAACAAATGGTTCAAAATTTTCTTCCTTTTTATTCTCTAATGTCAACCAACCTTGATTAAATTCATGTTCATATTAACAAAAATTCATCTTACACTCAAGAAATAATGAATTCCTCATCAAGGCATACGTATGGAAAGGATTGTCCAATTAGAATCTTGAAAGCCAATTAGACAATTTTGGAAATAACAATGTAATTGCGAAAACCTCTAGCTATTTTTAGAAATTTTATCCCCATTGGGCAAGATGCATAATGGTTTTGGAATTTTTGTGCCCATTGGGTAAGATCGCCAAGTGGATTTTATAATTAAATCAATCATTAAGTGAGCTATAAGCATGTTCATTTCAAAGATACACCTTCCATTGGGAAAAGCATCTTGATGTTTTTGGATTTCATGTTTGTATGAAGAACTGGGGGATTTTTCACCCATTTGGAAAAGCCTTCATCATGCAAAATCAGAAACTTTGAGGTTCATGGAACAAGAGTACAATATGTCAAATTGGGGATTTCACCTTCATGGGGGAATATCATGCAACATGTATAGCTTAATTCAAATATTTGAAGTTTATTGGGCAACATTTACCAAGGTGGTTTCAAAGTTCAAGGCTTGGAGGAGCAGTTCTATATTCATTTTCAAAATTCATATGCCCATTGGTCAAGAGTAAATAACCCAAAATGTTTGGAAATAAAATCTCTTTTGGGAAAACTATCTAGTGAGATTCAAAAATCCATTGTGTATTGGCCAAATTTCTTGGAGAATCCTTGCCTCGCCTACTCAATGTTGATTCACAAATCTTTTGTGATGGTCTCCCCTACAATTGGAATGATCCAACAACTTTTCCATCCTAGGTTGTGCGTTCTTCATTAGAAACTTGTATGGTCTCTAATGCTTCAAATATTGTTTAAAATTAGTTGTAGACGACAAGGATTCATGTCCCCTACCTAGAATGTGTAAATAATGCAATATATAACTTCTTTAGGTAGGTATCTTGGATCTTTGTAAGAGAACATTGGTTGTGGTAACAATAAAGGACTCCCTCCTCTTTTCATGGTCCAAGGAACTTGAATATAGTATCTTAGATAATTGTATAAAGAATGAAGAGAAGTCTTCCTAAATTTGTTTCAAAATCTCATTCTAGATTAAGACAATATGCATTGAAAGGAAACAAAATACTATTGTGTAGAATGGTTGATATATAAGGCTTTAGGCCCTTTCAAAACCTAACATGCATATTGAATGTTATTTTGTTGATCAACTATTAATTTATTGGTAGTCTAATGTAATTGGACTTTAGGAATGGTGCAAATGTTATCATTAATGTCAAGAAGTAATGTATTTGTCAATATCATGGCAACCATGTTTCTATTGATGTCAAAGGTATAGAAACAAGAAGATTTTGGTCAATGTCGAAGTTTGCAATTGTATATAGGTTGTAGTGGCCAAAGGTTGCTAAATGATTGCACAACAACACTTAACCTTATATTTCGTGAAGAATGTTGGATGACTCTTCTTATGCTTATGCAAGATAAAATTGACTTAACCTATCTAAAGGTGGTCAACCTTATTCATGATATTTTTATTTAAATAACAAAAATAAATTGGCGCACTAATCATGGCATGTAATGTATTAGTGACAAATATATCAAAATAATGTCAATAAATAAGAGACTTAAAAGGCAATGATTAAAAGTTATTAATGTGTATTGATAAAGTTGAAAAAAACAATCAATATAATGATTGATAACTTGGCAAAATAATTACGTAAGGCAAAGAGGGTGATCAAGTTAAGTAAAGAGGTGATGCTTCTAGTTTGCAAGGGCAATGATTATGTTTAAAGGTCTTGATTATGTTCAATGAGGCAGTGATTTTTAAAAGGCAACAATTAATATGTGAAAAGGTGGCAATGATAATCATTCTCAAAGGGACATCATCCTGCAAGGAGATCTCTCTATTCATAGAAGATGTGAAGATATAATTTAAATCATGTGTGTGTTGAGTAGGAGTGAAGTGAGAATAAACATAATATCATTCAACTAATTACAGAATAAAGTGTTAGAGATGTGAATATAAAATAAGAGGAAGAAAACAATTGTAGAGCCAAAAGGATTGATCATAAAGCCATAATCAAATTTGAGGCAAAGCAAATATAGAACATCTTATCAAAGCAAATTTGCAAAGAAGATTATGTTTGAAATTCATTGAAGGAGAATAATTTTAATCTAGACAGAGGTTTCATTGTGCAAAGGTTGGTGCCTCATTTTAAGCAATTGTTCAATGGTGGTGATTAGTGTCTCTTGTGGGTAGGTGACTAGAAACTTGTTGTAAGATATCTTTATATAACCAATATTTTGTTGTGAAGTTCTTTCAAAAGAGTTGCCCCATATATGTGGTATTCTCATGTTACAAAATCATTATATCTTGTATGATTGATGTTGTTACAAATTTAAGTATTAAATGAAGACAAATTGATTCCTTATCACTTAAAAGATTTCAATTTTTATATACTACAAACTAATATACCAAACCTCTTTGATATGCCCCACTTTTGATATACCCATCTTTACATGAAAAAATATTTTTTTTCAACATATATTTTAGTGTGTGAAGATAACATTAAAACACTTAATAATAAGAGTCACATAACACAAACCACTTATGAAAGTCAAAGAGTTCACCACACTATAGTAACAATTAGATAAATAAAGTCAAAAATAAAATAAATAAATAATATCCGTATTTATCCTTAACAATTTATATGACAGCTTTAGATTAGTTGTTTCTGTTCATAGTAGTATGCTGGTTAATAGTTTGGGTAGAGTTATAGTGGTTAAGTTACTTCTTGTTTTGTTTGTGTTTCAGTGATGTTCTCTGTTGGTTTCTGTTGGTGATGTGCTGGTTACCAGCCTTTTGGTTGTAAGGGTCGACCCCCTTGTTTTTGGTCGCTTTTAATTTCAAAAACAATTTATATGACGGTTAAAAACTTCATTGTGGCAATCACGCTACACACTGAGCGTAATAATTTAACTCTAACAACTTGCTTTGAATATTGATTTTCAAAAGTTTGGAGAAAAAATTTGTCACGATAAAGAATTATAGTTTGACTTCTTTAGTAGGATAGCTTGGAAGTTGAACATTTTTATTTTATTTTTGCACAGTTTGTCATGATAAAAAAATTTGGTTTGACTTTTTAGTTTGGATAACTTGGAAGTTGGACTTTTTAAATTTTTTTTAAGTTCAGAAACATTATCGGAATGAGAAATTATATTTTTTTGAGTTATCTGATAAGAATATTTGATAATTAAAATAATAATTCCATCCTACCACCTTATTCAAAATGACATAATATGAATTTTCACCTTTCAATAGTCTAATACACCCCAGGAAAAAAAAATTAACGCCCAGAGCTGATAAAATATTCCGTAAAATTAAAAAACTCTAAACCCCACCCGAATCCTCAAAGCTCACAAGACGGCAACGGATGGGAGAAGACATGAATGTCATTTACTATACAATCTGAAGAAGCACATCAACCATGTTGAAGAAGTCCAAGCTGACCGTAGATGTCCGAGAGTGGTCAAGCAATTCATTTTACTCATCTGCATGCACAGATAAAAGCTTGGCAAAGAAATCAAGAAAAAGCGTAGCATGCATTGAAGAATCCAGATTTTGAAAGGCTATTATTAATAATAATTTTAGGCACATTGTATCTTATACCCTTCTTCACAACTGTTTTTGTGTAGATGAAATGACTACCCAACAATCCATAAGATTTCTGTAGGATAAGATCTCGAGTGAAATACATCCATATCATTTAATTGTTTTGAATGTGAATTTTTCAAATAGCGAGACAAATAAATTCTGAAATAATGGTACAAAATTCTATAATTATAAGTTCACCATGTTACAGCTAACAATAACAATAATCAATGTCAAACAATAACATCACATGATGAATGACATTTATACTCGTCCTTTGTGTAGACACTTATTCCGAAAGAATCCATTAATATTAAGAGAAGAATTACCACGTAGACAGTATCATATTCAAGAGAGGCTCTCCACGGGCTTTTTACTGTCGCTTAGATCTTGTTTAGTATCAAACACTGAAGTGTGAATACCATCAAGTGTCCTTTGTGATTGCCGTTCTCTTAAGCTGTTTTCCAAAATCTCCAAGTATTCGATGATTAGAGGATCTGTCCAAGGTGCTCCGAATGGAGCATCGTCTCCCGCAACCCAACCAAGATGACCACCATTTGGTGTAACCACTAATAAGCAATGAGGATTTGCCTGAAAAGCAAGAAAGATTACACAGCAGATAAATTACACAAATATAATCCAGCATGGAGACCTATCCAAGACGACTGACATTTGGAATCGCCACCAAAAGCCACTGGATTTGCCTGAAAAAGTAGGGTACATTCTGTATTTGAAAACCAACCCGTTTTCACATAGGAGATAGATTTCACAGAAACAATAGAATTCTTAACAAGATACATATTATATACATCATAGTTGGAAAACTCGCCAAAGCCAAAAACTAGGCAAGACATAAAAACAAAATTTGGGAAAAACTAAGCCAATTTTCAACAGAAAGTTGTGAACTTAAAAAATTGTTTAGTTTTAATAAGAATGTATTTTTTTTTTGCAAAATTCAATGGAAAGATGCATCCAATAAGTCATTAAATGAGAACGCAAAAGAAACAAGCTTACTCTAGATATATTTAAGCATAAAGAAGTACAAAATTGCATTCTAGTGAGGAATGTTGATGGCTGAAAGCAAAATAGTAAATAATTGATGTAAAACTAAATACATCATTACAACTAAATTATCCTCTCCCATCTCTTGTAAAAATTAAGGGAGACATAGAACTAGAAGGTCTAATCCTAGAAGTCTGCACTAGCATGATTGTGCCTCCTCACTTGAAATGTGTAATGCTCCGCCAAGGGATCCAAAGAATTAATCTAAAATATCACTAAGTTTGCCCAACAATTTTTTTTTAAATCATGAAAGATAAACCATCCACATGCTAGCGGAAACAATAGCAACAATTCAAATAAAAATAAACATAACATACATAACAGATTACATTCTTCATGAATCCCTTAACGTTATATCACATCTAAATTAACTATTCATCTAACATCACATCTTTATGAAATAACAATGATACATCCAACATCCTTAAACCATATACAAGTGTCCTTCTAGTAATTACATTTTAGCTCAATCATCCACTGTACATGTTACAAGGTATGAAAGGCTTAAAAGAATATACATCTGTGTAAATAAAGTACATCATCATCCAATATTAATCCATGATATAATTAAAGTAAATGAAACCACAAACCATACATGATACATCATCATAGAAGATATAAACATCCATCATAAAAGATAACTATATATCACAAACATAAATAACTAAGTGCACGGTTCCTCCCAACCGTTAATAGCATCATTAGACCATCGTGGATCCTAGCCATCCCTCCGTGCGTAACATCCCAAAGCACCAAAGAGATCATCGGTATTAACATGGTAGGAATGTCACACCTAAATCATATTACATCATATGCAGAAAGTAATCTAACATGCAAAGTAAAGCATAAGATAACATCATGCAAATCATCAATATAAGAAACATACCAGTAAATATATCCATCATAAGGTATATCATCTATCATAATGATCCAAGAACAGAATGAAGATAAATACCAACCAAGAATGCTCCAGTCACCGTGTCTCGGATGGATCTCAAATGATAAGAGTGATAAAACACTACCACCCGACCGCATGGAACCTAAGTGGTCCACTCCCATCGTGCTGAAGAGATAATCTCAAAACAATGTTGCTAACCATCAATATAAAACTAGCTTTAAAAGAGTTCAATAGTGTTAGCAAAAATGCGAACTAGGGGCAGGCACTACATCCACCCCCCCTGGAATTAGGCTTACTCTTGGAAGCCTGCAAGAATGAAAAACTAAGATACTCACTGTGCGGGTCTCATTGAACCCTTTCCCCTGTAGGAGGATATGATTCCACTGAGGATACTACAACACACTTAGAGCAATATGATTCTGGTTTAATGGTAAACCGAAAACCATATCGATCCAACATTCATTTTTTTAACAACTACTAAAATAGATCCCCTAATACATTCTAAACAAGAGCAACTTAATGCTCGCAAAGATAAACAAAGGCATACCACCTTACAACATAGATAAAAAATACATGTTTTTGCAACTAGAATGAGTTTCAATTTTCAGTTTTGCCCACGTTTAGGTTTAAGTAGAATTCTCAGTTTTGAAAACTAAATGTTGAAGTATGAAAAATATGCAAGTAAAAATTTTAAGTTTTGTTTCAGTTCACCTAGTTTCAAATTTTCAGTTTGAAAGAGATACACGTGATAATTCAAAGTTTTCATTTTGTTCAACTAGTTAACAACTAATGGCATTCAAATATACCCAGAGCTCCATGTAGTCCCTGCCCCTAGTTCGCACTTTTGCTAACATTATTGAACTCTTTTAAGGCTAGTTTTATGTTGATGGTTAGCAGCATTGTTTTGAGATTATCTCCTCAGCACAGTGGGAGTGGACCACTTAGGTTCCACGCGATCGGGTGGTAGTGTTTTATCACTCTTATCATTTGAGATCCATCCGAGACACTGTCGCTGGAGCATTCTTGGTTGGTATTTATCTTCATTCTGTTCTTGGATCATTATGATAGATGATATACCTTATGATGGATATATTTAGTGGTATGTTTCTTATATTGATGATTTGCATGATGTTATCTTATGCTTTACTTTGCATGTTAGATTATTTTCTACATATGATGTAGTATGATTTAGGTGTGACATTCCTACTATGTTAATACCGATGATCTCTTTGGTACTTTGGGATGTTACGCACGGAGGGATGGCTAGGATCCACGATGGTCTAATGATGCTATTAACGGTTGGGAGGAACCGTGCACTTAGTTATTTATGTTTGTGATATATAGTTATCTTTTATGATGGATGTTTATATCTTCTATGATGATGTATCATGTATGGTTTGTGGTTTCATTTACTTTAATTACATCATGGATTAATATTAGATGATGATGTACTTTATTTACACGGATGTATATTCTTTTAAGCCTTTCATACCTTGTAACATGTATGGTGGATGATTGAGCTAAAATGTAATTACTAAAAGGACACTTGTATATGGTTTAAGAATGTTGGATGTGTCATTGTTATTTCATAAGAATGTGATGTTAGATGAATAGTTAATTTAGATGTGATACAACGTTAAAAGATTCGTGAAGAATGTAATCTGTTATGTATGTTATGTTTACTTTTATTTGAATTGTTGTTATTGCTTCCGCTAGCATGTGGATGGTTTATCTTTCATGATTAAAAAAAAAATTGTTGGGCAAACTTAGTCATATTTTAGATTAATTCTTTGGATCCCTTGGCGGGGCATTACAGAATGTCTGACTTAGTTTGTGGTTCATCCTCCAATCTAGATGTAGCTCTGCCTCTACTCCTATCACTAGTATTGACTACTCATTCAACTCAATGCCATCTAGTGTGAAACCAAATCCATTCACCTCCTCCATAGCCTGCCTCTCAAAATCATAGATGTCACCCTTCTAGAAAAGCACCTCAAATCTGCTTCAAATTGATACAAATCAGTTTGCAAGTGTTACGAAGACTATTTTCCTCCTCTTAGCAAAATACAAGTTAAGAAAGGAGAAAGGAAATTAGCTTAGGCTATTTTTTGCAAGTGTTATTATGAACTATGACCAAGTTTTTAACTAAAACTCGCCGAGTTTTTGGCAAAAACTCAACAAGTTTTTACAAAAATATCAGCAAGTTTTTGGTACCAATAGAAGTCATAAAAACTCGCCAAGCCAAAAAAACTCTGCCAGTTTTTGCAATTAGGAGAAAACTCTGCCAGTAGTACACCTATGATATACATCTTAACAATATACATGACCCAGTTGTACCAAACATGAACTATTTTTGTCAAACTCCTAAATCTAAATCTTGAATACAAAGAATAGATAATTTATATTTAAGTAGAAAAAGTCTAACCATCAATAATCACCAATTTGTTAATACCTAAAGATTGATTCTTTATCAAATTGAACTACTATTGTACTTGTTGAATGTTCCTGTTTGCAAATGGATTTTTGTGGCATAGGAAAGTTCAAGAATTCTTAATATTTTTGTTAAACCGCTGAGTGAATCCCAAATACAAATAAGACATAAATCCATCTTCAAGTACAAACAAGTTTGACCATGAATATATCCCAATAAAATATACATTTAAAAAAATTAACTTAATATAAAACTATTATAAGAAATATATTCTATATCCATATATAAATATAAATACAAATATAAATAAGAATTCTACAATATATTAATACAAAATTTAAAAACATAAATATAATAATGTAAACACAAATATAAATAAGTCTCCAATGTGTCAAGGAATACATATAGAAGCACTTTCAGCATATCTATTTGTATGCGTGTAGTAAGAGAAATTCATTATTGTATTAAAGAACTATTAAGTTTTGCAAAGATGAATTGACTGTGTTTCACCTGAAAGGATTTTCTCATGTGAAAATGTTATATATAGTCTTTGTTTTCCATTATTTTGTTTTCAGACTCAAATTGTATATACAGGACTTCTATTGTAAAATTGTATTGAGCGTTTCTTTCAATAAATTAACCCTAACAAATTGCTAATCCATGGGCAACTAAACAAGACAACAAGAGGGGCCAAATAAAAATGCTTGCTACTTTTTCTAAGGATGGGCCCCAATTCTTCATTCAAATCAAAGCTACCTAGAGTAACTTAGCTCACTGTAAAAACTATCTCGATGAAAAGTTATGCAAAGTGTTTTCCCTCAAAAGGGTTTCCACGTAAATCTTGTATTCTTACAGTTGCATTTGGATTTGGATTTAAATAAATAAAATAAAAACTTATGTTGATTCACTAACTTCATTTCTCAATACAAGTGTGTACTCATCAACACAGGAAAGTAAAAGGTTGTAAATAAGAAATGTTGGAGATCAAATAATGAATTCATGGAAAAGAGGAACTCAAAGAGCCAAAATTGATTTTTTTCATATGAGAAATTCCCCAAAAATTCAAAGAACAAAAATAAGGTATTTAAGGAAGATAATATGATATGTAAGGGAAAATTGATTGATCTAACAAGTTATAAAATTGAACTATACACTTGTTAAATAAGTTAGTTACTTACATAGAAAAATATTAAATGATCTAATACAAAATTACACCTACTTTATTGAGAAAAGCGAAAAAAAGGGTGAACCCAAGGGAAATATTATAGTGTTGAGCAAATGGACAACGAGAGATGTATACAAACACATGACAGGTAAAGATGGTGAGATGACAAGGATTAGGATCAGAAACTTGAGATGAAAAGAAAAGTACTCAAGATCTTATCTACGATAGCAAAAATAAACTTTGTAAGGACACAAAAGAGAAGTCTAATACAAAATTACACCTACTTTATTGAGAAAAGCGAAAAAAAGGGTGAACCCAAGGGAAATATTATAGTGTTGAGCAAATGGACAACGAGAGATGTATACAAACACATGACAGGTAAAGATGGTGAGATGACAAGGATTAGGATCAGAAACTTGAGATGAAAAGAAAAGTACTCAAGATCTTATCTACGATAGCAAAAATAAACTTTGTAAGGACACAAAAGAGAAGTCTATAGACATTGGAATGACTTTATTATATAACTATGTTAAGCTACAAAAGATAAGCAAGCACTTATTTTTCAAGAAAAAAGTAGGGCAAGATTTTAAGAAAATTGTGCCAACATAGATAAGACGTCATAATTAAATCGCTACTAAGCTGATAAGTAATACAATATTTCATGAACAAAAAATATGCATTAAGGTACATTACCACTATAATAAAAAACAAGTCTAGAACAGATTGATCAGGTTAGTTTTCTGCATGGAAGCTCCTTAAATCCTAGAAATGACATTTGAATAGCAAAATACATGGAAGCAAAGCCAAGGAGATGAAAACAGGGCCCCAAGGCATGGAGACACATTCCCTTGAATTATAGGTTTATTATCGAACACATGAAAAAGCAGCAAGCCCAAAATGGGATAAAATAAGGTATTCCCTAAGGAACTAAATCTATGAAAGTAATATTTTGACGTAGAGGCATAAACACCTTTCATCTAGTTAATGGCAGATAAAAGACACCGACATTTAAAGTAGTTGTCTTAAGTAGTTATGTTCCCTGCAAATCTCATTATAAACAAGACACATCTAGGTAAAGTGTCCTCCATCTTCTATCTACTAGAAAAAGTAGTCTATCCCATTGTCTCATTTAATGGCTTATCTAACACATACTTGTGCGCACATAACTTCAAGTAAATTGAAGGTGATTCCTTATGTGATAAATCCAGTGATATTAAAGTTAGTGATGAATGACAGTGTCATCAACAATCTGCAAGAAATGCTTATGATACTTACGAACACTGTAGAAACAACAAGAACCAATGACCATGAGACTAATCAAGCCAAATATGACTACGTCTCCAGATTTGAGGCTAAATTGCCAAAAGTCAGTGGTTGTGAATGAGTAGGTAAGATACGCATGGAGGTAGAGGATTTTGAAAATGGCCCTCCAATATGGTATTTGGAATCAAAACATCAGCTGCATACTATATTAAAGCAAAGACTACTTAAACGACATTACTAATTTAAACAAGAGAACACACAAATTTGTTAGTGTGGAGATGCTACAATATATTGTATTGATCACATCAACAATCCAGAATGTAAATTGACTAAATTTGGTATATTTATGCATATAAGTGATATGTAATTCCACATCTGATCAATACATGATCATTACTTTAATTATTCCAAAACCTTTCATATACAGCATAAAATATTGCACATATTATGACATTAACAAAACTTGTATAACAAATTTGACATCTACAACCATATTCCACATACCTTTAGGATTGGCAGCAAACAAAGGAAGTCCAAATTACTTTCAATTATAAAGTGAAATTTAATTACTAGTATTTTAGTACAGAAAACTACTCATATATTTATATCACATACCTTGATATTCTCTCGAGGTATCCCACGAGAGGGAGCTATTGGATCATTTTCCGCCTGCAACAAAGGTCAATTAATAATAACTTCGCAAGCACTTCAAATTCAAATACTAAAGAGTCGATGTAGAAAGTTAGAAAGTACCAATTGTATTATGTTAATGAAAAAATGATCATTACTGAAACATAAGAAAGTCAAGTACCTGAATGCATAATAAAGAAGTCTGGACATATTTAATAGACTGGGAGCTGCTAGCATCAGCATAGTAGTCATCCACTGATTTGTACCCAAAGGATACTATGAAAAGATTAAAATCATGCATTAGAATTTGACAATGATGTCATAAGCAACTATATCCCATTCAGCATGCATGATCTTGTACTAAAATCAGATGTTACAAGTTAAACCTCTTGTTAAGCCTTCATCAAAATCTCGCACAGTTGTTGCCTTAGCTACCAAGGCTAAATTGTACTCGCCTCCTATTCCTTCAAAGAGGTGTTCATGCCTGTCATTGTAGCGAAAGAGCTATGAGATAAACTCATACAAGAGAGATGAAAGTAAAATTTAATGCATGACATTTTAAGTCCTGAAAAGATTACAGAAGTTTTTACTTTTTAAATATCTTTCGGAGCCCTCTACCAAGAGCCTTATCATAGACATTATTGAAACCCTTGTGAAAATCCTCATCTGCAATGACCAAGTTGAAAGGGTTGCAAAGAGAAACTGCGCCAGAGAGAGGGCAGTTACCAGCCTCCTTCAAATGCAATTTAGAACTCCACAAATTAGTTATATGTAGAAATGATTGGTGGTGAGTAAGAAAGGCACCAAAAATAAATGTTGTTAAGGGAATTCCAAACATATAGGTGGGTGAGAGCAAGAAAATAAAAGGCGCCAAAGACAAGTGCAGTTACAAGATATGACAAATATGGTCGTAAGTGAGAACAAGAAAATAAATCTCTGGAATGTGAATAGGTGTGAAGATTCTTACAACTAAAACTTGCATGCAAGAAAGGGTGCTGTCTATAGAAACTGTGAGTGTAACACATTTCTTTACAAAGTGTGATGCGATAGCAACTCAAAAATCCTCAAAATCATGACTGTACTATTGTAAATACAAATCAATTACACTAAAGCTAATAGGAAATGAAGAAAGAAAAAATTAATGTCATACATACATGTCCAAATGCAGTCAATGAGATTGGAAATTTCAAACTGTAATACATCAAGACAGTGCCTAGAGGCTGTGAAAAGCTATAAAAGGATCCAATTTTAATGTCCACTAGTTGTGGTCGCCCTAGCTTTTGCCCTCTGGAATCTATCTGTGTTTCAGAATTCTTAAATTTCCCTGGGAATACATAATTCGATCATTTCTCCTGCCTACACATAAAGATCTGACTAACTTCTATTTTCCATACAACCTCCTTGGACCGGAATGGAATTGTTTCATATAAATACCATTGATCACATTGCTAGCATTGAAATTGTCCAACACGGAGAAAAAATCTCTAAATTGTTTCACTTGTAGTACACAATGCCTAGAAGAGTAGCATACCCTTGCCATGCGAGAGGAGGGAGACGGCCATGCAGTAGAAAAAATGCACCTGATGTAACCATTTGTTAAATTTATTTATTAATTTAAAAGTCATAGAACTACTGTTATGTGATTTTTAAATTAATCAATCAATTCAGAAAACGGTCACATCAGGTGCATTTTTCCTGTTGTATAGCCATCTCCTAGGAGTTGTTCATGCACTTGAAGGATTTGTGAATCATGAAGTTGAAGCAATTAATGTTGATCACATTGATCTAGTTAAATTTTTTTCTTGCCATTGTTTTTCTTTCTTAAAATAGTATTTTGTTACAACTCTTTTCATAAGAAATTCAAATGGTCTATCACATTATTTACTTTTATCATCATGTTATGGACGAATAAATTTACATTCAAGTTTTAATCTAATCTAAAGTTAACTAGCATAAGAATTCATAAAAAATACAATATCACTATTTAAATAATTTCAATATTGTTGAGCTTATAAATAAATATTACCATATAATTTTAACATCCCCAAATAATTATTAGCATAAAATATCTTTAAAAAATGTTTTAATTTGATTATTTTAAGAATCTTATATAAAATATAAATCCCAATTGTTAAAAAGACCCTTATTTTATAATAACATTGATGTCAAAGCATCATTTATCTATAAGCATTTTAATGTTAAAAGAAAGAATTGCATTTATTTTTACTATCTTCTTTGTATTGTAAACATTTTTTCACATTTGGAGTTATACATTGAACTTTCATTTATAAGTTTTAAAATATTTAAAATGCTAAAATAATACTGTTGTGGCACTCACATAACACTCACACAGTCGTATCATACTTTTCTTACCCTATTAAATAATCTAAGTTGTGCGGTATGGAACTGAGTGAATAATTAGCTTCAAATGTGTATAATACATTGCTCCACATGGTTATACATGTTTGACATTTTATATTTCAATATTTTTTAACAATTCCTCATTTGATCCAAATTTTATCCAATGATGAAATATTTTTCAAAGGCACAAATCCATAAAATATTTATGTAGAAGTAGAATACATTAACATTATCAGATTTCCACAATCCATTTGTAAAATAAAATAAAATAAATTATTTTCTGGATTCAATTGTCTGTGTTTTTTTACCATCAACATGTATCCGAAATTTAAAAGATAGATGTTGAAGTAAAAGATACTTTATAAAAAAAATTCAAAGGATAAGACTTAATGTGAATTATGGAAATCATCAAGATGGAAAACCAACAACTATGTAACATAACAAAAATGAAATACAAATTATGTGAATTATGAATATCATCAACTGATATTTATGATAAGAATGAATCCTTTTGACATCAATGACTATCTCTGGAGTGCTCTTGACATCAAGGGCAATATTTCCAACAGATAGTTTCATTTTGTGTACCCAGGGGTTATGGTTGGGGTCATTGGGTTCATAAGATAGGTTGTCCAATTTCCACCATGATCACTATTCAATGATTGCATGTTTCGAGAACCTAGAGTTATTGAAACCAAAGCCTGTAGGCAATTCTATATACCTATTTACAATATCTTGATAAAATTTATCTTTAATCTTGTAATGTTGTCTCTTCATATAAATCTGACACTCTGCAAATCCAAGATATAATGATAAAACTTGTCAAAAAATCCTGCTACCTCAATATGCAAAACACTAATCATGAATCAGATGATCTTATACACAGCTCAGTGCTTATTGCAAATCAGAAATAAATTCACTCACAGCTATAGGTTCTACCCCAGAGGAAGTTCAAAAGGTCAAAAGAGCCTTGATGCAGCAACCATGCCCTTTGGAAAAGGACTACAGAAGTAGTGCAAATAAGTAATAATCTATCCCATTAGCCAACCTAATAAACATACATCCCACAGATGAAGAACATCCCTGTGAGGCTTAATGAAGAAAATAAATTGCAAACCACTAGAAGAATTTTATAACTCCTAAATCACCACACAGTTCTTATGGCAGAGCGTCTGGATAAAAAAAGAGATGGCATAATTGTGAAGATTTGGTATTATTCTGTTTGTTAAAGTTGACTAGATTTATAGCAGATTAAAATATGTGAATCTTTTAATTTTCTTGAACAATAAGTTTACTTATTGTTTCTTTTACAGATTATAATGAGGACGAAGATGAGTATATGTTTCACAATATTGAAAGAGTTTGAAGCAAGAATAATAATTCTGAATATTGTATTTATAATACTGAAAATGAATACAGAGATCGGATTCTAGAAATGGCTCTGCACTGTTGTTGTATGCGATTGCCATCTAGGCCGATTGGACAAGATATATATACCTTTCACAAACTAGAGACATGCCAATGAATAGACATGTTTCCAAGAGGGTGGAGACATGTCTGTTCACTGACATGTCTCCCCATAAATAATCACCATTTCTTTACCTTAACAATACCAATTAAAATCAGCGTTCATACATATGAAACTAATGCAGATTATCATTGGTGATTTGCATATATATGATCAGACAAGGATCTGATGTGTTATTTATAACATTTTCTCATAAATTGATTTGATACCAATACACACATAAATGGCAATATAGATCAATCAAAACAGATCGATATCTCAGATTTATGCTTGGAAATTATGATCAGAACATTGTGGGTGATAAATGATTATTGTAATCAATAAAATGATTTTGTATTTAATATGGATGTATATGCATCAATATACACAATATCTATTGATGTATATACATGCATATAATCCATAAATCATTGTATTGATTTTATCATCCATTGTTTATCTGACTGAAGCTATTATTTTAACTCTCCCTCTTAGCTAGGAAAGATAAAATCTATCCAACTATAGATCACAACAATGTCACCTTACTTGTGATACCACAATATATGGTATGTTTAAGAATATCAAATCATGTGACATTCTTCATAACACAAATATACATATTATGGTATGTGCATTGGCATCAAGTCTCATGATGTCTAACATATCAAATCATGGTAAATCCATGGATGCAATGTCCACCATGATTATCTCTTAAGGGTCACAATGACCTTCAAATGATATCAAGTCTCATGATATCTATCAACCAAGAGAGATTAACTATCATGACATGTCCACGGATATCAAGTCCCATGATCTCCATCATGATAGTAGAACAAATCATTGTAAAGTCATCACCTTACAATGTCAAAAACAAGTGTTCATTGTCTGAAAGATTGTTGCCTTTCAACAATGACCACAAGGGCCAATAAAGTCATGGAGTCACACATATGACAAAAGAGCTTACACATTAAACATCTTTTTTATATTAGTACACATAAATAGTAATTTGAGACTCAATCTCAAGTTTGACTTATGTTTTCAACCATTTTTTCCAGAAGTGTTCAATTTTTACCCTGGAGAGAGGCTTGATGAGAATGTATGTTGTCTGATCACTTGTACTAATATACTCCAACTGAATCACATTCCTTTTTACCATGTTTCTTACATAGTGATAAGGAAACTCGATGTGCTTTAATCTATCAAGGAACACTAGATTCACTAAAAGCTTGATACAACTCTAATTATCGCAGTGGATAATAGTAGGATTCAAGGGCTCACAAAATAATCACACAAGCAATTTATGGAGCCATACTGCTTCTCTTGCTCCCATAGAGGCTGCAATGTACTCAGTTTCGATAGAGCTTTGCGCAACTAATGATTGTTTCTTGTTGATACATGATATCATTGTCAATCCTAAACTGAAGCAACATCCTAATGTGCATTTCCAATCAGTTGCGATTCTAGCCCAATTTGAATCAGAGCATCTATGTAGATCTAGGTCCATATTTTTGTATTTAAGACCATATCCAATCATACCTCAAAGGTATCTTAAAATATGCTTTGTAGCAACAAGATGTATCTCCTTTGGTTCACACGTAAGCTGGCTTAGAGCATTCACTATCTAACATATATCTGGTCTTGTGTTGACCAAATACATCAATGATCCAATTATCTGTCTATAGAAAGTAGGATCTGTGAATTCCGATTCTGTTGTTGCCTAAATGTTGTCAATAAAGTACAGGAGCCTCTCCCTGTGCCAACTTGCCTTTCGACAGTACCTCTAACATGTAACATCAACGTATTTTACATCCATATGTTACATCAGAGTATTCAACAATTACAATTCAACTGATAAGAAATATCTAAACTATTACTGAAGTTAACCTAAAATTCTACATCTAATTTCATTACTGATCATCAAATCTATTCTAAATTATTGACAAGAAAACTGTATCCATTCTACTTTAAGAATCAATTTATAAAACATCTAATTACAGGGAAGAATCTATTAGTTATAGAAATAAAGAAAGAATGAATGAAACAAAGGTACGTACTGATTTACTTGAAAGACTTTTCCAAATTAATTGACCAAGCTCTGACTTTGGAGAGAGGAGAAGCATTAACATAGGCTTAACCTCCCAACCACGGACCTTTTTACTTATCCCCACAAGCTCTAAATAAATAGAACGACCCTCCCTACCCTGAGGTCAGGCTTGGGATGTTCATCGATCCAGTCATCGGAGTACTCAGGTGGGTTGAGGTCCCAACAACTATTCGATTGAATAGTTGAAGTATCAGGACAACAACATGATCATTTTGTTGTGGCATGTTCGCCCTTTTATCGCCCTGGCCAGGAATTTCAGAGGTGGGTTTCTATAACCCGATCTCCACCACTCAGCTTGACAATTTATTCTTCAAAGTGGGTTTTACATGAGCTAAATCAAATTATGTTCTTAATAACAATTACTGATAACCTTTCTTATTTATCTTGTGACAGATTCATCTACACTTTTCATCATCAGCAAATCGTTAGATCAGTGATTCCTCGGTGCCTGAATCCATTACATCTTAATTATAAGATTTATTTTGGTTCTACCTACTCAGTTATTCCTTAGTAATCAGACTTGATCTTTATTACAGAACAGTTTAAAACATAACTTCGCAATTTTATATCATGGATTGATATTAGTACAATTTTTCACACAAGAAAGAAATATCATTGAGGTAGAGTCAGACATTGAAAGAGATCAGAGGTTTTATAAAATTTTATCAACTCAGTCTAAGACACTGCTCACTGTTATTGCTGAACAACTAACGTGATAAGCACAAGTGATGAAATATGACTCAATCTGTATATTTATCTTATTCACAGTGATCCAACTCAGCTCAGAAAAGAGGACAGGAAATGAAATGGAAAAATGAATTTGTATGCAAGAAAATGTAAACGTTTCAATTCACTCTTACTTGTCTATAGCATACTGTGCGTTCGGATTGAGGAAGTCTACCGCTCTTACTGAAATTCGTAGCTCAAACTGCATGCAAGGAAGCTTCACGTAGATACTGTTGAATGCTTGGTAATGGAATCAGATCTTAAAACAATATGTTGGTGACTGATCAGAGAGGTCGAAGGATAATTGGGTGAAAGACCCAGGGCCGGCTACTCGCAGCAGAGAGGGAGAACTTCTCCATGCACTAGCTTGGGGTACAGAGAAAACAAAAACTCAGACCAAGGCAAGAACGTGAATAGGCGGATGTCACTTCTTGTCTCCCGAAAACGACAAGACAACATATAAATTTGAAGCACGGCTTTACATCTTCCGCCGTTACAAGAATGCATTGCGTTTTTGAAATTCCAACAATTGGAATACGAAAAGTTGGAACAAGAGGTGGATAAAGGTTTTGCTAGTATAAATTTTAATGTTGTATTATTATTTTGGTTAAATTATAGTTAAGTATAAATAAGGTGACATTATTGTATTATAAATCTAATATAATAGTGCCACTTTATAAATATTTAATTATGATTTTAATCAAAATGATGATATATTATTAAATGATATTACTATTAAATAAAGGTAAGAATTTTCTTATTTAGTTCTTTTTTTTTTTAAATCTTATATTATTTTTAGCTCATGAAAATTCCCACTTTGTTATTTGTTGTCAAGCTTTGACAATCCTGCCATGGCGACTTTTGATCAACCCTGATATTCCTGATAACTATATCATATGATCATTCCATTTTCGTATGAGCTCATTTCGTAATGCTTCCCCTCCTTTTCGAGTCTTTATCCTGCAACCTTCAAAAACAATCATCCTCGCCAAAACGTCAATTTCATAATTGAATAATATCGTTAGGAATTTCATCATACATAATAACTGATTGAACAATGGTTAAAGAAAAATTATATTCGTTTGGGCTATAACCTATATTCATTTTCACATGAACAAAACAGCTATAAACTATATTCATTTCACATGAACACAACAGCTATAAACTGTATTCATTTCACATGAACACAACGGCTATAAACTATATTCATTTCACATGATCACAACGACTATAAACTATATTCATTTCGCATGAACACAATGGCTATAAACTATATTCATTTCACATGATCACAACGACTATCCTTCAAAAAGAAATTAGGGCAAAAATTGGGATGTAACATAACACAATAGGAATTTGGTGAAGCGCAACCTCCAAAAATACTCCAATAGCATGGTGGGGTATGTAAAAAGTGCGATGCTACAACATCTTAAACTCCTTTTGATCTGCCAGGAGGGATGCCCATTCATACACCACTTTGTTCATGATCTCGTTCTTAAAAACAATCTATGGTAGAGCAATATCCGAAGCCCTACTTGCTCTCGTTAGCCAACTTTTCATGACGTCCAGGATACAACGCCAAGGCCCTTCCCTAACAAACTCCCATCTCATCTTGCGACTCCTTGTGCCTTTTATCACAGAATCAAATTCATTAGTTGTAAGTTCTCGACCAACTAGCTTAACCCAATATTCCTTCCGGTCCTATGGAAGTTTGTGATTTTTATTGCCACTTGTGGCCTCCTTGTCCTGGATAATGGGAAAATTTGGTAAAATTGTGAGCTTTGAACAAAACAGTGATAGGGTCTTTTTTGTATTCGAATGACATTCTTTGGCTATACTTGTCATATGATTCAATCATGGTTTGCAGTACCTGCTCGAAAAGCCAAATGGAAAATATTGGCATTTGGATTGCCCAATGCACCTGCGCTCGTACTAATATCTGCTTGACAAGGTCTTTGTCCAACGTCTCTTGCCACCATCGGCGGCATTCAATGTCATTTAGGCCCTCAAATTGAACTGTGTGATGGGAAATGTCTTCTTTCTGGGATGCCTGGTACATCTTGGGACAAATTCTCTGCTTCTTACTACTGGAGGTGGCTCCTTGGCCTGCAACACAAATGCTTGAACCTAAGACTCATGCGTTTTTCTTGATTTTGTCTGCAGAACTTTCAAAGAAGGTCGCATGAAACAAAGTACTAGTAATTGGATTGTATCTTTCTAGTGAGGTCAAAATTTGTTTAGCAGGATTGGACGTTGGTCGAAGACATGTTTGTGATGCTATGGTTAATGTGGCAGGATCAGTTAATCATTCTGGATAGAGTTGAGAAAGATAATGTGCGCACTATTTTGTGGAGGCTGACTGAATCTTGTAATCAATGTATTATACTTTGTAGCATGTGGAACCTAATTGTAAAAGCTTATGATGGTCCTATATTATTCATTGTACATTGGGAGAGCCTCAAGGCCTACTCGATTAGTTATTAGGACTTGGTATAACGGGAAGATGTTTCCTTGGTTGTAATCATCAGTAAGATCATATATTATTGATATTATGTTCGATGAGCTTTGGATGTGAATTTGGAGATCAAAGCAGAATTTGATGTTGAGGATAAGTTGTGAGCTTCAAAGGAACTGTATTGGCAAAGAAGTTGGTGTTTGGTCAGTTCATCTATTAGATTTAATATCTTGAATAATTGTTTGAGGCAATTTGGACAGTGGGTTCATTTGTCTTGGTTTCAGTTTTGAAGCAATTTAGACAGCGGGTTTAGTTTTCTTCCTTTCAACTCCTAACAGGGTTGGCACAACTCCTAAAAGGGTTATAATCTTCTAACATAGATTCAAAGTCTCCTAAAAGCGACTCATATGTACTGATTGTATATCTATTGCTCCTAACATGGTCACATCCTTTCACAAGGAACTTCTATATTAGTGCATCATCTTGTGGGCGTCATTCCCACCAGGGTTTTCCCTCTGATAAAGGGTTTCCCTAGTTAACATATCTAGTGCCACATTGCAAGGTCGTTATCTTATGGTTGCTATATCTTTTGATTATGTGTTTCAGAATTGTTAAAGTTGATAAAAGTTGTTTAAAAATTATAACTAATTCACCCCACCCCTCTTAGTTATATTCGTGGACTTTATTTTCTAACAAATTTTTGTAGATGATTTCTCTCGAAAGACCTGGATATACTTTCTTAAATGTAAAGAGTTTGAGAAAATCCTTAAAAGGTTCAGGGAATTTGAAGCTCTTGCAGAAAACATGTTCGGGAAGAAAATCAAAACACTGAGAATAGATAATGGGAAGGAATACACTAAAGAAATTTTTAAAGAATTTTGTGTGAATGTAGAGATTAAGAGGAAGTTTAGTTTACCCTATAATCCACAATAAAATGGAGTTTTTGAAAGAAAGATTAGGACCATTGTAGAAGCTGCTAGAGTCATGTTGTATGATCAAAACATAAAAACCTCATTTTGGGCAAAAGCCTCTAAGACAACTGTCTACATTCAAAATAGATGTCCTTACTCACTCCTAGATAACAAAACTCTCAAAGAAGCATTCACCGGCAAACCTAACATAAGTCATCTAAGGATTTTTGGTTGTCCTGTTTGTTGGTTTCCAAAACCGCAGATTGGAAATCCAAGAGCCTGCCACTTCTCCGATAAGGATTCTGCAATTAGTTTTGGCCAACGAATGAGAATCACCTTAATTCACCTGCACTTCAGGCTCCACTACACCTAGGCGGGTAGACCTTCTCCTCGAACCTGATTACTTGGTTCAAAGCTTTTCTAAAGCAAATTTAAACTTTGGGGTTCTTCGGCTGGCAAAGTCCTTGAACTCAATTTAAAATGAAACTGGATGTTGAATGTTTGAATTAAATGCTTTGTATAAGGTCTTGTTAATAATGGATTTGATGCTTGTAGGAAGGAATATATAGATTTTTTGAATTCAATAATAGAAAGACCAATGCCTCTGCTCATCTGGGCAATAGAGTCAACTTCAGTGAATTTTCACGTACAACTTTATAAAGTTCTTATGTATTTATACCGGTCAACAATTAAATAATCGAGATGTGACAGATCAAATATTACACAATCTTAAATTAGTCCAGATTGCATTTTAACTCCTCTAGTAGAGAGACAAAATAGACATAGATATGGAAACAATTTAATATTTCACAATATCTGTGATGATCGAATTTAAAATGCTAAATGACCTTGTCCACTCATCCAGCATTTAAATTGTATACAAAATTCCAAAAAATAATTACAAAGGACAATTCATCTGCAGTTTAAATCTCCAAGCCATTTAAAAATAAACAGAAGACATTTTATTTTATTATGAAAATAAAATAATTGAATTTATATTACAAAGTCATATTATAACCCTTATTACTCCATACAAATAAATATAAAATGCTTTTTGCTGAATCTGAATGTTCTTGAAATGTCTTCTTGACCACCTTTTTTACAAATGAATTCTCTTACTTATATACATGATATTGTGAGTTTTTAGAGAGTCACGTCACTTTTTAAATGAACTAAATGTTTGTAATTTATTTATTTATAAACTATGGTAAACACATTATGTGGCATTCTCCATTGAATCGTGGGAGATAGACTTTGGTGATAATACTTTGCCGTCACTTTAATCTTTTAAATGCATATAGATTCACCAAAGACGGGCAGCTACTGATATTTATCTCAATTTACTTGTCGGGCTTTGTCTCTGTCGTGATCTCGGAGCTGATTTTCGACATATAGAAAATCTGCCAGTTGCCAAATTTCTTCATCGGTTTTTGCTCGATTAATAAACATATATATGTATTGTCGAATTGTTATCACACATAGACCTCCAGACCTGGTGCCACATAAAATAGAACCTCCTCATCGTTGTTTAATAGTCATCCTTATTCGATAATCTGCAACTTCTCTTGGTGTTCGCTAAGTGTGATTTATTTCTGGTCTTGTATGTGAGAAACACTAATTCATCACATAGATATCTGACGGCATCTCTTATTTATATTGCTTGCTTTCAAGGTGTTGTCTCAACCATTTCGAATCCAAATAAGGCTGTCCGTATCTGACCTAGAGTCCTCCATTCGACTTTTACCATTGGTTTCATTGTATAGCTTGACTTCATTTCTTATTGTGAATTCATAACTTTTATTGCTGCATCCTCCATATAACTCGCACGCTTATAATCACTGACTTCATATGGCTTCAAATATGGATTCAGTATTTATGAATTTGGCACTTTGTACTCCTTATCGTTTCCTTTAATAAATATTTCTTTTGTAATGGAACCCACCATGCCTTGGAAGGAGTTGGTCCTTCAAGTACCAGATTTCTGTGATAACATAATTCTTTTATATCTCTTTTGCTGCTTACTGCTAATATGTATCAAACTTAACATACTCCTTTGTTCCAAAAGCATTCTTTTTGCCTAATGGTTTGGAAATTCCTCATGATATGTATGACATCAGGTAACTCTGTATGGTGCTGAAGCAGTGGCTAGTTTAATATAGATGTATAGTTTATTAATTTCTTTTGGTAATTTCATTATATCAAACAATCCTCTATAAAAAATTCATTCATGGACATCTCCAGTTCAAGGGCCAGATGCTTTCGATCAGCAACAACATGGTCTTTTAAAATTGTTATAATTCCAGAATGAACACATGATGGCCAAGCTACATCGAAAAGCGAAAAATCTTTCATTATTACAGAATCGGCATGTCCCCATGGAGTAACTCCTTGTTTGTCAAGATGACCACTAAATGATATGTATGTCATACAATCCATAAGGTCCATAACTATGTCAGCATCAGCCTTTTGTTTTAAATGTATAATTGAACTACAGGATGAAAATATAGGATAAGTTAGATAAAGAAAATGCCGAGCCAAAAGATATGGTGACCTCTTTTCGATTGGTTTATGTGAATTTTAAGGTGTATGAATTCATATCAAAAGGTCATAAACATGCAAAATATAACACTAGTTTTTAGCATAACAAAATAGAGAGGATGCTCGAATGAGAGTCCTAATTATGCAAAAATTTGGGCACTATCAGTGACTCTTATTGGGGACATATGCCACTTGTGGGCATAATGAGATTCCAGCTATCTCTGGAGGAGCAGACCGAGCATCCATGCTTAACATGATGCACGGTGATATTGGGTGGGCCTAGGCCCCCCCAAAAAATGAACATTTTCTCTTTTCTCTATTGAACACCCAGTTTGGATCACGTAACACTTTGGATCTTCTAATCATGATATGCTTTCCTTTCATCATTTCAGTTTGTTGTCCAAACATCAAACTTGTAGTAGGTGCGCCATCCTCACGAAGAATATTCATTGGCCCTGTTTCATCACTGAAGTCTTTGGTATCCGTCTTACTTGCCTTTGAGAGATCATAAGCTGCAATGTGGTCTTTGCTGAATAGAAGATCCCCATAGTCATGTATTTGATCAATTGTACAAACATCGTTTTGAATGCCCTTCTCTACACAATCTGCCCCATACTTCAAATATTGTTTCTCTTCACAATAAGGCTTTGAGAATGGTTTATCTTCTAGAAGTACATTTTCTTTTTCACCAAGAGTTTGATCAGCTAGGATACTTCGGAAATTTTCAGCACCATACTTCAATGCAATCTCCTCTTCACACATATCTGATTTTCTATCTCCTTTACATGTTTGAAACAACCCCTCCTCATAGGATGAACTCATGCATGGCTCATTTGCTAAATACACCCCCTCATTCATATCTTGAGTTTCATCATCTTCAAAGCTGTCATCGAGCCTTCTATTTCATCATGGTGCTGATGGATATGGCTGCATGGAAAATCTTCCTCAAATAAAGGATTCAAGAACACAAAAAATTCAGACCTATCTTCTATTACTTCTTCAAACAATGGGTTCAAGAATATAGAGAATTCAGCCATACTATCACAAGAGCTTTCATCCAGATCAGCAAATGTTTCATCAAATAGTGTACTAAATTCATCCTTCTGGGAATCATCATCTTCCTAACTAAATGGATATCTTCATCAGCAATATATCCTAATACTTCCTCATGTTCATATGCCATATGCAGTTCTATATCATCTTCACTATATGTATCCTGGGAATTATTATCTCCTTCATCCAATACCTCTTGAAAATGCACTGATCCATCACCCTACTCACCATGGTGATTCGGGAAAATTTTTGGACCACTTTTTTCAATATGTTTATGATATTCCAGATCTAACAAGGCTAAAATCTCCTCCATACTAAGAGAATCCTCTTTCTCATTATCAAATTCACTGTCATCTGTAGGCATATAAGTATCATCATGGGTTGATTCTCCTTCAGAATGTTCATAATTTTCATCTCCATTTGAATCTGAAACTTCATTTGACTCCTATGTTACTTCAGTCTCGCATTCATTTTCCTCTACAACTAGTTCATTATCCATAAGTTTGAGAAAGTTAAGAAACTAATGATCATACAAGAGACCTAGTTCTCGCATCCTATTGAGAAGAGCAGATGATGGAGGTATGTATTCTAAAGGCATTTCTTGATAGGCATCAAACATCCTCATAAAAAATTGTGTTGCAGATTCATCTTCTTGCTTTTCTAAGTTAAAAAATGCATCCAAAGGAGATATATAACTAGGACTTTCATCCAATATTTGGAAGAGAAGCATCAAATTAGGATCTTCTGGCGAGATTCCCAACTCACGAAATTTTCTTATCAATTCCTTGTGTGAAGGCATAATGTTTGAAGGTACTTTTTGAAAAATATCCACCATCCTTATGAACAAATGTGTCGATGTCTCGCCTTCATATCTTTCTAAATTGAAAAATACATCTAGGGGGTGTATGTCTACTTCCTCCATGGTGTAACATAGATCCTCTTCCTGATCATAGTACATATTGTCCATGTTAGGTAATGAAATCATTTCCTTCTCAATCTTCTCCCTCAACAGAGCTACGAACTAAAACTTTATTGAATAGAGTCACCAACTCTTTCGAGGAAATGTATTGATCTTCCGAGTTCTTACTTCTAGCAAAGTACACTTCCAATCAAACTAATACAACTGCTTTCTGATTCTGGTCTTACAAAATCTGAAACTCTGGGTAACTTCACAACGCCTGTTGCAAGCAACTCTTCCTAGCAGAGTCACCAATCAGTTGGTTCCGAAAACCGCAGATTGGAAATCCAAGAGCTTGCCACTTCTTTGATAGGATTCCACAATCAGTTTTGGCCAACGAACGAGAATCACCTTGATTCCCCTGCACTTCAGGCTCCACTACACCTAGGCGGGTAGACATCCAAGTCAAAAGTCAAATAGTAACATTCAAAAAACAAAAGTCAAATAGAAATCCAAGTCTCCATACTAGCGGCAACATGGTTGCGAAATGGTGAAGGTGGGGGTACTTGGGTAACGAGTACCCAATGTGGGGACATCTCAAGGACGGGTACTCCAAGGTTTGGGAGGGGGTGCGAGTTCCTACGTAACACTAATTTAAGGTAATTAATGGTGATATGTTAATACTTATTCTATATGTTGATGAAATGCTAATTACAGGAGATCATCTAATCTCCCAATGTAAGAGAGATCTAGCTTCAAAATTCAACATGAAGGATTTGAGCTTTCTACATTACTTTTTTGGCTTAGAAGTTTGGCAGAAATCAAACGACTCCATTCTTAATTAAGAAAAGTATACCATTGACATTTTGAAAAGATTTGGAATGTTGGACTGTAGACCCATGTCTACAACTATGGAAACAAATTTGCACAACAGGTGGTACGATAGCTAGCCAGAAGAGGGTGATGTAGGAATTGGGCGCCGATGACATTGATAGTGGCTAAGAAGATACTACGGAAAGTGATGGGACTACTTCGAAGGGAGACAACTCTCCTATAGAAGACAAGGACAACATGACCCATGCAATGTCCCTACCTAGGTCACTCTTCGCACCTCCTCTATTACCCACGTCGGCACACTTGATACCCACCACTTCCACTCCTTCGATCCCACAATTCAGCTAGAGGAGAGCACCTATTGTTATGACACCACCCTCGACAATGATTGAGACCACAACAATGGTGATTAAGCAAGCAACAGGGGAGAGGGAGGTAGTCTTTCCAAAGATGATGGGAACAGAGATTGTAGAATTTTCAACCTAGGTAGCCGCTAAGAGTTAGATAGCGGAAGTTGTCCAGGATCACACTAGCCTAGATGTAGTTGTTCCAACAGAAGGTGCGATGGAGATGAACCCGAAGAAAGAGGCAAACTAGAGCAGATCACTGGGTCAAATTAGAGGTTATTGGCGCAGAGGTTGTCATCGCCATTGCCTCTACCCTGTTGGGCAAAGTAGTGAGTATGGCATAGTCGGCACAACCAAGGGCTAAGGATGTTCAAGTGGTGGACCACACTGGTATGTTCTTGCAACAACAATTTACTCACTCCTACAGATGTTAGTCCCTCCATTCAATCCCCAAGACAGGAAGAGGTTTTGGCTAGAGTACCAGCATCACCTAGATCCAATGAGTGCTAAGTGTTCCATTTATTCTCATGAGAGATGGATTCATCTTGAATCACTATTCATGAAACATGGGTCAATGAGTTTGACTCAAAAATCACACAATTAAATCCTGATAGCAATATCACAATTTGACTTGTGGAGATTATCTCCTACTTATCAATTGATGAGCTTAAGGGGCTTTCTAATGAATGGTTGATAAGGCACTTGGTGAAGGTTTTGCAAATAGGGTTGCAAGCTTTGGGTTTAACCATGGAGGAATCTCCATAGTTAAGCACGCTTAGGCTAGAGTAGTACTGGGATGGGTGATCTCCCGATGCTTCACCCCTGTGAGCATCACCTAGATCCAATGAGTGCTAAGGGTTCCATTTATTCTCATGAGAGATGGATTCATGTTGAATCACTACTCATGAAACATGGGTCAATGAGTTTGACTCGAAAATCACACAGTTAAATCCTGATAACAATATCACAACTTGACTTGCAATGGAAATTATCTCCTACTTATCAATTGATGAGCTTAAGGGGCTTTCTAATGAATGATTCATAAGGCACAACACTTGGTGAAGGTTTTACAAATGGGGTTGCAAGCTTTGGGTTTAACCATGGAGGAAACTTTGTAGTTAAGCACGCTCAAGTTGGAGTAGTACTAGGATGGGTGACATCACGAGAAGTCTCGGTGCTTCACCCCTGCGAGCATCACCTAGATCCAATGAATGCTAAGTGTTCCATTTATTCTCATGAGAGATGGATTCATGTTGAATAGCTACTCATGAAACATGGGTCAATGAGTTTGACTCAAAAATCACACAATTAAAACTTGATAGCAATATCACAACTCTAAGAGTATTTATCAGAAAGTTGGTATGTTGACACCAACGACAAACCAAGTCATGAATGCAACACAAAAGCCCTCAATCGTCTCCAAAACATTCCATACAGTCTCCCATAAGCATTCATGCCAACAATCTCCCCTTTTGGCATTGATGGCAACATATGATGTAAAACATCAAAGTACCATGAATACCAAAATATTTTTCTTCCTCCTCTGCCTTTACTCCCCCATTCGTGTTACTCATCAATGTAAATATACATCTTCCTTATAGAGAGGTTGTAAAGAATTTTTCATGTTCTAATCTCCCCCATTAATCAATAATGTCTATCTCTCCCCCGCGAGCTTTGAAAAGGTGTTTTTCATATATTACTCTCCCCCATTGACATCAATGGCAAAGGTGTCATTATGTCAACAATAATCATTTCCAAAACAATCTGAAAAATCTGCAACTTGAAAATTCACTTTGATGAACTCTACAAGTGTCCAAAGACACTATTTGAACACCTTTACCAAGAGTCCTCAATGACTCAACTCAAACACAGATACTCACACATAGGAGAAGCATCAAGCATCCAATCCAGAAAAAGATAGTGCTCTGATAATGCAATTCTGCATCAATTACTCTGAACTTGAAGAGGGTTGGAGCATAACCCCAAGCATGTCTCGCAAGTACTTAAATGTATCATTAGCCAAAGGTTTTGAGAAAATATCTGCTATCTGATCCTTTGTGCTAACATACTCCAATCTGATCTCTTTCTCTGCTACCTTGTTCTAAAGAAATGATACTTTATTGCAAGGTGCTTTGTCTTTGAATGTAACACTGGATTCTTAGACACATTAATCGTGTTTGTGTTGTCACAGTGAATAATAATAGGCTCAGTAAACTCAATACCAATGTCTTGTAACATCTGCATCTGATTACAATTTTTTTTTGCTGCTACATATTTTGCTTCTTCTATAGACTGTGATATTCAATTTTGTTTCTTACTGGGTCATGAAACCAATCTTCCTCCCAAGAAGAATGCTCCATCACGAGCGCTCTTTCTATCATCTACACTTCTTGCCCAATCTGCATCGATGAATGCACATAAGGCAAAGTCTTGTGATCTGTCATACCATAAGCCATAATCAGGTGTACCCTTCAAGTATCTAAATATCCTCTTTATTGCTGCAACATGTGTCTCTTTAGGATCTTCTTGGAATTTTGCCACAATCCCAGCTACATTAGATATATTAGGGTCTTGTGCATGTCAAATACTGCAATCCTCCTATAATAGATCTGTATCTTGTTTGTTCTGCACTAGAAGATTCATCTTTACTAGACAATTTGCATCCTATAAACATAGGTGTTCCAAATGGTTTAGAATTCTCCAATCCAAACTTCTTCAACAAATCCTTAAGATATTTAGTCTATGATATGAAAATACCATCCTCATTCTGATTTTTTTGCAATCCCAAGAAATTTTTTATCTCTCCATACTCATCTCAAGTTCATTCTTCATTTCTTCTGAAAATTTCTTGCTAGCTTCATCACTTCCTCCAAACATAATGTCATCAAAAAATACAACAATCAATAAGTCATCTTCACTCTTTCTCAAATATATATTACCGTTTGAATTACCTTTCTTAAATCCCCAATTCTACAAATGCTTATCCAATCTTGCATATCAAGCTCTAGGTGCTTGCTTCAAACCATACAATGCTTTCTTTAATCTGCAATTCATATCCTTGTCTTCTGTCAAGGGAAATCCATCAGGTTGTTGAATGTAAACTTCTTCCTCAAGATCTCTATTAAGAAATGTTGACTTAACATCCATCTAATAAACCTTAAAATTCTTGTTAGCTGCATATGCCAAAAATATTCTCACTGCTTCAAGTATAGCAATAGGGGCAAAATTTTCCTCAAAATCAATTTCCTCTTGTTGTGAATAACCCTTCAATGCTAACCTTGCTTTGTTTCTTACCACTTATCCTTCTCATTCATCTTCTTTCTAAATACCCACTTAGTTCCAATAACATTCTTATCTTTAGGTCTAGGAACCAATTGCCAAGTTTGTTATTTTCAATCTGCTATAATTCATCTTTCATAGCTTAATCCAAAACTCATCTTTACAAGCTTCATCAATAGTCTTAGGTTCAACTTGAGATATTAAACATAGTTCTTCACTAACCTTGTTTCTTGTTATCACTCCTTTGTTTGCACTTCCAATTATCTGATCCATGGGGTGAACATTTCCAACATATCTGTTAGGTGTTCCCTGCTCAATTCTAATTTCTATTCTTGGTTCTAATCTAGGTTTTTCTCTCTATTCTTCCCTTTGTAGTTCAGCTTGTAAATCAGTATTAGTTTCAAAAAACAATTCTTGCTCAACATTTTGATTGTTAGTCCTTTGATTAGTATTTTCATTAGAATCATAATAAAGAATTCTTTCCTAAATTTTGAGCTTTTCATCAACATTCTCATTAGCACTGTCAACAATAGTCTTCAATCTTTGATTAAAACATCTATATGCAAAACTCTTCAACGAATATCCAAGAAACATACCTTCATCACTTCCAAAATTAAACTTTCCAAATATAGTCATCCATTTTGATATAACACTTACTTCCAAAGATTCTAAACTACTTCATAGTAGATGTATGTCCAAGCCGGAGTTCAAAAGGTGTCTTACCAATGCCTTGCCTAATTTGCACTCTGGCCATTGTGTATACTACGGTGCTCACTATTTCTCTCCAAAAGATATATGACACATTATTTTCAAACATCATTGCTCTAGCTGCTTCATTATCAATTTGTTCCTCCTTTTTGTTATCCCATTGTGTTGCGATGTCTTAGGGGTTGAAGGTTGTCTCTTTATTTCATTATCCTCACAAAAGATGTTAAACTCATTTGAAATAAATTCCTGTAATGTCACTTACAATTTCCTTTGATTATTTTGTATAAATCTATACTCTTATAGTTGATGATGCATATTTCACATCTTTAGCAAATATAGATTGCTATTCATACTCTCTTGTCGTATTGATTAGATTGATAGATTAGACATTGGAATATTATATATATATATTGTTCTACTCATTCATATTTTTTTCATCCAAATTTGTGATTCCACTCCATACATTTCATATAGACAATTGGCACTGAAATATCTCCTTGTATTCTATCTCCAAAGTTTTGTTTCTTCTTAACTCATTTTATCAGATGAGACTTGTGTTACCGGTAGAAATATTTGTGTATGCCTGTTATCTTCAAATCCATATTCTGATATAACTTTTAGAGTGAGGCGAACAAGCTTCTGGCTATTCTGCAAATAACAGAGCTTACAGCTAATAGAAACTATAGAAGATCCACCACTGGTATCATACTCCAGTTTATATTTCTTAACAAGGATACATATATATAAAGTCCTTCCAAAAAAATGTATTTAGATTTATAGAAACTGCAGTATCCCATTTCTGTGCTAAACAACCATGATTTAAATGATGACAAGAACCTGTAGGTGTACTTCTACCACCGTCCGCTGTAAGTTAATTGCCTCCAAAGCATATGTACGTCCCTAGCTGAATTCATTGTTCTTGCTCACCAAAATGCAGAAACAAATATCAAATGATGGCCATGGTATTGAAATTGCAGACCTTCATGATTAATCGTAGGCTTAAATAATGGCCATTTGGAGCTAACGTGACCCTCCAAAATGAAACGCAGGACCTCTATTTCAAATCGCAACTTCTCAGTCTTCAAATCCTTCATATCCATCCTCTGATGTCTTGTATGCTCTGAGGAAAAGATCCCATGTTCGACCTCTTTGACTTTGCCGTCAAGTATTTTGGATGCGATATGTAAGTTTTGATAAATTCCTTAAAAGCTCCCTTTAGCAATGTTCACTATGATGATCTGGATCCCTATCGTGTATGCTTCCCTTGGTTCTTGTGATTGGTGAATAGAAAATATGAATTTGTTAATGACTTCGTCCTCTATGTTCTCTGAATCTTATTCCGAACTGCCGTGTATCTTCTTAATGATTTGCTGGAACCATTTTTTCCTTCTATTCGTATTTCATAGCAGATCCTCAACATAGCTCCAATCAAAATAATTTATTAGGATAAGATGGCAATATAAAATATATCAGTGATGTCTCTTCAAAAGAGTTCAAACCTCATAAAATATCTTGCAAATATTAGATTGCGATGAATTGCTTGAAAATTGGAAACACACACCTTTCAAGCATAGGTTGAGGAGTTGATCTAATATCATGGATAATGATAATTGCTATCTAGTAATGATATTAATTATTGTTATTATGAATATTATCATATTTTGAATTTATATTGATTAATGGAACTAATATCTCATATTGTTTATTTTTTTATTAATTTTCTATTTTAATATTATCATTTTATCTGATGACGTTATTATATGTTTGAATATTTTCTATTTAAATCTAGATTATAATCATTGGTAAACTTTCATTTTTTAGATTTGATAAATATATTTAGTTATTTAATGTAGACGATATTATAATATAATTATTTATTATAATTATATTGTAGTTTATGTAATTATATCATCTTTATATTGCCACTATATCAATTGATATAATAATTTGGTATCTTATTAAAATACTATATCTAATAATAATTTATATTATAATATTTATTTATTTATTATCGTTATTATTGTGTTATCATTTATTATTTAATTATATTTAAGGAAAATAGGGGACATGACAATTCTCCTTTATTTGATCTCAAACATTTTATCTTCAATCCAGATTCATTCTCTACTCTTGAATATCTTGAATTTCTCAAAAGCTTTAGATTTGTCTCGTAAAATCATCAAGAAGAAGCATAAAGTACCTTTCACCATGAAATGCTCATGTCTTGTAGGAGCACTCAAATTTGTGTGCACAATCTCCAACTTTGTTGTAGTAGCAAACATTTTGCTCGAAAATGAACTCTTCTTCTATTTTGCCATTACACATCCCTTACAAATCATGTTAGAAGGTTTCACAATCTAAGGCAAATCTCTAACTGTGTGTAGTACTCATCTTCACAACATTATCAAAGTTAATATGACAAAACCTCTTATGCCATAACCAACCATCACCAAACTTTGCAACCAAACATGTCATCTGTAATGTACTGAACTAGCTTCCAACTTGAATATTGAACGCAACTTATTTGCTTTTCAATTCCAAATAGTTTATATTGTATTTGCTTTATTTTCAATGAAAATACAAATCAACAATATCCTGAAGTTTTGAAAAGATAATAAATTATAGCCAGAATAAAACCTTTTTAACACTTTATTTTGCAAGTTCTTTGAAAGCATACATAAAAATCATAAAATGTTGATATGGCACCTGGACTGCATTTATTGAATCGAACTGTATTTCACAGTTGCTTACTTATTGATTGTGGTGACTCCTTAATGCCCAACTTTTGCAAATGATAACCGTCCCTCTAGTACCTCTCGGCAATGGTGAAGAGATGTATGAATTACGGCTAGCGGGGAGACCAATTGGCAGGGGTGATTCCTTCTTTCCTTGACACGGTTTGCTGGGCAATATCGCTGACCTTCAAGAATGACTCACGGCTCTTTGTCAGCTGTCTCCACTCAGTGTAAAGTTGTTATTAGCATCTGGGCTTCCAAAGAAATTAACGCCTAGCTCCTTCAATATGACCAACCTACGTTATAACCTTGGTCGCAAGTAGATATAGAGCAGCAAACTCACAATACCAATTTTTTTTCTCCTATTCAGCTTCTGAGGTAGAAAAACGTGAGTCTCCACACCTCCAAAATATATCAAAAACAAGATTCTCCAAGCCACAGTTTAATCACAGTAGGAGAATTAGGTAATTGTTTACCTCAACACAATTATCAAATGAAAGAACTCAGAAAACTTCTTCAAACCCTCAGATAGTTGATATAAGCAAATAAAAATATAATCAAAATGATCTCTCATCAAAAAGTTGTATTTATAACACTAATTGAGCCATCTAGCTTCACTCTCATACTTTTTGCTTAAAAGGCAACTTTATAATATAAAGTTATGACACTTAATATAAAGTAATATGATTATTAAATGTGAATTAAATAATCATTAAGCCAACAAGCTCACCAATAAAAGACTTTAATAAAGAAATCCCAAAGAGAGACCAGATATCCAGAACCAGAAGACCATCCTACCTGAACTGCTCAACCCAAAAATAGCAACTGACCAAGAGTGACTTACTAAAAATAGTGAGTCCAAAAAAGCAATCTCACGACAAAGACCCCCAAAACCAAACATCAGCTCACGAGGGTCACGATTATGAGTTGACAAACCCACACTCCGGATACTTGCTAAATCGGGGACATTACAATCCTCCCTCCCGAAGATTACTTGTCCTCAAGCAATTGAAGTCCGAAATGATGTAGAATATCCTCAGGCTCCCAAGTAGCATCCTCATCTGGAAGATTCTGCCACTTAACCAAAAACTCACGAATGGTCCTCCATCGCAATTTCTTTTCTCTAGTATCAAGAATCGCTTCTAGAATCAACTCCAATCTCCCTTCATCATCCAATGGAGGCAAAATGGGAGGAGGTCTCACATGATGACCCAAAGCCCCTTAAAAGCGTGAACATGAAACACATTATGAACTTTGCCATCATCAGGCAACTGCAACTCATATGCCACCTCACCAACCTGCCGCACAATCCAAAAGAGTCCATAATAACGCGACTTAAGTTTCTTAGCCCCACTCTTTTTGATCGAAGACTGGCGATACGGCTGCAACATCAAGTAGACCATGTCACCTACCTAAAAAGTCTGAGTTGTTCTCTTCTGATCAACATACTACTTTTGTCGATTATGTGCTCTCTATATATTATCTCTCAAGGACCTCACTACATCCTGACTGTCTTGCAACAAATCTCCTGCACTTAGTACTCTGCTATCACCACATAATAAGTCTATAAAACTAGGTGGTCATACCCGTATAGAGCCCTGCAAGGCTACATCTGTGTAGTCATGTGATGAGTGAAATTGTAACAATATTCACATAAGTGAATCCACTTTAACCAAGCCTTCTGCAGAGAAGAGACATAATTCCACAGATATCCTTCTATCCACTTGTTTACTATTTCCATCTGCCCACCAGTCTGCAGATGGTAGCTAGTGCTAGAAGTCAACTCAGTCCCACACAATCTTAAAATGACTCATAAATCTGCTATCACGATCACTCACAATGGTTTTAGGTAAACCATGCAACCTGAAGATCTCTCTGAAAATAATTCAGCCAACTGCACGGCTGAATATGTAGTCGTAACAGGGAAGAAATGAGCATACTTCGTAAGCCTATCTACTACCACATATATGCAATCCTGTCCTTGGGCTTTAGGCAAGCCCACAATAAAGTCCATGGAAATTCCTTCCCATTTCCTTTCAGGAATAGGAAGTGGCTATAATAAACCAGCAGGATATGTGTGTTTGTGTTTGTTCTGCTGACAAATTGAACACTCTCAGACATAGTGATGAACATCAGTCTTCAATCCCTTCCAAGTAAATCTCTCCCGAACTTGTCTAGAAGTTTTAAAAAACCTAGGGTGACTAGCCATAGGAGAATCATGAAATGCCCGTAGGATAATCTTAATGCACATCTGACTCTGGAATCAAATATATCCTCCCTTTGTAGATAATCAACTCTCCTGAAAGCAAATATCTATCATCTTGAATACTACCGTCCGCAATACTTGTTGCCCACTGATCTCTGACATATTCAACTATAGTCAAATGTCTCCAATCCTCTAAAATAACAGAAACTATACAAAGGTGAGGTCTCCTTGAAAGAGCATCTTCGACTACATTTTGAGTCCCCTTGATATAAGCGATATCAAAATTATAAGACTATAGCTTGCTAACCCATTTCTGTTGTCTCTCATTCAAATCCATTTACCCAAGAAATGTCTCAAGCTATTATGATCAATCTTAATGCAAAACTTGTTGCCCACCAAATGCTACCTGAATTTAGTCAAAGCATGCATGATAGCTAACATCTCTTTATCATAAATACTAAAAGTTCTCTTAGGACCCCACAATTTCCTACTCTGAAAAACTATGGGATGTCGATCTTGGGATAAAATGGCACCAATAACCTCTCTAGAAGCGTCACAATGCAAACCAAAAGGCCTAGAAAAATTAGGCAATGCCAATATTAGACATGAAGTCATAATAGTCTTAAACTTCTCAAAACATTAATGTACCTAGGTCGACCACTGGAAAGCACCCTTATGGGTCAAATCTGTAAGGGGAGCAGTGTGATGTGAGAAACCGGCCACAAACCTATAGTAAAAGGCACAAAGTCCAGTAAACCCTCTCAACTGTGTCAGGGTCTCGGATGTAGGCCACTCCACAATAGCATGGATCTTATCTGGGTCCATGCGAACTCCATTAGCACTAATAAAATGCCCCAAGTAAAGCAACTCTATCATACCAAGAGCACACTTGGACTCCTTGGCATACAAAGAAACCCTATCCAATATACCCAAGACTGTATCGAAATGAACAACATGATTATCCCAAGTCTTGCTATAAATCAAAATGTCATTAAAGAAGACCAACACAAACCTACGGAGTTAACTATGGAACACCCTATTCATAGTAGACTAAAAGGTGGCGGGAGCATTGGTATGACCAAAAGGCATGACCAAAAACTCAAAATGCCCACAGTGACATTTGAATGTTTTCTTCTCTATATCCTGCTCTCTAACCCAGACTTGATGATAGCTAGATCTCAAATCAATCTTCGAAAAATACTCATCCCCATGCAATTCATCAATGAGCTCATCAATCCATAGGATGGGATACAGGTTTTTAATGGACCTCTTATTCAGCATCCGATAATCAATGCACATCCGAAGGGTGTCATCCTCCTTCACCAGAGCAACTGAAGAAACAAATGGGGACTTACTTGGCCTAATATGCCCCTGATCAAGTAGCTCCTGTATAGTCTCCTCAATCTCATCTTTGAGCCTCTTCGGATGGTGATAGGGAGTAATCATAATAGGCTTAGTGCCCTCCTCCAACTCAATAATATGCTCAATCCCACGATCCAATGACCTACCAAGGGGTAAATCATTAAACACTTTAGAGTGTTTAATTCTCAACTGCTAGATATCTAGATGATATTCTACCTCAATATTTTTTTGAGTAGGCATGATCCTACACTCCACTGCCCAATCAATAATATCCTTATGACTAACCAAATGTTGCATGCGCCTAAGGGAGATGTGTTTCAGCTCATCATTACGGATTGCTTTAAGAACCTAGGGCTACTCATCCTTAATGAATCTCATCTCCATCTTCTTTGTACTCAAGTAGATATCCTTAAGTGTGTGTAACCAAGCCATACCAAGAACTATATCTGTCCCCCCCATGTCTACCACATAAAAATTTGCAGAGAAAGCATATGTTTTAAGTTTCACAAGAAGATCTGTAATCATCTTGTTACACTTCAAGGTGTAACCATCTGCTACCTGTACCCGTAGACCCTCAAAATCCTTAGTCTACATACCTCTCCTAGTAACCAATCATGCATCAATAAAATTATGAGTAGCTCCACTATCAAATAGCGCAACAATACCCTATCCAGCTATGAGACCACGCATCCTGAAAGCTCTCTCCTTCCTCATACTAGATAAGTAAGCTACCTTAAGGTTGGAGTCATCCACCTCATCATCAACATCATCACTCCTACGCTGATCTGATCAAAAACCCCAGTCTGCTCCTAAAACTAAGCACTAACATCATCATCGTAAAACCACTCCATCATCCTATTTTTACCCTTAGGCTTCATAGGAGAGTCATGCTCGACATCATAAGGACCCCTACAGTAGAAACACAACTTCCTCCTCAAATCAATAATTGTTTCCTAGTCCAAAGGTGCTGCAGCAGGACACTTACCCTCAATCTTCTCTCTCTGAGGAGGTGTCCTATCATAGGAAGATCTAGCAAGTTTTGGGGTAAACTTGCCTCTAGGTGTAGAGGCCTCTAAGTTATGAGCCTTTTTCACTGCCTCCTACAATGAAGGGGGATCTAATGACTTGACCCACCCTCTAAGTGGCTCAGCAAGACCCTCAATGAAAAGCATTACCCTCTTCCACTTAGATATGTCATACACCATCACTGACAACCTCTAGAACTCACTGATGAATGCCTCCAAACCAGCTGTTTGTCGTAACTAAGCCAACTCCCTAAAATATACCTCAAGATCCTTCTTATCAAAAATTTCTATGAACCTGTCGACAAACTCCTGGTATGACATGATATGATCATGATGGAGAGATACTAAACCATGATACCACCAATCATGTGCAACTCCATCAAGAGGTAGCACAGCAAACCTGATGGCATCCTCGATCATAGGATGTAAAGTGAGGTAGATGTCGAGCTTGTGGACCCAAGCTCTAGCAGTCACTCTACCGCTCCCATCAAAATGAGCCAACATCATCTTACCAGCTACCTGCTGAAGCTCAGTATACTTAGGTTGTTGTCTGTCAATAGTAGGCCTACCCTTGGAATGCTCACACTTCTGTGTCAGATATCTGTCAAAACTCAAGTTATCCTTTAATGTCTAAGGAAGAGCATTCCACTCATGAAAATAAGTCAATACATCATCAACAAATGGGGCAGTGTTGAAAGTGGTGCTAACCACATCTAACTCTGGTCTCAAGAAAGTGGGTCTATGTGGACTGTCTTGAGCACCAATATACCCTGTCCTGTCCACTTTATCATCCATCCTGATATGATCCTCGATCCGATGTCTGTCATCAACCCTGGGCCCAACATCCAAACGTGACCGATGGGAACCTACTGACATATCATGAGCCCTCTCTCTACCCCGATCCCAAGGCAACGCTAGCTGCTGGAAAGTGTCAGATAACTGTTGGAGAACACCTATCATCTGTTGTTGCCCAGTTGCAATATTTCTAAATGCTTGCGAGGTGTCTCTATCAACGTGAGCATCTATAGCTCATTGCCCAATGCCACCAAAACCACTCGGACTACCCACTAAGCCAAACTGAATCTCTGGCTCTCCCTCTCCGAGAGGTATATTTTAATCTCGTTAGGTCTAGTGCATGCCTGGCACAAATCTTCAATCGCCATCCATGTTCTCAAGATGCCAAACATCCAAAGATATAAAATAATCTAAGCCCAATTCCTGTAGGCTGGCAAGAAACTGCTCTGATACCACTATAATGTACTTAACTAACTTCCAACTTGAATATTGAACACAACTTATTTTCTTTACAATTCCGAACAATTTATACTGCATTTGCTTTATTTTCAATCAAAATACAAATCAACAATATGTTGAAGTTTTGAAAAGATAATAAATTATAGCCAGATTAAAACCCTTTTAACACTTTATTTTGCAAGTTTTTTGAAAGCATACATAAAAATCATAAAATCTACATATGGCACCTAGACTACATTTATTAAATCGAACTATATTTCATAGCTGCTTACTTATTGATTGTGGTGAGACCTTAATGCCCAACTTTTGCAATTGATAACTGTCCCTCTAGTACCTCTCAGCAATGGTGAACAAATGTATGAATTATAGCTGGCAGGGAGACCAATTAGCAAGCATGATTCCTTCTTTTCTTGACACGATTTGCTAGGCAACATCGTCGACCTTCAGCAATGACTCACGGCTCTTTATCAGTTGTCTCCACTCAGTGTAAAGTTGTTATTAGCGTCTAGGCTTCCAAAGAAATTAACGCCAAGCCCCTTCAATATGACCAGACTAAGTTATAACCTTGGCCGCAAGTAGATATAGAACAACAGACTCACAATACGAATTTCATACTCCTATTCAACTTCTTAGGTAGAAAAACATGAGTCTCCACACCTCCAGAATATATCAAAAACAAGATTCTCCAAGCCACAATTTAATCACAGTAGGAGAATTAGATAATTGTTTACCTCAACACAATTATCAAATGAAAAAACTCAAAAAACTTCTTCAAACCCTCAAATAGTCAATATGAGCAAAAATAATAATAATCAAGATGATCTCTCATCAAAAAGTTGCATTTATAACACTAATTGAGCCATCCAGCTTCACTCTCACACCTTTCACTTAAAAGGCAACTATATAATATAAAGTTATGACAGTTAATAATATAAAGTACTATGATTATTAAATGTAAATTAGATAATCATTAAACCAACAAGCTCACCAATAAAAGACTTTAATAAAGAAATCCCAAAGAGAGACCAAATATCCAGAACCAAAAGACCATCTTGCCTGAACTGCTCAACTAAAAAATAACTGACCAAGAGCGACTTACTAAAAATAGTAAGTCCAAAAATAGCAATCTCACGACAAAGACCCCAAAAACTAGCCATCAGCTTATGAGAGTCGTGATAATGAGCTGACAAACCTACACTCCAAAGACCTGTTAAATTGGGGCTATTACATCATCTCTATAAGATTCAACTAAAATACATTACCTCTTGTCCTTGTACCAATATACCAATTAGCTTACCATCCTTATCCTTGATAGTGCAAGTATTTTCTATGAATTGCAACTAATATCCCTTATCCACAAGTTGTCCAACACTCAAAAGATTGTGTTTCAAATCATTAACAAAGTAAACATCCTCAATGTTAGTCTTCCCATCAATTGTAAGAGATCTTGTTCCTTTAATATGACATGGTGCATTATTCCCAACTCTAACTACTACTCCATCATAACCATTAAACTAAACATACTTATTCATATCTCTAGTCATATGATGAGAACAACCACTATCTATAATCCAATCAGACTTCTTATTTCCAACATGTGATACTAAAGCTTTTTCTTCTACTACCTCTTCTTTCTTAGGGCTTTCTTCTTTAATAGCAACAAATCCAAGTTCATCATCTTCAACATCACTTTCTAAGAAATTTACCATCTTAAAACTGAAATCAGTGTCCTCATCAACAAAGAAGCAATCTTGTGTAAGCTTTGACTTATGAGGCTTCCTAGGCTTTACCTTCTTCTCTCCTTTAGGACAACTAGATGAATAATGACCAAGTTCTTTGCCTATCCAACAAGCAAAAAATTTCTTACCTTTGGGTCCCCTCTTCATAAGCAATGCAAGTCCATCAATCTTCTTGTCTTCTTGTTTTAACATACACTCTCTACCATAATCTTCACTCGACCTCGCACTCCTTGTAAGTTTAGCTCTATCTTTTGGTACAGTAAAAGTTGTCTCTTTTCTTGCCACTCCTTGATTTTGCTTCAAAGATTGTTCAAATGCTTGTAACTTCCCAAGTAATGTCTCTTTTGTAAAATTCAATGTCACAAAGACAATCTCTTCAACGATCTCAACTTTGTGCATATAATCAAGGGCCAAATATTTCAATATTTTACATATTACTTCATCGTCAATCTCAGTTTCTCCACAACTCTTGATTCCTGCAACAATCTCACCAATTCTACAAAAATATGCTCTAGTAGATTCATCTTCTATCATCTTAGCATTTACCAACAAATTCTTCCAATTTTGTAATCTAGATTTCTTTGCAAATTCATCTCCTTCCAATAAACTATGTAACTTATCCAAATTTCATGTGCAAGATATAGACCTTTACCTCAACATACTCTATTTCAAGAAGAGCTGATAACAATGCCTCTCTAGTATGCATATTGTACATTAATAGATCTTTGCCATCTTGTGTGCAATTCGCAAAATCTTTCTCCTAAATAACAATCTTATATTCCCTTGTAATCAACCAATAATCATCTCCCATGCATATCAAGTGAATCTTCACCTTATCCTTCTATCTGCCATAGTTAACTCCATCAAACATCTGACTTTCTTTCTTGAATGTAGCCATGGATCTCCTTAAGTTGTTAAACTTTCTCTTCAAGGATCTAATGCTCTGATAACAACTGTTAGAAAGTAAAGTCCACCAATATAACTGGTGGGGGGGATAGATTAATCAGTAATATGCTTTGCACAACGTTTATCAACTTTAACGATTCTGAAACATACAATTAAAAGATATAGCAACCATAAAATAACGATCATGCAATGTGACGTAAGATATGTTAACAAGGGAAACCCTTGATCATAGGGAAAACCGCAATGCCCACAAGATGATCTACTAATTTAGAAGTTCCTTGTAAAAGGATGTTCTCCTGTTAGGAGCAAAATGAAATACAATCAGTATATATGAGTCCCTATTAGGAGACTTTGAATCTCTGTTAGAAGATTCCAGCCCTGTTAGGAGTTTAAAGGAAGATAACTAAACCCACTGTCCAAATTGACTAACCAAATAGAAACTTATACAATTCCTTTGAAGCTCACAACTTATCCTCACATCAAACTCTACTTTGATCTTCACAAATTTGCATCCTCACATAGCATAATATTAATAACATATGATCTTACTGATGATTACAACCAAGGAAACATCTTCCCTTTATACCAAGTCCTAATAACTAACCGAGTCAACCTTGAGGCTTTCCCAATGTACAATGAATAGTATAGGACCATAATAAGATATTACAATTAGGTTCCACACGCTACAAAGCATAATACATCAATTACAAATTTCAGTCAGCCTCTAAGGAATAGTCTGCACCTTATCCTTCCTAACTCTATCCAAAATGATCAACTGATTTCAACATTTTAACCATAGCATCATGAACATGTCTTCAACCAGCATCCAATCCCACTGAACAAATTTTGACCTCACTAAGAAGATACGATCCAATTACCAGTACTTTATTTCTTGCAACCTCCTCTGAAAGTTGTTTCCAGAAAACTTCACACAACTCTATTGAGTCTTCATAATTCTTTCTGCAAACATAGACATAGCATCTATACACATCCAAGAACAAACTGATATCATTACATAACATAACTATCAATACTCTAACCATGCAAAACAAATCTTCCTCTGCAACTCTAACAATATGCATCAAAAAGTTGATATTCGACATCAATGACAAACCAAGTCATGAATGTAACACATAAGCACTCAATGATTTCCAAAACATTCCATACAATCTCTCATAAGTATTCATGCCAACAAGATTATATAGTATAAGAATCCTCACATGGAGGATACAAACATGGGTCCACATAAGTCAAAATGAACTAATTCTAATAAATTTTTAGTTTTACTAATACTATTTTGAAAAGTCCCCTTTGTATTCTTTCCTAGGAAACAACCTTTGCATGCTCCTTCATGGAATTGATTTAGTTTGGACAACGCACTCACCATTTTCTCTACTAAAGGTAGAGCTTTATAATGAAGATGCCCTAGTCTTTTGTGCGAGATTTCATTTGAGTTAGAAGTCTCATGGATTAGGGCTTGATTTGAATCAGTGCAAAGTTTGAAAAGGTATCCTTTTCTTATTCCTATAATATGTACTTTCTTTATAGTGGAGTTCTTTGGTCATGCCAGAACTTTTCCATCCATAAAGGTACTCTATACCCTTTGTATTCAAGTGCAAAAATGGAGACTCCATTTCTTTTTATCCCTAGTACAAATAATACTCTAGTGAGTTGAAGGGATAAACCTGATTTCATATTGGTGGTGCACGTTCTAATCGCCTTTACTAAATAATCTAAATCATCCCTAATAGTTACTTCTTCGTCAGATTCTTCTACCATAGTGTCTAGATGTTCTCTAAATCCTATAATATGTTGTAAGGATCCACTATCAATTACCTAGTTGTTAAATTTGTTTGAAACTTGGCTTGATAAGGTTGAATAGAAAACAAGTTTCTCATAATCATGTTCTATATTAGCTTTACAAACTTCAACAAATGAGGCTTGCTTTTGGGTTCTATCAAGGCACTTGATTTCATAATATCCATATTGACACAATTGAAACATTTTATTTGAGATATATCCAGTACAAAGTAATTGGAAAAATACTTGCTTGATATTAACAGTGATCAATAGATCAATATATAAAAAAGAATAAACGATGTTTCTTTAGAAAACAATTGTAAAGAATAGAAAAATTCTATTCTAACTAATAGCTAACTAAATATTAGAAACATTTTAATATTTACAATACATTATAGATAGATAACTATTAAATAATAATATAAGTTGTCTATTTTCGTAATACCCTCCTTTAATGATTAATTTGTTACATCTCAAATTTTGACCTAATTTTAAATTTATTTTATAGGCGTTATAGATTGAACAAATTTTTCTTTCATGATCATGTGAAGTAGGTAGTTATTTATATCCGTTGTATTCATTAGATTAACTGTTTAATGAAGATGGTCATCATCCATTGTTTGTCATGTGATGTTTAGCAATTGCTTGATTTTGGAATTATGATTAATAACTAAATTCTTTATCTATATTAAATGTTATTATGAAAATTATTATGGAACTTGTTATCATGGAAATATTGCACGGATGATTGCAAAAGAAGATGAAGGGGGGAAGCATTGCTAAACGAGATCAACGGAATGGGATACTAGCTTAGTCCAATGATCATGTTGACAAGTATGACCTTAAATTGCCTTGGTAAGGACCTAGCGACTTGAACTTTAGGATACAATTGAAGGGCCCGCATGAGCTATTAAATAAACATTTTAAAACATAAATTAATTTAATTAAAAATAATACATACCTCAAATGATTTTGATTGATTTTTCTACCACATCATTATAATATATACCTATGTATGTACACAGATATAAGAATAAAGTGACACGATAATATTATTTTTATAATAATATGACACCACGTCATAAGCATATCTACGTGCACATAGATAGATATAAACCATAATTATTTTCGATTTATATCCTTCAAATTTTTTTTCCATATTTATTCATTTCTTGCTAGAAACCAATTGAACACTCGGCATATTTATTTGGCGTCCAAGAGCCAAGTCTTTTCTTTTATGTTATGACTTCTTGGAAGCCAAAGTGACATATAATCTCCTTATATTATGAAATCGTGAGAGGCGGAAGACATGATTTTTCTATCACCCAACTTCCTTCTTTATCACACGACTTCCTTGTTTATCACCCGACTCTTTCATATTACCCAACCACATTTTTTCTTAGCACCCAATATCTTTGCAATTACCATCTAGTAACCATTGCATTGTTTTCCCTTCCATGATTTCCTTGTTATACTGATGTTTTGCTGAAATCGTGAGCAGTATTTATACTGGGAATTAGCGTTCAAGATCTTTCCTATTAAGAGTGAGGCGGGTTGTTAAGCATCCAACAAGACTCCATTCTTTTTCAGATTATACCAGGTAATGTGGTTATCCAAAACCCAAAACATTGCAATATGATTTCTTTATCAATTGTTACAGCAATCCGATTTATATAGCAGTAAGCTAAAATTTATATCAGATGCAAATCATCTTGCTTAATATCATAGGTTAGACCTTCTCTAAGAGAGTTATTTATGACAAATAAAAGCCAAATAACCATGTTATGAAATCATGATTTATTTATACAACTTGAAATCAGAATCAAATGATATTTTCCTACAAGTATTAAAGAACACATTCTTCAAATCACAGATTATGATAAGCTAGAAACATGTAATATTTATGAATCAATTGAGAATCAAAGGACAGAGCTGATTGCTCTAAGATCTGAACACCTAGGACTCACCGGCTGTATAGCCATGTAAAAGGTGAAGAGATAAAATGAAATCTACAATAATATGGAAATAAAAGTCAGATATGATACAATAAATCTAAATTAATTTTATTTAATAGCTCATGCTCATCTATATTATTATTCCCCTGTTGTCAAGTCGAGCAGTGGTGATCGAGTTAGTGAACCCATCAAAAAACCTTGGCCAAGGTTTTTTTAAGACATGGTTGCCATCTATGATCACTTGATGTTAGTAGAGCCAATTATTTAGACATGTCCATCCAAAACTGTGTGGACATTCTAAACACCGAAATGCTCAGGTGGCTGGACTAAAAGTATCCCAAGCCTAATCCCGGGGTAGGGAGGTTCATTCTAATCAATAGAATGTGTAGGGATAAATATGCTCTAAGGTTGGGAGGTTAAGCCTAAGTCAATACTTCTCTTACCGAAAGTCGAGGCTTGCACAACCAACCAAAGACTCACCGGATAATTCTTGTATATTCTTCTTCTTTTACATGTTAAGCATTTACTTTACTTATATGTATGAAAAAATAATAAATTGTTATTTCAGTTATTACAGTTGATCATTGTTATAGTTATTTCAGTTAATCGTTATTATAGTTATTACAGTTGATCATTGTTACAGTTAATTCAATTAAATCGTTATTATAGTTATTACAATTGATCATTGTTTCAGTTGAACATTGATATAGTTATTTCAATTGAGCTTTGTTATTTTAGTTAATCGTTGGTAGTTAAATACAGTTAATGTCCCATAAAAAGGAATTCAGTATACTTAGTTAATCGTTGGTAGTTAAATACAGTTAATGTCCCATAAAAAGGAATTCAGTATACTTGTTCAATAATCTGATGAGGAAAAACTCTTTCTAGATCGCCTTTATTTTGTTATGAAAATTTATTTGTTACATAATCTGTCCACAACACCAAGCTATCCTCTAGTTTGACAAACTTATCTGGACCAAGATACTTGGTGAGAATGTCTGCAGTCTGATCCGCTGTAGGAACGTGTTGCAAGTCTATTGTCTCGTCTTCAACCAGCGGCTATATGAGGTGAAAGTGAACATCCACATGCTTGGTTCGTTCATGAAAGACTGGATTTCATGCTAACTTGATAACACTTTCATTATCAACAAATAAAGTGGCCAATCCTACTAGTGACATCTGCATATCCCCAAGCATCCGACGAAGCCAGACAGCTTCACAACTTGCTTTAACTGTCCCTCTATATTCAGCCTCGATAAAGGAGAGAGAAACTAGCTATTTCTTCTTACCAGTCCATGTGACGACATTGGATCCCAAACTGAACACATCCAGAAATTGACTTTTTATCGTCAACGAAACCTGCCTAATATGAATCTGTGAACCCACTAAGTGTAGGAATAGAACTCCAAGGGTAAAGGAGTCCATAATCTGTAGTGCCCTTCACATAACAAAGCATATGATTTGCTACCATCCAATGATCAGCCTTAAAAATTGTCATAAAGCGTGAGATGCAGCTAACTGTGAAGCTGATATCAAGTCTAGTAGTAGAGAGGTAGATGAGGTTGTCTACTAGTTTTTTATATGTAGTATCATCAACTGGAGGAGAATCAGTCTCAACTGATAACTTCAGACCTTTCTCCATGGGTATAGATGAAGGCTTGCAATCCTGCATACGAAATTTCTCTAACAGAGTCTTGGCATATTTGAACAGAGAAATGAATATACTAGAAGATTGTTACCAAACCTCAATACTTAGGCAATAATGTATGAGACCGACATCAGTCATATCAAAAGAATGCCATAAACTCGATTTGATTCCCTGAATCAAAGATGTTGAACTGCTAGTGATGATCAAATCATCCACATAAATGACCAAAAGGATGATGTCACTATTAGTAGTTTTGATATACAAATTGGAGTCTGAAAAACTCCTCTAGAAGCCTTGATCACTAAGGTACTTATCAATTTCATGCACCATGCCCTAAGGGCATGCTTCAAACCATAAAGAGCTTTCACTAACCTGAGAACCTAATATTCTTTACCAGCAACCTTCAAACCAAGAGGTTGCGCCATCTAGACCTCTTCTTATTGTCACTATTCAAGAAAGCACTCTTGACGTCCATTTGATGGACTTTCCAACCAAACAGAGTTGCCCTGGTTAGGACTAATCTGATAGTGCTCATCTTTGTAGTAGAAGAAAAAGTCTCATAATCAATGCCTTGACGATAAGAAAAGCCCTTTGCAACTAAACAAGCTTTGTACTTATCCAAAGTGCCATCAAACTTGTAATTTATTTTGTAAACCCATTTGCACCTAATAGGTTTCTTCCCTAGTGGAAGATCAGAAAGGAACCATGTGTGATTCTTTAGCAGGCTCTGGTGTTCTCTAATGTCCCCATTTTTAGCAGGTTTTTGCAGTTGGCCAGGTCAGTTCAACATCACGACCCTTGTGAGCTTCTCAATAGGATTTGAGGGTCTCAGTTGTGTGCTTATAAGCTTTCTAGCAGCCTATGGTGTGTTTTGGCTCCGTTTGAGGGACTTATTATTTATAGTAAGTCAATCTGTTTGTTCTGATGAGCTCACTTGAGTCAGAGGAGTTGGAGGATGCTCTTAGATTTTATTTTATTTTATTTCATTCATCGTCTTTCATCATCATGATCACTTTGGTGTTGTCAAAATTCAATTCTAATGCTTCTTCAGTTGTTTTCACAAGACAAGTGAATTATTGTTATTATTTATCTATTTATGTCGAGGTTTCTAATTTTATTGTTGTTGTTGATTGGTCACCTCACTATCATAGCTCATTGGAATTGGGATGAAAAGTTTTAGATCATGGGAACAAGAAATAGTGCCCTTACATGTCATAATTTGAAATTATGGTGGAAAAGGTCATTTTCGGAGCCAAAAGCAATTAATAAATTAGTTTATAGTGGCACTTTATTATGTTTTAATATTGTGTGTGGAACGCCAAAAGCAATTAATATATTAGTTTATAGTGGCACTTTATATGTTTTAATGTTGTGTGTGGAACGCTTCTTAAGTGAAGTTCATTTGGAAAACTTTGTGCCATTTGGAGATTATAAATATGAGCCCATTTGATGAGTAAAGCATCTAATTATTGTTTATCTCTTGTTTTTGCTGCCTTTGTGGCTTTTCTAAGTTTCTTGTTTTGTGTCCTTGCTGAAGTATAAGAGTTTCTGAATTTCTAAGAAGATCTGAGATTCGGATTTGAGGTTGTCACAGGCAATTGTGCTGAAGTATACAATTGTCCAATTCTCCTACTATATTTATTGTGCCTTGGAGATCGAATTTCTGAAGGTAATCATTGCAAAGTTATTCAATGTTCAGGATTGTGAATTTAATTGCTAGAGGCCACGATTTCTATGCTACAGGCTGCCAATCCAATATTTGAGGCAGCAACACCATTATTATAGATACCAAGTGGTAAACTTTGATTCCAATTTGCATTAGGAGACTAGGCAGCATAATTACTGGACCTGCAATTTACAAAACTGATAATTGGTAACAAATTATGAGTTTTGTGAGTATTGGAAGAGGCTTGCGTCTATTCATTTCTAATCTGTGATTTACATTTGGGCCTAGCATAGTAGACTAGGTAATGTCTCCATTTTTGTCAGAATCAAAATTTTTGGGATTAGCCTATTATTGTGATCCTCGTACGCTAATTATTGTGGATAGAGGGTCTTTTGAGACAATGGCTTAGCTTGGGAGGGTCTTATCTTCTCCACAATTTAGTAAGCTACAAGTTGGTCTTCGTTTGGCTCAGATTGGACTTTGTTTGGGCTTAGTTTTGTAGACTTACTAATTGTGGTAAGTTGGCTGTTGATAGAGATGGACCCTTTCTACTTTTGAAAAGTGCATTTGGTCACATGGAGAAATATTAAGTATGACTCCTATTTACTTAAGTTGAGGGTTGAGTTATAATTCGAAAGAGTCATTTATTAACTAGTTAAGCCAAGTGAAAGAATCTAATGGAAGCTTCTAATTAATGTTGTATGGTGAAGCTTCTTGAGTGAAGTTACATTTTGGCAACAAAAAGAGCATTTGGAGGTTATAAATACACGCCCATTTGTTGAGAAAATGACACTTGAATATTTATTTGTTCTTCTTGCCTTTGTGGCTTTTCTAAAGTTCTCATTTTCAAATCTCTTGCTAAGGTATAAGGGTTTGATCTGAGGTTTTTGCTCCATTGCTGAAATATTGTGGAGATTGGTTTCTTGTGAATTATGAGATCTAGATTTTCATGGTGGCTTCTCGAACTGTATTTACTATGGTTGAGGAGCGACTGTTGGTTGGAATAATTCAATGTCTTCTCTTATTGTATTGACAGTGGCTGAGAGGGCAATTCTATCTTGGAGAGTTTGGTAATTTATATCTCTGATTTCTAGTAATTTTTTATTTGGATTTCTCAAGGCCAGACGTCTGTGGTTTTACTAGTGATAAAAAATTTATGTGATTGCAAATGAGAATATAATTGTCTGAAGCATAGTAAGTTAATGAATTAATTCAGAATTTGTTGAGAGCCATTTGTTGTTTCAGATTTAAATGTGCAAATTCACATAGCAGATTTATATACTGGTGATTGATATTTATTTGAGCAATGTATAAAGCTAAGGTTAATTGAATTTGTGAACAATTGTTGCATTTTTTGATATTGTGTTTTGGAATTTTAAATACCATATATTCAGTGATAACTGGGTTGTCTGCTAAGTGTTTGTTGAAATGTCAAATGTTTGAATAAATGGTATTGCTAGAAGCATAACCGAATAGGGTCACTACAATGGTATTAGAGCTTGCTTGCAAAGTGTTTGACGAAATGTCAAACAACTGAATTATAAAAGAAATGGTGTTTGTTGAAGTTATAACTAGTTGGGGTTATTATAGTGGTATCAGAGCGATTTCCTGCCAGCCTGCAGGAATTGGGCTTAGTTTGATTGGTGCTCTATTTTGGAGATTCAGTTTTCAACATTATGGATGGTGATAGGAGGTTTAGTATTCATTATATCCGCAGAGGGCATGCTTCTCCATGTAGGTGTGGAGAATCTAAGATACAGAGTATTGTAAAACAATTGGATGTGCTACTGAATGAGCTGAATCAAAATCACAAACGGATAACCAAACTAATTTCAAATCCGAGATTTGAGCAGAGCATGGTATCGTTTTTTCGAAGAGCGAAATGTGATGATATAGTTGCGGTTATAGATGTGCGAGACATTTCTAATGAGACACCACATGAGTTGGGCACAATTGTGGTGGAATGTAAATGTCAAGTTGAGTCAAACGATTCAGTTGTCGGCATGAGTTCCCAGGATCATGTATTTGACCGCAATGCAATGATAGTGGGAGTAGGAGCATGCGAGAATACTGTCATATCAACAACCACTTATGTATCAGTTGAGCCATCTAGCGAGGAGTTTAGCAGTATGCATGCATTGGTTGTAGATGTGTGCCCTGATGATAGTGTGCATGTCAATGATGATGAGGTGAGTGGTGTTGAGGTAGAGTAATGTTATAGTTCAGATCAAGACAATGGTGAGGTTCACTTTGTGGACAATCCTATATTTGACATGGATGTGGCATTGTCTTATGACAATCCCCTATTTGAGGTTGACATTGATCACTCATCTGAATGGAGTTGGACTCAGTTTTCACCATCTGTAGATTCAGTTCAGTTTTTTGTTGTGGCAATTGGTGATGTTCCTATGACAACATATTTTGACATGGCTACACCTATTGTTAATAGAATTGGCATGAGTGCATATGGTTCTCCTGTAGCTACATCTTTTTCAAGGATTGTTGGTGATGAACAAAATTCCAATCCAATATATATTGTGTGGGTGGATACAAGGAAGAAGATGATGCATAGATCTTTTATGGAGTTGCCTTCTAGTGACATTCTGACTTCTACATTATCAGCACAAGTTTTGGGTGCTATGTTGCAGGCGATGTTGATGGACCTAATCATATTGGCATGCAGTTGGTTCAGTGTTGACAGGGATGCCACGTATTTCTTCATATTGGATCCAGGTGGAGGTTGAAGTTCACTATATTACCGGATTGCTTGCAGACAAGCAATCTCGGGGAGAGAGGACTATAATGTCCCCATTTTTGTCAGTATCAGAGTTTCAAGGATTAGACTATTATTGTGATCCTCATAGGCTAATTATTGTGGATAGAGAGTCTTTTGAGGCAATGGCTTGGCTTGGGAGGGCCTTATCTTCTCCACAATTCAGTAAGCCATAGGTTGGTCTTTGTTTGGCTCAGATTGGACTTCGTTGGGGCTTAGTTTTGTGGACTTACTATTTGTGACAAGTTGGGTGTTGATAGAGATAGACCCTTTCTATTTTTGGAAAGTGCATTTTGTCACATGTAGAAATATTAGGTATGACTCCTATTTCAAATGGCATATTTAAATGATGAGTATTTTGCGAGTTATTATATATTTAGTGGCCAAATTATTATTAATTTATTAAATGGTTTATTATAAAGCTATAATTTAACTTTACAATTTCACTTAAGTTGAGGGTTGAGTTATCATTGGAAAGAGTCATTTATTAACTAGTTAAGTCAAGTCAAGTGAAAGAATATAATGGAAATTTCTAACTAATGTTATGTGGTGAAGCTTCTTGAGTGAAGTTACATTCTGGCAACAAAAAGGGCATTTGGAGGTTATAATACAAGCCCATTTGTTAATAAAAGGACGCTTGAATATTTATTTGCTTTTGTTGCCCTTGTGGCTTTTCTAAGGTTCTAATTTTGATCTGAGGTTTTTGCTCCATTGCTGAAGTATAGTGGAGATTGGTTTTTTGTAAATTATGAGATTTTCATGGTTGCTTCTCATACTATATTTCCTATGGTTGAGGAGCAATTCTTAGATGGAATAATTTAGTGTCTTCTCTTACTGTATTGACTGTGGCTGAGAGGGCAATTCCATCTTGGAGAGTTTGGTAATTTATATCTCAAATTTTTGAAAATTTCTAATTTGGATTTCTCAAAACTAGATGTTTGTGGTTTTGTTGGTGATAAAATCTTTATGTGATTGCAAGCGGGAATACAGTTCCTGCAATTGGCCAAGTCAGTTCACCATCACGACCCTCGTGAGCTGATAGTAGGATTTGAGGGTCACAGTTGTGTGTTATAGGCTTTCCACCAGCCTATGGTGTGTTTTGGCTCCATTTTAGGGAGAAAATTTGTTGGTTTTGATGAGCTCAATTGAGTCAAAGGAGTTGGATAATGCTCTTAGTTTTTATTTTGGGCTTCCAATTTGGGCTCCAAGAATCTTGGAGGGAGCCTCTATTTATAGTAAGTCACCCTATCAGGCTCATTCGTCTTTCATCATCAGGATCACTTTGGTGTTGTCAGATTTTGATTCTGATACTTCTTCAATTGTTTTCACAAGACAGGTTACATATTATTATTATTCATCTAAATATGTTGAGGTTGCTATTTTTGTTGTTGTTGGTTGGTCACCTCAGTATCATAGTTCGTGGGAACTAGGACGAAAAGTTTTAAATCATGGGAACAAGAAACAATGGCCTTACGTGTCAAAATTTGAAGTTATGGTGGAAAAGGTCATTTTCAGAGCCAAAAGCAATTAATAAATTAGTTTATAATGGCACTTTATTATGTTTTAATGTTGTGTGTGGAAAGGTTCTTATGTGAAGTTCATTTGGGAAACTTTGTGCCATTTGGAGATTATAAATATGAGCCCATTTAATAAGTAAAGCATCTAATTATTGTTTATCTCTTGTTTTTATTGCCTTGGTGGCTTTCCTGAGTTTCTCGTTTTGTGCCCTTGCTAAAGTAGAAGGGTTTCTGAATTTTTGAGAAGATCTGAGATTCGAATTTGAGGTAATCATAGGCAATTGTGCTGAAGTATACAATTGTTTAATTCTCCTACTATATTTCATGTGCCTTGGAGATCGAATTTTTGAAGGTAATCATTGAGAAGTTATTCAGCGTTCAGGATTGTGAATTTAATTGCTAGAGGCCACGATTTCTATGCTACAGGTTGTCGATTCAATGTTTCAGGTAGCAAGACCATTATTATAGATGCCAAGTGGTAAACTTCGATTCCGATTTGCATTAGGAGACTGGGCAACATAATTACTGGACCTACAATTTACAATTCTAATAATTGTTAACAAATTACAGGCTGTGTGAGTATTGGAAGAGGCCTACGTCTATTCATTTATGATCTGGGATTTATATGTGGGCCCGCAGTTTCATTGTAGAGACCATTGTATTCCATTAAAGGCCTTTGTTTTGGGTGTACTAGGCTGTGTTCAGCAATAAGGCAGCCAATTGGCATTATCCAATGGTCACGTCTAGTCATTGAATGTATTCGGGCATTATTTGTTGCAGCAATACTATCAAGAAGTGGCTTACAGCACCAATATTGGATGCAACAAATTATATCAGGTTCCAATTTGGTATTTGATAAAATCAGTAGCATTTCATATATATTTTAGTGAATTGTTGTTCTAATTAATCTGAAAAACAGTAGCTGAAGTATCATCGTTATTATCTTAATCAATTTGAAATTAGAATGACAAAGTTGTTACTGTTATACTACTATTGTAATTCTCCATTCTCTTCATAACAAAATTTCAAAGAACATTAAAAATATTTGTTTTTTTCAATCGCACTGCTGGAGAGTTCTTTGTCAACTGTTTCACAAAATGTCAAACTTCTAATTTGATAAGGAAATAAATGTGTTAAAGCTAATTGTTGAACTATAACCAGCTGAGGGTTATTACATGTTCAGATTTCATGTCTTGTTCCCACTCTGGAATTCCTTTAGCCTCGGAGTATGTCTGAGGTTCAAACAGATTGTGAATGTTGGCCATAAGAGAAAAAATTAATTGACTCTATAGGTTTGCTCTTTTTCCAAGCAGTTCTCTCATCAATGAGCTCATCATCTCGAAGACCATCAAGTGTTTTAGCCCACCATTTTAGCAGAAATGTGCAGAAATACTAACAAATCTAGGCACGATCTAATACTGAGGGCTTTAGAAACCCTAGACGTCGTCATTTGGAGCAGATTTGTAGAGAAAAAATGTGGGTATGAGGCAGAAAAAAATAGGAATCATGTCTAAAGAAAAACATGACCATTCAATCAGGAAAACACAACCTAATCGGCTTGAAAAACACAAAAATTGTGTACAAAAGAGAAACACAGGAAAGTTGCAAGGAGAACGCCCAACATTCAAAAGAAAAAACCAAAACAATTCACATCCAAAAAAACCTACAAAACGCGGCCAAGGGAAGAGGAAAATTGTGCCAAGAAATGGCACGAAACCTGAGATACTGATTCGCAAGGGTAGAGGGTGGATGCAGAGGCAAAGGCAGACAGGCACACGGAGGCGAGGCGATGCCCTGAGATGTCGCCTGAATGCCATCCACAGGCATCCGGATGTAGACGTAAGCCTATACAGATTTTTGTCCGCATCCGGATGCCTGTGGATGGCATTTGGGTGGCATCCGAACACTTCCAAACACCTCTGCAGCAAACATGAAAAGAAAGCAAAAAATATCTTTTCACTTAAAGTCCAATTAAAACATGTGCCTTTTAGTCTTATAATAACATTTTTTTTGTCAAACCCTAAAACAGCCCTAATAGAAGCCTTTCAACCATTCAACCATCATTTTCTTTGCAATTTGGTTTGATCTTCTCATTTGGCTTCCATTTTGACATTTTGAAGGCATCTTGATTATTGTGATATTGTTATCAGGATTTAACTGTGTGATTTTGAGTCAAACTTGTTGACCCATGTTTCATGAGTAGTGATTCAACACAAATCCATCTCTCATGAGTATAAATGGAATTGCAAGCTTTGGGTTTAACCAGGGAGGAAACTCTGTAGTTAAGTGCGCTCAGGCTGGAGTAGTACCGGGATGGGTGACCTCCCGGGAAGTTGTTGAATCACTACTCATGAAACATGAGTCGATGAGTTTGACTCAAAATCACACAGTTAAATCCTAATAACAATATCACAATTTGACTTGGTGTGGAAATTATCTCCTATTTATCATCTTGATTATTTTCAAAGAAGAATGATCGTAGGGCAAGAGTTGGCTTCAACAAGTTCATTAAAACACTAAGAGGTAAGCATTTTATCCCATTCTTGAGTGTTTCAATGAATTTTTTAGAGATTGTGATGAATTTTTTCAAGTTCGTAAAGAATTTTTTCAAAAAGAAATTGAGAAATAGGTTAAGGTATCTATTTGAATGGTTTTGTATCACTATTTTTTACTTGTATGTTTGATATTCATATATTTTTATTGATTTAAATTTATGTAATTTCTTAATATAGAACATCAAAGAAACTACATTGTATTCTGCAAGAATGGCTGCCACCAGTAGTCAAAGTTCAATGGAAGGGCAAGGTCAAAGTTCAGTGGCAGGCAAGGAGGGGATAATTTCAAAATTGATTTAAGGTCTCCTCTATGGAGACATACAACAAGAGTATCACAAGTTGCAGGTGGTGGCTCCTATATTTGGAGCTGTAATTGTTGTCAAAGTGACAAAGGAAAACCTTTACATAGCTCTTATTCTCAAGTAAAACTTCATTTCATAGGCCTTGCTGGTAAAGGTTTTGGAATGTGCAAAGGTGTTGATGAAAAGGAATTGTTTGATGCACAAATAGCTTGGTTTGTAAAAGAACAAGAGGTTGTTGATCATTTGGTTAAAAGATCTAAAAAAAGTTATTATCAACCTCCTTCCTCCAAAAAGAACAAAATGCAACCACTCGCTGAAATGGAACTAATTGTATCTTCCAAACATCCATTCATGCAAGTAACTGTACTGGGAGAGGAGGATTAAGTAGAAAATTTTGCAGCAGCCCAGAAAAGAGGTCCATTGTACTCTGCATTTAGAATGGAGGCAAGACATTGTGTTAATGAAGCCATTGCACGTTGCCTCTATGCTAATGGCCTTCCTTTAAACCTGGTAAGATCACCATATTGGAAGGAAATGGTAAGAACCATCAAAGAAGCACCAAATTGTTACACTAGTCCTAGGTATGAAAAGGTGTGTACCACACTCTTGCAAAGGAGAGAGTTTCTATAAAGAAAGCACTCCAACCCATTAAAAATCCTTGGAAAACTTTTGGGTGTGACAATTGTGTCTGATAGTTGGAAAGATACAAAAACAAGCCATTAATTAATGTGATTATAGTGTCCCCCATAGGGACAGTGTTTCTTAAGGCAATTAATTGTCAACGGTAGGTGAAGGATTCACAATTCATCTATAATATTCTCATTGAGGCCATAGATATGATGGGTAGTGAGAATGTGGTCCAAGTTGTTATAGACAATGCCAAGAATTCTAGGGAGATGGTGCTTTGGTTGAGGTTCGATATGACCATATTTTTCAAACACCTTGCACTGTACAATCCCTCAACTTGATTATGCAATAGATTGGCACCCAAATAGATTGGGTGAAGCAAATATACGAAGAGGGAGAGGACATACAAATTTTTGACTAACCACAACATGTCACAATCCATTTTTAGAACATACTCACAATTGGAGTTGTTGAAGGTAAATTTTTTGTAATTATTAAATTTCATGGATTTTTAATTTAGTTAATATTTATAATTTTATTGTCAATTGACATATTGTTAACTTGCTTAGGTTGTTGAGACCCGTTTTGCATCTCATACTATTGTTATGAGACGACTTCTCAAGGTGAAAGATACTTTGAGCCAAATGGTCATTTGTCCTCAATGGGGTGCATGGAAGGCTTCAAATACAGAAAGAGCCCTAAAGATTAGGGGTATGATCTTGGATGAACGTCGGTGGGTTCGTATCCATCATGACTATGCTTCACTTTGCCGATACAAATACACCTTGTTTGGGAGAAGTGTATGATGACATGGACACCGTGGTTGAGAAGGTAAAACATTCTATACAAGCACATGAGAGTGACTCTACAAAATGTCAAGCCTTATGCAGTAAAGTGGAAGCAATAATTATTCATTGTTGGGAGAAGATGACTACCCCATTGCACCTCCTTACATATGCTTTATCTCTGAGGTATTATAGTGAGGCAGTACTTTCTATTCCAGATAGAATTGTAGCATATGTTGATGAAGAGGTTGCTAATGGGTGCTCCAAAGCTTTTACAACAATCTTCCAAGATGATGAGATGCATGAAAAGGTGAGGCTAGAGTTTGATTTATTTGCTTCCGGAGCAAAGCTTACTCCATTTGCAATTAAGGACCAAAATAAATTGGGAGCAATCACATGGTGGTACATGTATGGTCAGCCATATAAGCATCTACAACCTCTTGCAATTAAAATCCTCTCACAAGTAAGTTTTGATTTTTGTTTTTAGATTACAACTTGTGCTCTACAATCTAGTGTTTAACATCTATCGTATTGGCATTTACTTATTTTTTGTATCTTTAATTTTTCAAAATTAATTTTGTGAACACAATACAAGTTTGCAAGTTCTTCTACTGCTAAAAGGAATTAGAGTACATACTCCTATATCCATTTAGTGAAGCGCAACCAATTGGGGTCAAAGAAAGCTGAGGACTTGGTGTGCATTCATACCAACTTGTGTCTTTTTTCATGTAAGGATGATATGTGGATGGGGTGGACAAACATTGGGATGTGCTCCCTAAGTGTGCAAACTTGGATGCAACACTTCATGATCTTACTACAAAGATGGAAGATGATGATGATAGGTCCATGACACATGGTGTTATCTAGCGCAAGTGGACCCAATCTTGGCTCAAATGATATGGACCTTGCAGCGGTTGGAGATGAGGAGGATCCAGATTATTTTGAGAATCCTTATGATTCTGATTAATGAACATTGAATCTTGAACTATGTTTTTGATTTTGTAGTTTGGACATGGAGTCTAGAACATGAATATTTGTGCCTATGAAGTTTTAGTTTGAAGCTTGAATTATTAAATCGACATATGAAATATCCTGAATCTTGATCAATGGTGAAGTATCATATGATACTATCAAATGATGTATGTATATTTCTAAGTTTCTAACTAAAAGCTCTTGTATTTATTAGTTTCTTAAATTCGTTGAATATATATTAATATTATATATATAGACATTTCCAAATGCATCTATACCCAAAAAAAATCCCACATCTCGTATCCACTTCCTGCATCCACTTCCGATTCCGCATCCAAATCGGAAGTGGATCGAAAACTTGGCTCAAAACCCTAGTCGGGTTTTGCAAGAAAATGATTTTTTTCCTTCTTGCAAAAAATGACAAACAAACTTGGGCTGAAAAATATTTTCGAATAAAAAAGACTGATAATTTCAAACAAAATTATAATTTTTAAAAAAATAGTATTTACTCTAATCATATTATAAAGTAATTGGTAAAATACTTGCTTGATATTAAAAGTAATCTATATCCAAAGAATAAACAATGTTTCCTTGGGAAATGATCGTAAAGAATAGAAACATTCTATTATATAGAGCTAACAGTTAACTAAATATTAGAAACATTCTAATACTTACAATATATTAAATAATAATAGATAATAATAATAAAAGCTATCTATTATCATAATATCCTTCCTCTTCTTGGAAGAGCCTTTTCCATATGTTTTATTTTTTCGTTTTGAAATTCTTCTTCTTTCCTTTCTTGTGGGAGTTTGTGTTTAATACATGGATATCTTCATTTATAACATTTTGACTGTTTCCTCTGGTGATCACTTTGGATTCTTCTTGTAGGCAATCTGTTTTCAACCTATCAAATTTGGGGAGTTTTGACCATGCACTTATTGCCTAAATAAATGATTCTCGTGATGTTGGGAGGCCACATAGAGCTATTAATGTTAACTCTTTACTGTCAATCCGATTTCCAACTGTTGAAAGTTGCTCTCTCAATTCAGTGATTCTCATTAAATATGCAGTGACAGATTCTCCCTTATTCATTTTCACATGGTGAAGTTGTCTTTTCCACGCAAGGATTCTGCTAGTGTTGTTTATTTCATATGTATTTTCAAGATATTTAAACTTATGGTATGCAGTATCACATTTTGATAGAATAGGTACTATATGGTCCCTAATTGCGTCCACAATAAGTTTCATAGCCTTTCATTATTCTTGATCTATTGAGTTTTCTCAAGATCATTCTGGTCCAGGTTTGTTTTCTTTCACAAATGAGTCCAATTCATTTTCTTTCAATATCATCATAACTCTGAACTTCCATGATACAAAGTTGTTTCCTCCTTCCAGACGATCCTCAAATCTAATTACACTTGACATTATGAAGAATGGAATGAGATTATTTTCTCAAGAGAGAATTTATATTTGAGTAATCTGAACTCTCAAATCTAATCGGATCTTCCTTAGCAAGGCTCTGATACCATGTTAAAATTGACTAGATTTATAGCAGATTAGAATATGTGAATCTTTAAATTTTCTTGAACAATAAACTTACTAACTTATTGTTTCTTTAGAGATCATAACCTGAATGAATGAGTATATATTTCAAAATATTGAAAGAGTTTAATTCTGAATTGTTTTTATAATACCGAATATGAATACAGAGATTGTACTCTAGAAATGCTTTTGCACTGCTGTTGTATGTGATTGCCATCTAGGCCGATCAGATACAATATATATACCTTCACAAACTAGGGACATGCCAATAAATAGACATGTGTCCACGTGGGTATAGACATGACTGTTCATTGACATGTCTCCCCATAAATAATCACCGTTTGTTTACCTTAACAATAGCGATTAAAATTGGCACTCATGCATATGAAACTAATGCAGATTATCATTAGTGATTTGTATATACACATGATCAGACTCAGGTCTGACATGTTATTTATAACATTTTGTCATATATCGATTTGATATTGATACACACATAAATGGCAATATAGATCACTCAAAAACAGATCAATATCTCAGATTTATACTTGGAAATTATGTTCAGAATAATGTGGATGATAAATGATTATTGTAATCAATAAAATGATTTGGTATTTAATATGTATGTATATGCATCAATATACACAATGTATATTGATGTATATACATGCATATAATCTATAAATTATTATATTGATTTTATCATCCATTGTTTATCTGACTATAAGCTATTATTTTTAACACTGTTAATAAGATCAATTTTAAAGATCCAGCATGCACAAAAGTTGTACGCTGCTATGTTGAAATACAGAAGTGGCGGATTTATATAAAAATGTTACCATACCTGGCCTAGATACCGCACAAGAATATTTCCCCCAAGTGACCAACCAACTGCATATATGTTGGACTCAGGAAAGCAAATGCCCACATGTTTCACCACCTGACGAAGGTCCTCGGTGAACGAGGCAGAGTAGAACTGCAACAAGAACAAAATAGATAATATTGATTGGAATGACGAAAATGTGGTAGGGTCTTTTGGCATCCCATAAATATCATACATGTGATTTCTACAAGTTTGAAAAAACTCTATGATTGAAAGAATAGCATGGAAATTTTGATTGAAATGAGCTGTATTAAAAACGCTCCTAATTTCAGTCCCAATATTCTCATAAATGGAAGAAAACTACTCAATTGTATAGGAAAACTGAGAAAATTCTGTACAATACAGAGTTTGAATGAATCTTCAAAGATGATGATCTTTAAAATTTCAAAATATACCCATTTCCAATGAATAAATTGCTCCATGAATGGCTCTATAGACTTGCAACAAGTTAGATAATATGATTTACTAGGAACCAAGGTTGCACGGAGACGAGGGTACTTGGGTACTTAGGGTACTGGTACAGGTACATGTATGGCTATTTTTCAAATTAGGGGACGGGGGTACTTGGGCACTTTCTAATATAACTTGAAATTTATAGAAAATCTGGAATTATGAGCCATGGCAATGGTTTTCCAAATCAAGAATAGTGATAAAGTTTGCAAATGTAAAGTATTATTTTCAGTTTCAGATTTGCAATATGTTTGTAATAATAATACATGATAAATGTTTAGATGCATAACAGAGAAGGAAGTCTTTAAACATGAACAAGAAGATCATAAATCATATACCAATGACATATTTGCAAATGATATTTTTCTGACTTAAACATTGATGAAGTTTTGTATTAATCAGTATTATTCAAAGTTTCAAACTGATTATGTATTGAATTAAGCTTGATAAACAACAAGGTGAAATGGAAACAAAATCAGAAAGTCCTTAGCTATGATGATCTCCCCTGAGTACCCAATACTTGGCGTATGTGTACCCGGTACTTGGGCATGTGGGTACACATTCCAAGGGTGTGGGTACGTGTACCCATGCAACCTAGCTAGGAAAGTATGGCTTAACCAACAATTCCTATCAGTGATCAAGAAAACATAATAAAAGGAAAAGAAAAATTCCTTTATAGTCCCTGATACCAGACGATCAGGCATTATGTGTACCATCCACTTCAAAGCATGTGAATTGTGATCAAATGTACAGTTCCTTATCAATGCAAGAGATAACAAGTCAAGGATTAAAGATCATATCAGACCAGTTGGAACCAAGCAATATAAAAAAAATTGAAGAAAATGATGCCACTCAAGTATAACTGCAAAAGAAAATGGATTCACATTTGCCCATTCCAAGCATCCATTATGGCATCCAGTAAAAAGATGATGAATTTGCAAGATTTTGAATTAAAAACATATTAACAGATTCCAATCAATTTGCAACTTTCAAGCATCTCAATATGAACATTTTCAATAAGAACAATAAACCATACAAAGTACAAAAAAGATGAAATAAATAAACATAGATAATCATCTATTGTTTTCAAACTTCATCAAAGATGCAATAAATAAACTGTAGGAGGATGATTACTTGAGGTGTGGTGACAGGACTGTCTGCACAGCCACGGCTGTTAAAAACTACACTATGCCATCCATGCCTTCTTGCTCGCAAAAGCATGTGCCTTACATAACTATCGCCACTCCCACCTGTGAGACCTGGCTGAAACCATCAGTGTTGGAAACATGTTCTACTCTAGAATTAAGAAAACTTGAAATTTTTGATCGTGAAGTCTACGCAGAAACCAAAAGCCTTTCAATACTATCCATCAATTGAATTTTCTGTGTATAACTCCAATGTCATAAGTTCCCTGCCCAAAGTTAGAAACTAGCATAAAGTAGTTGCATAATACTCAACTTGCAGAATTCAAGCAGCTTTTTAATTTACAGGACATTTTTTGAAGCAGTATATATTTTGTGTAGATCTACCTTTATAGCTTAGAATAAATTGGTATAGGAAACCCTTGATACATTAATGAAGCAGCCTTGATAGTTGAAATCTTGATCATGTCAATTGTACATCAAATAGTATACACGATTGTCACCTTAGCTACACAATACATAGAAATAGGAATGGCTTCTGAAACAAAATTATTGGAAACAAGAAACATAAAGAACATAAGGCTCCATCAACACATATGATCATTCATCTTCACCACATATTATAACATTTCAAAGACTTCATAAAGCCTTCTACCTTATAACTACCCAACAACTAACTAGCAACTAACTAATAACTCGATAAAAACTTATATTATTACATTTCAAAGACTTCATAGAGCCTTCAACCTGATAACTATCCAATAACTAACTAGCAACTAACTAATAACTAAATAAAAACTTACATATTATAAAATAACATTAACATGCTTTATTATTTATTACAGTAATTTATGTCATGCAGTATAATTACTAGCAACCCCCTTTCGTGCACACAGGAATTTTATTCTGGTGCTGCAATATCAACAATTGGTTTCTCTCATATTTGCCCCCCTTCAATGAAATTTTTCTTTGATTACCAGTTTCTAACATTAATGAATCCAATTACAATGTACAGATACAAAATCTATTTACACCCTTATGTCTCCAAAATCCTTATACAAAACTTGGCAGTGACCATGAAATTACCTCTGTCTTCCAAATCCAACTGCGAATTAAATATTGATTGCATTCTCAAATGTTTTATGTGTTTTGTGCTCCTACTAAAAAACTTTCCAAAACAATTTCATTTTCAGAATTATGTTAAGAAATGAGAGAGATATTGCAGTTTTATTGGGACTGTATTGAACTGCCATATTAAATCAGAGAAATGTACTGACGACATAATGGTGCTAAACGAATACATAATTCCTCCTTTGCAAAGCATGACTATCCATCAAAGAGTAGCATAAGAAATTCATATAGACCTTGAAACAAATAAACCCTCGTAACTGAAAATTTGAAACATCTTCTCAACCATCTTAACCTCCTAATTTTTCTACAACACCTTTGGTTTTAGTATCTTTGAATATATAAATTTTTATATGAGAAATGAACAAAGTTGAATGAAATACTATGAAAAAAGGTAAGATGGAGAGATTAGAGAAATCAAAACACATGGATGATTCATTCCAACAGATTGAGCTCCTACAAATTGGACAATAGTATATGGGGAATGTTTACAACGTTTTAAATTACAAGACTGACCCTTTGTTGGTGCGAATAAGGTTGTCTACATCGCTGGTTTCCTTATAGGACCTATTCACATTAGTCAAGTTTACTTTGGGCATTTAATATTTGTCTCAAGTCTGAAATATCCTTAACTAAGCATTACCAGATTTGTAAAATTTTATTATTCAGGAAAAATTTCCCAAACCTTTCAGACTTCATAATCTCAGTAATCATCAACTGACTGATAGAGCACAGATATAATGGAACACAAACCATCCTCAAACTTAATGAGAAATCCTTCATGAATAAAGACTTGAGTCTGCTTTCAGTGACATCAAGAACCATAACTGCAAGTGTAGTCGAATTTCATACACAAAATAGAGATGTAATCCATTCTTTGTGAATGGAGGCAGCTCTACCAAGTGGGTTTGAAACCAAAAGCATAGTTTCTGCTGTAAAAAATCATGATGAGTTGTGTGCAAGGAAATGTGATTCACAAATGGAAAGAAAATAAAATTAAAATCAAAATCACTCAAAATCACAAAATCAAAGCAACAATCAAGTAGGGCAAGAAGCGATCAAACCTGCATAAAAACTTTCAAGAATGAAGAATGTCAATCTCCTTGACACAACAGTTTGCCCAATGACATTAGTCTTGATGTGGGCTCACATTTTCGGCACTGTAAGGGTGCTCCAAGTGCTCAAAATTGCATAACTTAACAGTAGCATAATGAGATGATAGAATGAAAATTGGCTAAGTGTTTGGGTGTTGAAAGAGGGAGATCAAATGGAGGGCTAGGTGGAAGTGTTAATAAGTGTTTTATGACCACATCACACAGAATAAAGTGCCAAAGACACTATATCCTCTCTTGAACAAAGTCACCAGTTATGTTAGGATTGCACAGTTCATAGAGGCAACTCCAAGGTTCTGACTGCGAACTTGCAACTTTAGCGTGGAGATGAGCTCATTTGGCTTGATGTATACTGGTTATGCAAGGGAACTTACACTAATTCACTCTAGACCTATCAACTTTGATCGAATGATATGGAAATGGAGTATTTAATCCTAAACTAACAAGGCTTTTGAAATAAATTGCAAAGAGATTAAGGTTTGAGGAATCCCACTCTAATCAATGCTACTCTTAGAATGCAAGCAGTGAATGCATATGTGAACCCTACTAGACTTGACTTTGTCATCAACTTTGCCAAGTTAGTTCAATCTTCTAAGGTAGGTTATAGATGTTCAAATCATTACTATAACACCCACACCATCAACAGATGCATATCAATGTGTAAAAAAACAATTGAAGCTAAGCTTGCATTTTAATTCTAGTTGACCATGCAAGGTGACTTGCAATCGGCAAGCTGCAAGTAGTATGGATTAGGCAAGTTTCACAAATGTTCATCTGCAATTCCTTTCATTCATCTAAATTACTCAAAGCAAATTCAAAACTAAATACATGAAGCAAATTCTTTGAGAGATAAAAAAACCACACAATGCTTCACAATCTTCAATAAATCACCATACTTCAATGATTTATTTCAATTATGGCTGTATCTTGGTGACAATTCTTCTAAACTCTCTTTTACAAATGAGAGGAGTGGGGTTTATCTAGGAGCCCCAAATACAATGAATGGTCAGGATCAATTTGAAACCAATGGTCCAGATATTTCTAGAGAAAACTCTAATCAGGTTTGCTACAAACATTAAATTGATATCATTAAATATAATGAAGCGTATTGGAATGCTCTTCAATAAACCAAAGAGAAAATTCAAGATTTCAAGTCATCGAGTTTGATCATCTTTATTTACGGCATAGGTTAATTAAGAATTGCACACAGACAATGAACACGAACACGAACACGAACAACAAAACTCTCCTTATTATTATTCGCATATGCCAAACAGTACGTTATGCTTTCATGATCTGATGAATACAATGCTTCCCGAAGGGGTTATAAATACTTTCCAAATAATTTTCCCGAAGGAGTCCGTCGGCCACATACAACATGTTGCTACATAACAAAAACCTTTCCGAAGGGACCCGTCAGCTACATACAAGAACCTTTCCGAAGGGACCCATCCGCTGATAGACAATTTCCTTTCCGAAGGGACCCGTCGGCTGATACACAATTTCCTTTCCGAAGGGACCCGTCGGCCGATACACAATTTCCTTTCCGAAGGGACCTGTCGGCTGATACACAATTTCTACCGACGACATCATCCCCCCCAAAAAGAAAAGTCGTCTTCTAACGACTACAGAACAAAACTCAAACAACTAATACAACAATATTGATCTGCCACATCACTTTCACATTCATCCCCTTGCATCTATAGCCTTTGCTAACACAATACTGACTCCTCAAGCTGACCTTGATAGCCACCTATGCTGCTTTCGCTGCTTCCAACTCCTCAGTACCTTGAGCCAAGTGTCGCTGCACTACCTCCAACTAGATGATCAGCTCTCTACGCATCCACCAAGACTGCCTCACGGCCAACACCTACTCTCAATGCCTGTACACAGACACTCCATGCCTACAGTAGCTCCAAGTCTTCTCAACTGGTCAGACTCCCATGACTGATATCCGCAACGACTGGGGGTCTAGGGGGCAATGCCCCCAGCGGGGTCGAGGGGCAATGCCCCCGGCGGATCCTCACGCTCCCTGTCGCAGTACAAGGCGGGGTCGAGGGGCAGCGCCCCTCGCCGTCAAGACCAAATTAACACTCCGAACCCCACACAAAAATGCACGGAACACACCATTTCTGTCATTTTCTGCCGATTCTACACTCTTTCTGGCAATCGTTGGTTCTTCCTCTACCCTGTGGCATTCATCTGATACTCATTCTGAGCATTCTTGATTTGTCGACTTTTTTTTTTTTTTTTTAAATTAGAAAACCTCCTGTCACCCTTCTGTGCTACCAATGTACAGCTACACCATACATCTTGCCACTGTATCGACTCCTTATGCAATATCCTGTAACGTCCTCCAAAGTCTGAATGCAATAGCAAGTAGAAGCCGTACGCCAAAACCCCACTCTTCAGAATCTGTAATCTTGCAATCCAAATCCGTACACATGATATGCTTGAAAAATCCGTACAATTATCTCGCATTCCAAATTGTAATTTCCGTACGCTATCTTTACTTCCAAATTCCATATGGCCAAAATCCGCAATGTTAATGGCTTTCCTCAAAAATCCGTACAGAGATACCATACAGTAATTTTCATAAAGTCTATACGGTGCATTGTTAAAATAGCTAAAAATCCGTACACTTCCAATCCTTCCAAAAATTCCGTACTGAGACTCCTAGTTTATAAGATTTTTTTTAAAATCCATACGCTCCAAGTCTTCATAAAATCCGTACGGTGAGTAGTGAAATCCTCTCAGTGAAAAAAATCTGTACATTCCCAGACTATTTTAAAAAACCGTATGGTGGTCTCAAATTAATGTTACAATGTGCAGCTCCTGAAAACCGTACACTGTCTTCAAATATTGAAACCCGTACACCAAAAAAAAATCGTACACTTGCTAGAAATCCGTACAGGAGAAAGCCGTACAACAATCTGCAAAACCGTACTCTTCCTCCAAACTTTGTACGATGAGCAGGTTAAATCTGTACGGTGCTTCAGAGTTTAATTTCAAACCGTACAGCAGCTCCCAACTTAAAAACCGTACAACTCAAAAACCAAGTGAAAACCGTACGGTACTTTTTTTTCATTCTTTTTTTTTTTTTAATTAATTTTTTTTTTTTTTTTTTTATAATTTTTTTCAATAGCAAAGTCAGTTTTCCCTTCGACCGTCGGCATCGTCAATCTACAACGACGAAGGGGTCGCCCGAAGGCCATTCTCTAACGCAGAAGTCTTCCGGTCGTGGTATACCTTCAGCTTTGAGCCATTCACCGCCTGAGGCACTTCCTGTCCATCCAAAGTCCATAATTTTATTGCTCCATTGTCCCCTACATCCCGGATCTGATACGGCCCGACCCACTTAACTTTGAACTTGCCTAGTTTGATCTCATTCCGGTCATCGTACTTCAACACCCACTATCCGAGTTGAAACTTGCTACGCCTGTTTTGTGTCATCTCCATATTGCCTAGTTTGTTCCCGAAGCTCGCTACCATGGACTCCGTCAGCTACCCCTTCTGTCCGTCAATAACACATTCACTCTGTACTGCTACAACTTTTATTGAACCCTTCCTCTTTGTTGCCTGTGCAGACCGTATCGTGTGTCTTCCTTGATGCTGGTACCTTTCTGCTATATTTGTGGTTCGACGTAATACTTTTTTCCGGCGCAGTCGTACAGTAGAATCTTTCCTTCTTTTGGGTTCCAACTGTATGTTCTGTCCTTCAGCTTCAATCATACTCGCGTTTCCTTCTTCGGCTTCTCTATGTTGTTTCGAACATTCATTTCCTCCTTCGGCTTCTCCATGTTCCTTCAGACATTCATTTCCTCCATCAGCTTCTCTGTGTTCCTTCGGATATTTATTTCCTCCTTCAGCTTCTCCATGTTCCTTCAGACATTCATTTCCTCCGTCAGCTTCTCTGTGTTCCTTCGGACATTCATTTCCTCCTTCAGCTTCTCTGTGTTCCTTCGGACATTCATTTCCTTCTTCTTTCTTACCTTCGTCGATCCTTAGCATATTACAACTTGGAAAGAGCTCGTAATCCTCTATCTGCCAGTGGTAAAGACCATTTACTGAATCCAGATCATCATCTCCTTCCAATCGTAGAACTTCCTCCTGATCGGGTTCAATACTCTGCCTCCTCTCATCGTCTTCTCCTTCAAAATCCGACGATAGAGCTTCTTCTCCAACCATCTGAGTGTGTAGATCGATGACATACTTCCGGCCTTTGCTTTCAAGTGATAAAGTATTTTTCTTCCAATCGTGTTTTGCCTTGGCTTGTATCCACCACCCCCGGCCCAGAATGCCATCATATCCTCTCTGCTTCAGTGGGATCACGACGAAATCCAACAAGAATGGCTGTGTTCCAATCGTCACTGGTTGTGCTATGAGTATTTCCAATGGCTTGATTCCATGTTGATCGGCCGTTAGCAGCTGGAATGTAGGTGGCCATAATGTCGGTTGTCCCAACCTTTTCCAGTTGTCTTCAGGCAACACATTGACACTAGATCCTCTGTCCACAATCGTTTCCGTCAATACAGTCCCCAGGATTCCCATTTCGACAACCGCAAGATAGCATCTGGATGAAAGTGCTAACAGCATCGGATCTTCTGCACTTGCGCCACTTTCCTTCTCCTTTTTGTTTGTTGTACTTGCTCCACTTTCCTGCTTCCTTCCATGTTCTCCTGGCAGTTGAGCAACGAGAACAATGTTTGTGAGTGCTGATCGGAGCTGAGGCATAGTGAGCAACAGATCACTTATCCTGACGAGTATCTCGGCTTGCAATATTTGTCGTACAATGTTCTGTTCTATGCAGTTCCGTACAGAGGTACTCAGCGTGTCCTTCAGGTGTGCCGTTTCTATCTGCATTGCTCTCTGGATCTCTGCCCATGTTTCCTCCAGTCTCTTCTTTTCCTCCGTCGGATCAAGGTATAGCTTCGCCTGCTTCCGAGTGATTGCCAGAACTTCTTCCTCGTCTGTTCCGACAGTAATCAAGTTTACTCCAGACTTCGGGCACTTAGCATCGTCATGATTGCCAGGTCCACACCATCGACATAGCAACTTCGGTGTGCTCGCCGTTGTGCACTCTAGAGCAAAGTGACCCCATAGATTGCATGCGCAACATTGGACTATTGGCCGGCCATTCGCATCATACTGGATTCGACTCCTCCCGCCATTATTGTTGTTGCCGCTATTGTTGTTGCTGCTGTTGTTGTTTTGACCATGCCGGTTGTTTCTATATCTGCCCGATGTGGCACCTTCCGTACTAGTGTTCCCGCTCCCTCTTGCCGCGGATGCTTCCTATGTGAGGAACACTTGTTGTGGTGTTCTTGATTTCAGGTTGAAAGGACATTGTTGTGAGGTTTTCACACATCGCCCCAAAATCTTGGGGACCCCCTTTTTTTAATCGCCTTTAGGGCCAGTGGAGAAGGTTAGATGTATTTTTCACCCGGTTTCAACTTGATTTCCAGAGCTATCAGTTCTATCCTTAGGCCGAATAAGTTCAAAATTGATTTCAACTTGGCAGGATAAGATTGTGAATTTTGTACTTAGACGATTTCTTTTGAAAATTTGGATTTAATTGTAAATTTGAATGATTTTCAAATAAGGAAATTTTTCGTTAGACTTAGGTTCTTGGAAAATCTTTTTTTTTTTGGTGAAATAGAATTTAATTTTGTAAGATGAAGTTAAATTGCAAAATCGATTTTTACTCTAGAGGCAATTTTATTTTTTGTCATAAAATTTTAATTATTTAGCAAAATCGATTTAGAGGAAAATTGCAAAAATTGGCTTTAATAGATTAAATTTGCCTTGAAAGCTTTTGGTATTTAATGAAATTGGTAAATTAATATTAAGAAATGGCTTTTGGTTAGCCAAAATTCAACTTCAAGGATGTATTAATTAGCAAACCCTCATTAAATAGAAATTTTTAGCATCCCCAAGGCACCATTCAATTTCGTTTTGCAATTTGTGGTTAATTAGTAAATTAAAAGTGCAGTTTTCATTTTAGAAAATTAAAATTTTGGCAAAGTATTTAAAGTGGGCCACTAACTTAGCTTTAATTTTGTTTTTTTTTCCTCTATAGGACCAAGTCGGCCAGCCTGGGAGGAAGGTGAAAGCTGCTATAAAGGGAGTCCCCTCCCATTTCATTTTCATCAATTCATTTGCTCCTCATGCTTGGGCGAATTTGAAGCAAGGGCAGATTTCCAGACTTGGGAGAAATTGGTGGAAGGCAGTTTTTTGGCGATTTTTGGGCAATTTCTCCATTGCCATTGTTGGGCGATTTGTCTAAGGGCCAGATTTTTTGCGTTTTTGGGAATTTTTGCTCCACTTTATGGGCTGCGATTTGTGCCCTAGGTGGCAGATTTTACAGATTTTGCTCCTTCTTTGCTTGGGCGAATTTTGTGGAAGGGCAGATTTTTTTTCATGCTTAGCCGAATTTTGTGGGAGCCGAATTTTGTGGGGGCCGAAATTTGTGGAAGACAAAATTCTGATTTTCTAGAGGGGCTGCAATTTTTTATATCAGATTTGGGCAATTTTGTTGGGAGAAGAGATACATATGAAAGTTTGATTTTTGCATAGAAGGCAAGTGTTGGATAAGCTTAGAGGCTTTGTTTTCTAATTTGCAAAGGGATTTGTAATTCTTTGATGTCATATCCCGGGTTCCGAAAAGTTGCTGTAAGATTATTAGTTAAGGTGAAAGTCATCATCTAGAGTTGCAAGGAGTGCTTAAGCTGACATCCATTCTTTCGCTCTTTTCTAAGAATTGCACTACTTGGTTCTTCTTGCCTTTTGGTCCACCACTCTACCATCCCGTAATAGGGCGACGAGCATGGAGGATGATAGTGCAAGTAAGAATCCCAAGCGGGCAAACGCTAAGAAAGACAAAGAGGATATGACGCCCAAAACTTCCTTCTTCTCGAAAATGAAGAAAATAACCGATACTAATATCGCTACAGTGGACATGATACGGATGAGGGACAGACTAAAGGAAGGACAATCCCCCTTGGCAAAGAGGATATACAAGAGCGGAATTGTACATGCAGCAGCTTTTCCTCCTACTTTGCCTTGTCCGGAATTGATTATGGAGTGTGCATCCAGATTTGATCTAGACAGTAAATCCATCATTTTTGGCGAAGGGAAGAGAGTGTTGGCCAACATTGGCGAACAAGCAATTGAAGAGACATTTAATATTCCCCAGAGCAAGGGCATGACAGTTGTAATGGTGGATCAGGCGGCCAAATCATTTCAAGGTAACCAAGAGGCCTACTTCTCACATCTAAAGCGGAATTGGATACACGAAGGAAGGAAAGGAGTTAACAAATCAACAAGGCTTACAGTGGCAGATTTCAAGCCGGAATATGGCGATCTCATTGTTCTTCTCAGTCGGATCATGGGCCTAGCTCAAACTATGCAATTCGAAAACTGGATGTACTTCTTCATTGATGAAATTGAAAAGGGAAAAGGAAAATTTGATTGGGCTAGGATCATAAGTGAAAATTTAGAGTTGCAACTTAGAACAGTTCAAAACCAAAGGCAATTCTACATGGGATCCTATCTGTTTTACTTAATTGCTAGATTGTATGAGAGTCCGGGACTTAGGGCCTTAGGAGGGATTGGTAATGGGCCGGGGCAATATTTGGTGCATGAATGCTATCCGCAGCTTCATTTGCACAATAACAAGGATTACAAGATGTTTTGCGATGCATTCGCCATGAAGACAGTAAGGGTATTACAAGGGGCGCCTGCTAAGAGACTTTCATCGGAAGCAGAAGCAAGGATTAAGAAGTTTGGGAGTTGGTTCATCCAATTCCCGCAATTCACATACATTAGAGTGGCAGGAAGTACAGTTTGTCCCAAGAGGCTTCCAAGATACTCGCCCGACAAGGTAGTTTTGATGGAATTGGCTAGGCAGCTTGAGCACTATGATAGAGTAATGAGGAATGAGGGGAAAACAGGCGTTTCCTTCTCAATTATAATTGGCAATGATAGTTGCCCAAATCGGGCCGCCTTTGAGGCTACGGAAAAGGAATTGGAGTGGTATCATCTAGGATGGTACAGAGCAAGGCAAGGATTCGACCCTGTTGGTCTTATCAAGGCATCTCATGAAAGCGAATTTAAGCATGTTCCCACTATAGAGGACTTTTGGGCCAATGCAAAGGATGATTTTCACGTGAGAAAGCTAGCTTTCTCGAGATTGTCGATGAACATGATGAGAGATATCAGATGGAGAGGCCTTGATATTCCCGATCAATTGGAGGATGATCGTAGCGTGTTGAGAGAAGACTATGAGACAGTAGTTGGAACAGAGTTGAATCCAGTGGATTGGGACGATCATCAGGATCCTTCCTTGGAGGCAGTCACAAGGACAGTAGATTTGCATACCGAGTCGTGGTATAATGCCAAGTTGAGAAAGCTACAAAGACAAAAGGTTCTCCTTACTTATGAGATGATGAAACCAAAGGAAGGTCTAGTAGAATCAATCGGACAGAAGGGTGAAGGAAGTGGCCGGTAATCGGAGACAGTTAGAAATAGCAAGAAGAGGGCTTTGGAGGTAGAGAAAAGCCAAGAACGTTCGGAACCTCCAGCCAAGAGACAGCGGGCAGCGCCGTCAAGGGAGAGTATAACTAAGGCTAGAAGCCAAGAGGTCAATTCGAGTGATAAAGGGGCCGCAGTGGAGGTGAGCTCTGATTCGGAATCAAGTGGCTACAGTGAAAGTACGGAGTACTCCCCTCTCTCGGAGAACCAGCAAGGAAATATGGCAGAAACTAGTAGAGAAGAAGATGGGCCGATTGATATTGAAGAGATAAGTCAGGCGTCTAAGGCCGTTGGTGATGCTTTGTTGGTCGAACCGAATCCGGATTTGGGGAGATGCACTGCACCACTATGGTTAAGGCAAATGCTTATGCCGAGAGGCGAGGTGGTAATGGCTCACGCAGTTGATGATATCCAAAGACTAATAGAAAAGGATGATAGCGAGAACCAAAAACAGATGGCAAATACGGTGGCAAGGGTAATCAGAAGCGACAGTGATGGTCACCGAAGGGTTCAGATTGCTATACCAATAGTCAATAAGGCAGCGGATGAGATTGCAGCCCAGGAGTACGAAATAGTAGAACATAATTTGGGAAGAAATACAGATGATATGGAATGTGAGGAGGTTCATGAAGGCATAGCATCAATCAGAGAAAGATTGAGGAAGGCAAATGAAAGGATAGTAAAGTTGGAGGCCGAAAACAAATATTGGAGAGATTGCCAGCCAATCCAACAGCTGCATCAGGCAACCCTTCCTCAAGACAGCGGGAGCAATTCAGAAGAGGTATCAGCTCAGTTACATGAAGTAAGGGGTTGGATCTATGATACAATCCAAGATGGGCGAAATTTCTTGCCCTCCTTCATCTCAACATTCCAGTCATTGGTGACTGTTAGAAACAAATTCAGATTATTTGAAGAGGAATGGAAGAATTTTCTTCCCATCAAGGATTTGGTTATTCCTAGGCTGCAGGCGTTCATTAGGCTACCGGAGGCATATTTGGAAAGAGCCCGATTGGTTGATGAGAGAGGATTGAGCATAGTTGAATCTTGGTATGTCGCATTGACTACCAGATTCAGAACACTTGAAGAAATTCATGATGAGATTGCACAACACGGCCCGAGCGTCGACACTTCCATTTCGACCATGATGAGCGACGTTGGGGTGGCGCTTGATTTTGAGGGTATTAGAGAGGAGGATGTTAGTGAGACAGGATTTGGATCGAGATTGGATGAGTTAGGAAAGGCTGCCGTCAAAAGGAAACATCTGAACACCCTTTCCTCACTCAATGCTTTTATTTGGTTTGCAAAGGAATATGAGAAGGATCACGAAATGATACTACAAGCAGCAAACAGCGTGGCAAAGTCAGCAGAACTCCGAGCGAAGCACACACCTTGTCCTCCTATGGAAGAAGTTAACGAAAGGCTAGCTAAGTTCATTGCCTTAGCTAAAAGAACAAAAGAAAAAGGAAGAATTATATTAGAAGATCATCTTATGTAAGCCCAAGTGGCAACTTTCTCTTTCTTCTAGAATAGGACAAGTGTTTGTTTTTGATTGGCCACCATTTTGGTGCCTTCTCATTGGTTGCCACTTTTGCACTTTTTTCATTGGTCCATTGATGAGGTGGCATCTTCTCATTGGCCGATGGGGTGGCAACCCTAATTAGGGTTTTTGGATCCAATCTGGATCGTCGATCTTGTTTTGATCTCTACCGTCCATTGTATTTTGGACCTCTATATAAGGCCATTGGCTCTCATTTGTAAAGGGGAGGGGTTGGAGAAATTGTTGCGAAAATAATACCAAAGTGCTCTCTTTTTCATTGCATGTTGACTAAGAACATTGGGTGTTATTGCATGTTTTCTACTTCCACATAGTTAAATTTTCTTTTCAAGTTGAAGCAATTTCATTTCAAGTTGTTAGAGTAAGAGTAAAATAAAATGGATTGTTGCATGGTAGCTTTGGTAGATGTTTGATAGGGGTCAACACTAGGCCACTAGCATCCTAGCGGCTGGTTGGGAGGCTTTGTGTGGTGATCTAGTTTACTTTCCTTTGAAGCGTTGCATCTATGGAGGTAGGGCCGCTGGTTAGCCTTCATTAGATTCGATCCTCGTCCATCTGCTAACCTTCCATTCTTAGGAGTAGGAGTAGTTGAGCAGCCAAATTTCATGCTTAGAAGAGGTTAGTTAGAGAAGTAAACCAAAACATCAGCATTCTCACCTTCCATCGCCATTCACCCTACATTGCCATCATCGCGCCATCAACATCATCTAGCATTCACACCGAACCACCATCTCCATTTTCTCACCAAGATCCAAATTTTTCTGAAACAAGAAAACGTAAGGCCGCCTACGTGATTACCAGCAAATCACATTGATAAAACTGAGCGAGTATCCAACGGTGTAAGGAACATTGGAGTTATACTCATGTCCCATGAGAGATAACTTTTCAAGAGAGGAATTGTGTATTTGATATTCTGTATCAAGCATCCAATTACTAATATGTTATGTAGTGACACAAAACTCGCATCAACAGACATTCCTTTACATAATCTAGCAAATCTCACAAAATTGGTCTTTCGAGCATGATCCCTTCATATGGACTTCTTTCTTGCACTCTGTGCACCATAGGTCATTGCCCTTGGTCTCCTTGTTTATGTTCTTGAACTCCATCATCCGAATCATGTCCTTCTCGAGGGCACAGACCTTCTTGCTACTGCCTTCATCGTCGCTGCTATTTTCTCCTGAAGGCTCATCATCGTCTGGATCGGATGAGCTGGTCTTCTTCTTCTTCTTTGTCTTCTATTCACTTTCGAGGTTCAATGCCCGATTGTATGCTTCAGTATATGTCGATGGTGGCACGATCTTCATCTTTTTCCGCAGCTTCGGATGAAGGCCTTCAATGAACCATCTTTTCTGGAGCCCATCTGCCGGCTTATTCTCCATTTTACTGATTAAGTCCTTCAACCTCCTGGCGAAGACTTGGACTGTTTTATTCTTCCCTTGCTTAGTATTGAATATCTCCGCTACAATCTCATTATCGTCTCGCAATATTTGAAATTCCGCAATAAATTCCTTCTTAATATTATCCCAACTGTTTAACTTTTGTGGATCAGTAAACCAATCAATCGCAACACCCCGTAGGGTAACGGAAAATTGTCAGATCTGTTCATTTGTATCTGTTATGCCATTTGCCCTCCAGATCGTTTCACATGTTTTACAATGTCGAATGGGATCAGTTGCTTCATCACCATCAAATTTTGGCAGCTTTTCTTTCGGACCTGCTATTATCACTGTATGTTGAGGGTTTTGTTGTGTACCTACGTTGTTCTGAGCTCCCGCACTATTTTGAACACCCGTGCTATCCTGCACACCCGCGCTGTTGTCTACACCTGCAATATTTTCTACACCCGCACTGATTTCAACACCCACACTATTTTCGACTTCCGCGTTGTTTTCAACACCTGCGCTATTTTCGACTTTCGCGCTGTTTGGTGAAGAAGATGTTTCGTCAACCGAAGTTGTTCGTTCCAGAAGTACATCTCGAACAAAGAGGTCACTCCATGCTCGTGCTCCCTTAACACTCCGAGCCGTGCGAGTCGATCTCCTTCCGTCAGGATTCTCTTCCTGTGGCATATGCAGGTTCAGAAACTCCTCCCTTGCTTCTTCCACCAAATCAAGCCATTGTCGAGTCTCCTTCAACAATCCTTCTGCACTCCTATTTCCGTTGACAATCTTCTGGAATCTCCTTCGGCGCTCTGTCTGCTGAGCCAGAATTAAATTTTTCTAGGCAACGCGTATGTCATCTTTTTCCTTCAGCTTATTCTTATCTTTGTTCAACTGATTCGGCATTTAATTCATATCCGCCTGCCTGCGTACCAAGTCCATCGGGCAACGGCGCCAAATGTTTGCTGCATAAATTAATTAAGAAACGCACACAGATAATGAACACGAACACAAACAGCAGAACTCTTCTTATTATTATTCGCATAAGCCAAACAATACATTATGCTTTCATGATCTAATGAATACAATGCTTCTCGAAGGGGTTATAAATACTTTCCGAAGAATTTTCCCGAAGGAGTCCGTCGGCCACATACAACATGTCGCTACATAACAAAAACCTTTCAGAAGGGACCCGTCGACTACATACAAGAACCTTTCCAAAGGGACCCGTCGGCTGATACACAATTTCCTTTCCGAAGGGACCCGTCGGCCGATACACAACTTCCTTTCCGAAGGGACCCGTCGGCCGGTACACAATTTCCTTTCCGAAGGGACTTGTCGGCTGATACACAATTTCTACCGATGGCAATCTTCTAGAAGGTGCTTTCCATGGGTAGATGTAATGTCCCCATTTTAGCAGGCTCCTATAGCTTGGTGAAGTCAGTTCATCATTGCGACCTTCATGAGTTGGCAATCTGATTTGAGGGTCTCTCCTAAGTGACTTGCTACTTATAGGAAGTCTTATGGGCAATTACTATTTTTAGAAATGCAATTGAGATGCCTAGTGTTTGGCTTCTTCAATGCTTGATTGGGTAAATTGATGAAGCTTCATATTATAAGTATTTATTAAGCCTGCATTAATAAATAACTTCATCATTATAATGTTATAATTTGGAAGTGCGTGGGTGAAGCATCTTTAATCAAAAGTGAATTGGAGAAGCCAAGTGGCATTTTATAAAAGAGACTTCATGAAAGAAATGGACTCATTCTTGGCTATTGCATTTTTATTACTTGAGAAGTTTCTTGAGGGTTTTGATCATGGATTTGTAAGAGGACTGATTCCTTCAAACCTGATTTGCATTTTGAGTCGATGCAACACACAGTGAATTGTGTATATTTTCTGAATTTTACTGGTAATCGAATTGGTGTTATTGTATACCAATTTGGTTAATCTTGATCTGCATTTTGGGCACTAAGATTGAAGGGTTTATGACATATTGTTTCTACTGTGAATTCAAGGAAGAATCCTTCAGCAGTTGGGAGTTGGAATTGTCTATAATCTGGTACAAAATTAACGCCAATATTGAAATCTCTTAGTGCTGTGATTTATATTCTGCCTGGACATCAGTTTTCTTGTCTTCATTACCGTTCACGACTGTGGCTCGAAGGTGACTGAATATAGCTGCAAGTGGGTGTTTTTTTCTGCACATTTGGTATTGCATTGGGCAGCTGATCCCTAGAGGTGATGTTGAAGTTATTGTGGCAGCCATCCCTTGCTTAAGGCTGCAATCTGTTTATCTACAACAGCATCTTTCTTAAGTGTTGTTTTTGGGCTTAGAAACTAATGTTGCACTGCTAACAACATCCCATATAGCTGGAATATTTGGAGTTGGCATCGGAATCCTAGGTCTACTGCAATAATATCACTATACGCCAAGACATAATCAGGTTCCTTAAATTAATTGCACTGTTCATGAGTTCTTTCAATGGTAATAATGGCTTGCATCCTAATTACAAAATATTTTGGAATTAAAATAAGGAGTTACCAGGCTGCACAACAACTGTCTGATGAAATGCCAAGCTGTAGCTATGTGCCTCAGTTATATTGAATCAACTAGTATGCATGTCAAGTATTTGTAGAAATGCTTAGTGGTTGTAGGTGCACTTTGGGATGTGTGACAAGTGTTTGTGTTTATGTCTATTAGCTGTAATAGTCAATTTCAGTCATGTCAAAGGTCTGAAACAACTAGTATATCATTTCAATAACAACCTTGTATTGTCAGAAGCATAGTTCAAAATCTCATTCTTTGCCACTAATTGGCAAGGAAAAAAAAGATTTCTTGGCAAATATCGGAGAGAAGTCAGTAACTTCTTAGGAAAATATCAGGAATTTTTAAAATGACTTTAATTAAAAATGCATATTTTTTACAAAATTCAATTAGTACATGCATGTAATGAGTTAGTAAATGAATAAATAAATCAAACAAGCTGGTCTAGATATATATATAAATGCAATAAGTAACAAAATCCCATCCTCATGTGGAATGTCGATGTAGACAAAGACTTTGAACTTTGAAAAAAACTACAAATACCGAATTGTCTTTGTAAAAAGATAAGCAAATACAAATGTCAAGTACAATATGAAACTAGTCTACATCTTCCTCTTCCCCCTCCCAATAGTTCTAGTAAAAACTATGGGAGAGGGAGGGGTTCTAGCTGCTCTAGCCCTAACAGTCATCTTTGTTGGTGCTGGTGTTGGTGTTGGCCCTTGAAATGATTCCTCATTCTTTGAATCCTTATTCTTTGAATCCTCACTGTCACTATACTCATTGTTAGTGTCCTCACTCTCACTACCCTCCTCTTGAATGGCATCCAATCCCGATGCAAAACCCTCCTCCTCCATAGCCTACCTCTCCAAATCATATATGTCATCCTCTGTGAAGAATGGAGCCTGCTCTTCTGTTGTCCAATCACCAAAAGGATTTATGTCATCCAAATCAAGTGGCTCAACTAGTGGTGACTCTACCTTTCTTATGTGCAACTTAAGGTTATATTGCACAAAGACAAAGCCCTTTAGGCATTTTTGTGCCAACTTGTTCCTCTTCTTAGTGTAAATGGATTCGAATAAGCTCCAATTATGCTCACAACTGGATGAGCTAAATGGCTGACATAAGATGCGAAGAGCAAGTTTTTGCAGATTTGGAACATTTCCACCCCAATTTCACCACCAAGCATCTACAAGATAAATATTAAAGAGTTAGAAAGCAAGGTGAGGACAAGTTTTTGTAGCTTAGTATTTTTCTACTTATCATGTATGTGAAAGACTTCAAAATACCAAATATTGTACTTGGAATTTGAGTGCGTCTACCTCTCTTTGCCACAACTCAAGAGAATAGCGAATAGCTTGCCTATTGCATTTTGATACACTTCCATCTTAGTCACAATGAGGTCTCTCACCACAATGTCAAGTACCATCCTCTACATGCATTCACTGAAGCCCTCCATGGGATCCCTGTACGTTGGAGAGAAGTGGTAAGAAGGGTTGAGGAAACACTCTGCTACATGAATGGCACGGTGGAGCTGATTCCTCCACCTCCTATCAATAATATATGGGCTGAAATTTTAGGTTGTCCCCCCTATATTTATTTCTTACAACCTCTTTGGCTCTATCCATGGCCTTATAAAGGGACCCTAGTGGGGTTTGTTTCCCATCTACCAAGCGAAGAACTCTAACCAAAGGCTTCACCACCTACAATTGAAACATAGAAAACAATTATTAATCAGAGAGTAGGTTTATAAATTAATACTAAAAGACTTGATTAATAAATACAAAAAAATTAAAAATTCAACTTTTGAAATTTCCAAGTTACCTCCACAATTTCTATAGCATGATCAAAATAGTGGTTATCAAAGACAATGCATGCAACACTCTATCCATTGGACTTCTTTGAATAACTTGAATCTAGCCGTTGTGGACTCACGAACATCTACCTCAAAGGATTCACTTGAAGAACACTTTGCAACATTAAAAAAATCGTTGCAAAATTTGTGACTGCGAGTCTAAAAAAATCCTTCTCATGGGTGAAGTCTCTCAAAGCAAAGGACCCAAAAGTGATTGTAGATATATTTTGTTATCTTCATTGCATCCTCTACAACCAATTTCACCCAATCCAATTTCCCTAGATCCTCCAAAAGAAAGTCGATAACATGTGTTGTACAAGGAGACCAAAAGAATGTGCCATGCTTTTCTTGTAAGATCCTACCCGATGCTTTTCTTGTCGGTTATGATTTGCACCACATTTTCAGCCCCAACCTCCATCACAACATTCTCTAGCAATAGAGCAAAAGTCGCAAACATCTTTACCTTGTCTGAGGCATCCAAGGATTTAAGAAAGACTACTCGATCCTTGCAAGAAACCAAAAAGACAATGATGGTAGGCTTTCTTCCATCCATCTATCCATCTAAAAGTATGGTGCAGCCATACTATTTCCATTGTAATTTTTGCTCTTCAACCACATCTTTAGCCCTAGAAACAACATCTTCCAGCAATCTACAAGCACAAAATAGAAAATGACATTAAGTACACAACTTTGATTTAAAAAAATTGCATTCAACAAAAAAACGTAAATTCCATAATTGTAAAAGTATTAAAGTTTGAAACTATGATTTAACTAATCAAAGGTGAACAGCAGCCCCTACAATTCTATGGCTATTGAACCGAAGTAAACTAACCTCCCACTCAAGTCTATAGGAGTAGGTGGTTTGTAGCCCTTTCCCATTATCGCACAACCAATCACAAAATTTAGAAAAGATGGACTTGTTGCAACATTGAAGGAGAGGTTGTTAAAAAACCAAAAATCAACACATTGAATGTCAACTTGTCAATGCACATCATTGTTCCATTCGGTATCCTCCAATGATGGTTGTGCTCCAGGTGTGTTTCTATGTACAAAATAACCCTCAATAGAAGATTTATGTGGTCTACTAGAACCAAGGGATGTGGAAACTGAACCTAAGGACCTGGTACTAGTAGGTGTGTGGATCCATAGGCCACGAAGAGAGCCCGCTATCCCCTCAAGTGTTGTGTCTTCTTCGTCAAGGGTGACTAGGATGTTTGGTCATAGCCCACATCATTTCATTATTAATCATGATCATTGTTTGAGCACAATGAAACTAATAATGGTGATTAGAAAATAATTAATGATTCTTAAAAAGGATACATACTTTGCAACTCGGAAATGGATGCCCTCATGGCCAATTTTGCCCTTTCCCTATTCAACTTCTTCTCTTCTCGGGCATCGAGCAAAGCAATCATCTCTCTTTTTATTTCCTTTGTAGTTTTATCAAAACCCTCGTGTCATGCTTTTGTACACCTGCAAGGTGGTACTTCAAATGAGATGTGCCTCCACAAATTTGTTTTTCGTATTTTATGCATATCACACTATTATATGTTGTTCCTTCAAAGCCATATTTCCATACAAAGTCTAGCTGCTTTACAGTGTGTGCCCATAAATCCAAATGGACATGCATCTATGGGGCCACTGCCAGATGCTGCAGCTGACCCAAATGTAGAGGAATCCATATTTGCCATTTAAACGTAAAATCAACCTACATATACAAAATAAGCCACAAATTTAGAAATTTAATAAACATATTTAGGAACAAACTATATTAGATTAAAACTTCATATAAGTTTAAACACACGCTGAAACTTGAAAGAATTTTTTTTTTAAATGTAACAGGTTATAAAATTATTGAGAACAGCTGAAGACTATATGATTTATTTAGGAAAATTTGCTAAAACATGGTGTCAGATATTAGTCATTACACTCTAAAATGTGTTAGAGAACATTACAAATGGTATTCTAGAATCTCAATTAAGTTAGATGAAACTAAGGCAAGACAAAATGATTTTTAACTCAATAGAACAAAAATTAGGAAACTTACTTGTGAATCCAGATTTGCTTGAAAAAAGCTTCAGATCTGCTCTAAATCCACTTGCAACTGCTCTAGATCACTGCCAAACACTTATTTTCTCCTCCTAAACCCTTTTCCACTCTCCAAGATGCTGAAAGCAATAAATGAATTATGTTTTGGCATTTTGTTGGGGGTCCCAATTTTGCTAGTAAACCTGCAAGAAATTGTTAAGTTATCACCGATAAGGGGCAATTTATTGCTGAGAAGTTTCAAACTTCTTATTCCTGATTTCTTGCGCTAAAAATTTGTGTTTTCGCACAGCATCTAGCTTCTTGCAAGAAGCCAATATATCGGTGCTATACCTGCGCGATTTTGAGTTATGGTCAAAAGCATTCAATAACTTCATTCGCAGCCCACAAACTTAAAGAAGACAAACAGATTATTCATAACAGCGGTTTCGCAGATTGTATGCTAATTTGCTAAATGTTTGATAATATTCCTTGAGCTTTCATAACATGATCAGATTTACTAGGGATGTTCTGGAATAGAAGTACACTTGAAAAAACTTGATTGGATGAGGATGAGTAGATGACACCTCACCATTTAGCAATCCTTATTTCAATTCCACCTTTGCATCCTATCTTGTTTGGAAATCTTCTCCTTGGATTGTTTCTTGGAATTGATATCTGGGCCTTGATTCTCTTGAAGTGGTTAAGCTTCTTTCGAACTTGACCTAATATCTTAACCTAATTGATGGTTGTTTGGATCTAATCCTTTCCTCCTAGTCTTGCCTTCTATATCTCAGCCTCCAACTTCAATTTTCCTTAATCCTTGTTATATAATGGTAATGTAATGTGATTTCATCTCCATTGTACAATCCACGCCAATGTGGAATTAAACCTTTTTGTCTCTTAGGGAAATTGGACCATCATAAGGACATAAATTTGCATCTTAATTACATCTTGTGGAGGATTGATGGCTATAAGGACAATAGATCTCACCAATTTGCATTTAAAATTCTCCCAAGTCCCAAAATGGGAAAATCAATGTCTATAGGGACTATTTTAGTTCCCGCTTGCCTTTAGATTCATCTTGAAACCTTGCCCTAGCCCCCTTAGGGGAAATCCGATGCTTATGGGCACAAATCCATGTTGCAAATTCACTTGCATTTAAAATTTTCCAAGGGAAAACTTGATCCTTATAGCGGCAAACTAGTCCCTTTGAAGTTTTTCCTTACTAGTTCATTCAGTCACCCAAGGGGAAATTTAATGCCAATAGGGACAATTTTTTAGTCCCAATACAACTTCATCTACTTATTTAAATCCTTAAGGGAAAATCAATATCCATAAGAACAAGTGGAAATTTTAAGTGCATAGGTACTAGTGGAAAATATGTGTCCATAGGGACAGATTGGGTCCTATTGTGAGATTTTTAAACCATCGCCCCGTTGCGAATGGGTGTTACATCCCAATTTTTGCCCAAAAATTTTAAACTAATTATAGCCGTTGAACCCAATTTATTTCTTCATGTTCATGTGAATTTGAATTAGTTCATTATAGTCGTTACTTATTCCTTCATGTTCATGTGAAATTGTAGTTAATTATAGTCGTTGTATCGATCTAATTATCATATGAAATTGAGTTAGTTATTTCTAGCCATTGTATTAATTTATTCATGATCATGTGAAATAGAATCAGTTAATTGTAGCCGATGTACATATATGATGAACAAGTCAGTTACTATGATATTGATGAGATTCCCAACGGTCACTTGTTGATTTTAATTAACAATTTATATATCTTGAATTGATGTCTTGATGAGAATGTTGTTATGAATGATTACAGGATGAAGACCAGAGAGAGGGGAAGCATTGCAAAACGAGGTCATCGAAAGGGGATGGTCATAAGGTTCAGTCATCAGAAGCGACAAGTTTGACCTAAAAACCACCCTGGCAAGGTTATTAGGACTTGGCAACATATTTTAGGGTGGAACCGCATGAGCTATAAGTAAAAACAATATATATTAAAACAATACAAAAAAAACATAACTTTTTACTTTTAAGAAATTATAAAATAATAATATCATTTAAATATTATTTTATTCTCTCAACTAGGATCATAGGTAAATAATTATAAAGTGACACCATTACATTAAATTCATTAATCCAATAATGCCACCTTACCATTACGTACCTATAAACTTAATCAAGAAAATAAAACAATTATAAATAATATTAATTATTTAAAAACTCATCATCTTCTTTCCTTTTCAATTTTTCCCTCTTTATTTTTCTTTTTAGCCGATTGATTAAAGATTTGAGTATGATCTTTGTAACTGTTGGGTAGCTGTAAGGTCGGCTCAAATTTATATATGCAAACCTTTGTTGTGTATTCGGCATTCAACCCTGTATCTGGCCTTCTTCTCATACACGATTTTCTTCATCAAATTCCTTGCTCAGTTTACTATGTCAACAGCACCCGATTTCGTTTTTACTTGCATCCATAACAATATCATTCACCATGGGATTCAGAGTAGAGAGGTGGATTAGAGACAAGCAAAAGCCTTCTCAGACTATAGTAACAATGTGTCATGTAAGGAGATGTTTTTATTTTTCTTTTATTCACCCTTGCTAATGCAGAGTTGGCCGTAAGTTTAAACATTATAAGTTCCTTGTTTCCAGTATTCCTTGCAAGGACGTTGTCTTCCTTATGATAAAGACCAAACGAATTCTCCTTTTAAAAGTCTGCCTTTATTTATATATTGAAGTAAGACAAAAAACACAATCGATTACAATCCTTCTTGATCAATGTAATCCTCTAAATTCAATCGACTACCCTATAGCAATGGTTTACATTCAAGTTTGCTATTCTATTAGTATCTGAATGAATAACTTTTGAAGCTCTCTCAAGTTATCTTTTTATTTATTTTGTAATTCTGATATAATGTCTGATAACTGGAAATGAGAGCACCAAGGAGTTCACTAGGTTTAATGCTAGAATATGGTGAAGAAGGTGCGAAGTATACAAATAAAGTTAATTTGAAGGCACCAAGGAATCATCGGCTGGTTGGCCTAATTATGGTGAGGAGGTGTAGATGAGCCTGTAAGAAACAAGAATAATATCAAATCAAAACAATAATAATTTAATAAATGTGATAGCTCATGCAAGTTCCACTTCTGAAATAAGTTGTCAAGCTAAGTGGTGGAGATCGAGTTGTAAACCCAAATTATGAAATCCTTGGCCAAAGTGGAAATAGGCAAACTTGCTGGAACAATTGATCTTGTTGTTGTCCAGATGCTTCAGTTATTTCGTTGAATAACTACTGGAACCTCAACCCACTTGGATACTCTGATGGTTGGATCAATGAGCATCCCAAGCCCGAACTTAGGGTAGGGAGGGTTGTTCTATTAAATTAGAACCTGTGGGGATAAGTAATGGTCCACGGCTGGGAGGTTAAGCCTACGTCAATGCTTCTCCTCTCACCAAAGCCAGAGCTTGGACAACCATTTAAGGAAGCTTCACAAATAAATCTGTATGTTCTTTTAAACCTGTAAGTTTAGTATTTCTATTCAAGTTTGAAAGTTATTTACTTTAAAGATAGTTATTACGTTGAGATAGTTAAATGATCATGTATATTTCATTTTGAATTTCTTTTCAAGAACATCTGCCATTTATTTTCAGTTAAAATCTAGAGGTAGTTAAATAATTACTTTCAGCTGAATTAGTTGTAAATGTTTTACATTTGTAATCTTGGTAGTTCAGCATTGTAATATAGATTTATTTCAGTTTATATAGCCATTGGAAAATCTTACTCATGTGAATAATGGTTGGAAATCAGTTAGTTTAAGTCTGAAATTAGTTAGTAAAAATCCGTATGTTACATATGGCATCAAAGCACTGGGTTCGACATTGAACCTAGGGCACATCACATTCTTTAAATCTAATAAAATTGAAAACTGATTACAGGATGTTAGTATGTAGAACACCTCGCAAGAAAACTCAACATCCTATTTTCCCCTATCTTATTAAGAATATGACTAAATATGATTACTCTTGCTATTCTGAACCCCAAGATAATGAAACCCTGAGCCAAGCTATTCAACGAATGAAGGAGAGAATCAGATGGACTCCTACCAAGAAGGCAGCATATAGGAACAAACTGATACAAAACTGGAACGCTCAATAGAGCAGCCCCTTTCTACATTTTCATAGGTCATGGATGGTACAGGACATGTATCAGACAGAACTAGATGCTGCAAAACAAGAATAAAGATATTTTATGAATGCAGACTACCTCAATCGAAAAATTTTGTAATTAAAGAGTGCTTAGTCGAGCAATGGAAATGAATTTTGTAATTAAAGATTGCTTAGTTGAGCAATGGAAATGAATTTTGTAATTAAAGATTGCTTAGTCGAGCAATGTAAATGAATTTTGTAATTAAGGATTGCTTAGTCGAGCAATGGAAATGAATTTTGCTTAGTCAAGCAATGTAAATGAATTTTGTAATTAAAGATTGCTTAGTCGAGCAATGGAAATGAAAATCTATAAATAAAAGAATTGCTTAGTTGAGCAATGAAAATAAATTTTGTTATTGAGAATGTTTTGGCAAACAATGAGAAATTTTGAACAATAGAAATGAAATTTTCTTTTGCATAGTCGAGCAATGAAACTAAACTATATACTTAATTGTGTAAACTAACAGGTGAAAGACCTGAAATACAAATATGAGTAACAATGAGAATGCAGAAAACCAAGAGATAGTTTGTGAGAACCCTCAATCCTCCAACGAACTGTTACTTAAAATTTTACAGGAAACGCAACTAAAACTAGAAACTATGGAAAGGAGAATGAGTGAGATGGCAGCCTAGATGGGGCAATATCGCGAGGAAGTGCAAAACACACCCAAGGCCGAGATAGAAGTCTCCGAACATAATAAAACCCCCTCCCGTAAACAAGTTGATAAACAAAAGAAGAAGGAAATCGTGGCTGATTTATCAGCAGATATTAAGAAAATTAAACCCCCTAAGTTCTCTAGCACTGAGTCCGGAGAAGAAGCTGAAGCATGGCTGATAGAAATGGAACAGTACTTCGAAATCAAAAAAATTTCAAAGACCTCAAAGGCAGTTTGGGGCATATACCAATTCACCGAGGAAGCAGCAACTTGGTGGGGAAACACCAAGGTAGAACAAAACACTAGATCTACTGACATCACCTGGGAAAAGTTCGTAGACATATTTAGGACACAATGGCTGCCCCAGACTTTCTATGATCAAAAACTCTTGGAATTCTAGAACTTGAAACAGGGGGATTTGTCAATTCATAAATATTGGGAGAAATTCACCCGATTGCTTCAATACGTACCACCATACCCACAAGATACCAACTTGAAGGTAAAAAAGTTTATCATGGGGCTGAATTACAGGATAGGGGGAGCCGTAGATGTTCTTGCACCACAAACCATGGAAGAGGCTTTGGAAAAGGCTGTCCAACAAGAACATAAGGTTACGAAGGATGATTCTATTCAAGACAATAAGATAAAGAGTATCTGGAATCCAGAAGGCGCTGAATTTGGACTGCCAAGAAAACAATTTAGGGATTATAAGAACAAGAAACCTAAGAATAAAGGCAGTGGAACAAGAGACATCAAAGGAAGCCTTCATACGAACAAAAATGACAAAAATAATGAGAAGAGAGGACCATCACGAGGTTGCTTTATCTGCGGAGGAAACCATTATAAGAAGCAGTGCTCTAACTACAACCAGACACAACACCCACCCTTGCCACAGCAGCAGCAAGTCTTTCAGCAGAGAATTCACGCAGCCTTGGATAATAGGCAAGCGGAGCAACAAATAGGTCCCATAGAAACACCAGGTAAGATCTACGAAAACCCTGTATCTATACTCATTGATACTTGAGCAATTGAATGTTTTATATCACCTAGACTGTTAAGTAGATTTCCAAAAAGCTCTGGTTTCATGGCAAAACCATGGACAGTTGAATATGCAAACCAGTCAAGGGCCAAGGTAGAGCAATGCTTGTTTGAAGCTCAAGTTGATTTTCCAAATTTCTCCACAACATTGAATTTATATGTAGCTCCGCTAGGATCTTATGACATTATCATTGGAATAAATTGGCTTAGTGAACATAAGGCTAAGGTGGATTGCCTTGCCAAAACTATCAATTGTGTGGATGATAGAGGTAGACCCACAAGCATTACAAGTATCAAACATGAGATTAGAGCCCAACAGATTTTCGCGATGCAACTTAAGAGATACGGAAGGATAGGCTGTAAAATATTCGCAGTAAGAGTTGAAGATACAAGGGAAACTACATCTGGAGATGATTATATTTATGAAGATGGAAAAATTCAAGCAAAAATTAAAAGAATCATTCAAAGAAAAATATCCCTATTTGAAGAATTATCAAGATGTATTTCCTGAGGAACTTCCTGGATTATCCCCTTCCCGAAAATTTGATTTCACCATAGACTTGTTACCAGGTGCTGAACCCATATCCAGAGCCCCATACAGAATGACCACCACAGAGTTAATGGAGTTACAGATTCAACCTCAGGATATGCTAGATAAGAAGATGATACAACCCAGTGTCTCACCATGGGGAGCCCCTGTGTTATTTGTAAGAAAGAAGGATGGAACTATGAGGCTATGTATAGACTATAAGATGCTCCATAAAGTCACCATCAAAAATCAATATCCATTACCTAGGATAGATGATCTCTTTGACCAAATGAAAGGTGCAACTGTGTTTTCTAAAGTTGATCTAAGATCAAGATACCATCAATTGCGAATTAAGGATGAGGACATACACAAAACTGCTTTCAGAACTAGATATGGACATTATGAGTTTACGGTACTGCCGTTTGGATTAACTAATGCCCTTGCAGCTTTCATGAATTTAATGAACAGTATATTTCAGAATTATTTGGATAAATTCGTATTGGTCTTTATAGATGATATTCTAATATATTCCAAGAATGAAGAAGAACATCAAAGACACTTAGAGATAGTTCTACAAAGACTTAGAGAATACAAGTTATACGGGAAATTATCAAACTGTGCTTTTTACCAAAAAGAAATTCAGTACCTAGGGCATATTATTTCAGCAAAGGGTATAGCGGTAGATCCATCTAAGATTAAAGCAATTCAAGAATGGCCCATACCTAGAAACGTATCTAAAGTTAGGAGCTTCATGGGATTAGCCAGAATTTACAGAAAATTTGTCAAAAACTTATCAAGGATAGCCTATCCAATCACTTCACTCCAGAGGAAGGGAAAGAAATTTGTTTGGAAAGAAAAAATGTCAATTAGCTTTTGAGTTTCTAAAAGAAAAATTGAGTACTACACCTATCTTAAGGGTACCCGATCCGCAGAAACCGTTTGTGGTAATCACTGATGCTTCAGGTGAAGATTTAGGGGGTGTGTTAATGCAAGAAGAACAAGTCATTGCTTATGAGTCTAGGAAGCTGAAAAATTACGAACAAAATTATGCACCTCATGATCTGGGATTAGCAACCATAGTACATGCTTTACAAATGTGGAGGCATTATTTAATTGGAAAACCTTTTGAGCTCCGATCTGATCATCAAAGTTTAAAATATATCTTCACTCAGCAAAATTTGAATGCTAGAAAAAGGAGATGGTTAGAATTTTTGGCAAATTATGAGTTCGACATAAGCTACACTAAAGGAAAAGAAAATAAAGTGGCTGATGCCTTAAGCCGGAGAAGACATATCTCAGCAATTTCTAAGGTAAATTTTCGATTGAGGGATCAAATTGTACAACATTTAGAGCATGACAAGTTTTATACAGAAATCAGCATGGCACTTAATAGAGATTCGTAGGATCCCAAGTATTCAAAATCTAACTTGGAAGAAGATGGATTGTTGAGATATCGCCACAGAATCTATGTGTCCGATCGCCCTAAACTGCGAAGATTAATTTTAGGTGACTATCACTCAGCCCCATATTCAGGACACCCGGAAGTAACAAAAATGTTATCTAACATAAAACCCTTATACTTTTGGAAGGGAATGAAAAGAGAGATAATTGAGTTTGTAGCAAGTTGTTTAGAGTGTCAGAGAGTGAAGGCAAAACATCGGTACCCAGCAGGATTGTTGCACCCAAATGAGGTACCTGAATGGAAGTGGCAAGTAATATCTATGGACTTTGTACAAGGGTTACCTATGACTCAGAATCGACACAACACTATTTTGGTCGTAGTCGACAGATTAACTAAAGTTGCACATTTCATACCAGGGAATCTATCCGATGGAACACCTGAGATGGCCCATAAGTTCATAAAAGAAATTTTCAAGTTACACGGGGTTCCAGAGAAAATTATTTCAGATAGGGATGCCAGGATAACTTTCAAATTTTGGCAAACATTATTTACAGCTTTGGCCACTAAATTGAATATAAGTTCAGCGCATCATCCTAAGACAGATGGTCAGACTAAGCATGTAAATCTAGTATTAGAGGACCTACTAAGGGTTTATGCATGGATCAATAGTATCAATGGAAAACGTACAGTACCTTTGGTCGAATTTGCATATAATAACTCATATCAGTCTTCGATTAAAATGGCTCCTTTTGAGGCTTTGTATGGCCGTAAATGTAGAACCCCAATAAGTTGGAATCGATTGGAAGACAGAGTCATTGTCGGGCCCGAAATGCTTCAGGAAATGGAAGAGCAGATACTTCAAATCCGTCAAAGGTTAAAGGAAGCCAACGACAAACAGAAAAGTTATGTTGATGCTATAAGAACACCCAAAGAATTCGCAGTAGGAGACAAGGTGTTACTAAGAGTTAAGCCTCAAAAGAGTACTATCAAGTTTGGCAAGAATGCTAAATTAACCCCAGATATGTAGGACCTTTCGAGGTTTTGGAGGTTGTTAACCCAATGGCTTACAGGATTGCTTTACCACTAACCCTTGCCAGGATGTATAACGTCTTTCATGTGTCTTACCTTAAAAAGTTTGTTAGTCACCATGAGCACATGATTGATTGGAAATTGTTGCAGGTGCAAGAGCCAAGAGTGGTAGAGATAAAACCGCTTAGAATACTCGAGGTACGTAAGCTGCACTTATGAAATCCGGAGGTAACTCAATGCAAGGTCCAGTGGGACCAGTATACAGAAGATAATGCCACTTGGGAAGATTATCATGATATTTTTCAGAAATATCCCTATCTTTTCACAGAAGTTGAAAACTGAATATTTCATTTCCTTTATTTTAATCTGTTAAATACAATTTGATATTATTTTCATCGAGGACGATGAAAAACCTAGGGGGGTGGATATGTTACATCCCAATTTTTGCCCTAAAATTTTTAACTGATTATAGTCGTTGAACAAAATTTATTTCTTCATATTCATGTGAATTTGAATTAGTTCATTATAGTCATTGTTATAACATGTTAGTTATAGTTGTTACTATTATAGTTGTTACTTATTCCTTCATGTTCATGTGAAATTGAAGTAGTTAATTACAGCCATTGTATCGATCTAATTATCATATGAAATTGAGTTAGTTATTTCTAGCCGTTCTATTAATTTATTCATGATCATGTGAAATAGAATCAGTTAATTGTAGTCGTTGCACATATATGATGAACAAGTCAATTATTATGATATTGATGAGATTCCTAATGGTCACTCGATGATTTTAATTAACAATTTATAAATCTTGAATTGATGTCTTGGCGAGAATGTTGTTATGAATGATTACAGGATGAAGACCAGAGAGAGAGGGGAAGCATTGCGAAACAAGGTCATTGGATGGGGATGGTCATAAGGTTCAGTCATCAGAATCAGAAGCGACACGTTTGACCTAAAAACCACCCTGGCAAGGTTATTAGGACTTGGCAATATATTTTATGGTGGAACCGCATGAGCTATAAGTAAAAACAATATATATTAAAACAATACAAAAAAAACATAACTTTTTACCTTTAAGAAATTATAAAATAATAATATCATTTAAATATTATTTTATTCTCTCAACTAGGATCACAGGTAAATAATTATAAAGTGACGCCATTACATTAAATTCATTAATCCAATAATGCCACCTTACCATTACGTACCTATAAACTTAATCAAGAAAATAAAACAAATATAAATAATATTAATTATTTAAAAACTCTTCATCTTCTTTCCTTTTCAATTTTTCCTTCCTCTTTATTTTTCTTTTTAGCCGATTGATTAAAGATTCAAGTATGATCTTTGTAACTGTTGGATAGCTATAAGGTCGGCTCAACTTTATATATGCAAACCTTTGTTGTGTATTCAGCATTCAACCCTGTATCCGGCCTTCTTCTCATACACAATTTTCTTCATCGAATTCCTTGCTCAGTTTACTATGTCAACAACACCCGATTTCATTTTTACTTGCATCCATAACAATATCATTCACCGTGGGATTCAGAGCAAAGCGGTGGATTAGAGACAAGCGAAAGCCTTCTCAAACTGCAATAACAGTGTGTCACGTAAGGAGATGTTTTTATCTTTCTTTTATTTACCCTTGCTAATGCAGAGTTGGCCGTAAGTTTAAACATTATAAGTTCCTTGTTTCCAGTATTCCTTGCAAGCACGTCGTCTTCCTTATGATAAAGACCAAACGAATTCTCCTTTTAAAAGTCTGCCTTTATTTATATACTGAAGTAAGACAAAAACCATAGTTGGTTACAATCCTTCTTGATCAATGAAATCCTCTAAATTCAATCGACTACCCTATAGCAATGGTTTACATTCAAGTTTGCTATTCTTTTAGAATTTGAATGAATAACTTCTAAAGCTCTCTTAAGTTATCTTTTTATTATTTTATAATTCTGATATAATGTCTGATAACTGAAAATGAGAGCACCAAGGAGTTCACCAGGCTATATGCCAAACTATGGTGAAGAAGGTGCGAAGTATACAAATAAAGTTAATTTGAAGGCACCAAGGAATCACCAGCTGGTTGGCCTGATTATGGTGAGGAGGTGTAGATGAGCCTATAACAAACAAGAATAATATCATATCAAAACAATAATAATTTAATAAATGCAATAGCTCATGCAAGTTTCACTACTAAAATAAGTTGTCAAGCTGAGTGGTGGAGATCGGGTTGTAAACCCACATTATGAAATCCTTGGCCAAGGGGGAAATAGGCAGACTTGCCGGAACAATTGATCTTGTTGTTGTCCAGATGCTTCAATTATTTCGTCGAATAACTGTTGGGACCTCAACCCACCTAGATACTCTAATGGCTGGATCAATAAACATCCCAAGCCCGACCTCAGGGTAGGGAGGGACGTTCTATTAAATTAGAACCTATGTGGATAAGTAATGGTCCACGGCCGGGAGGTTAAGTCTATGCCAATGCTTCTCCTCTCACCAAAGCCAAAGCTTGGACAACCATTTAAGGAAGCTTCACAAAAAAAATCTATATGTTCTTTTAAACCCGTAAGTTTAGTATTTCTATTCAAGTTTGAAAGTTATTTACTTTAAAGATAGTTATCACATTGAGATAGTTAAATGATCATGTATATTTCATTTTGAATTTCTTTTCAAGAACATCTGCCATTTATTTTCAGTTAAAATCTAGAGGTAGTTAAATAATTACTTTCAGCTGAATTAGTTGTAAATGTTTTAAATTTGTAATGTTAGTAGTTCAGCATTGTAATATAGATTTATTTCAGTTTATATAGCCATTGGAAAATCTTAGTCATGTGAATAATGGTTGGAAATCAGTTAGTTTAAGTCTGAAATTAGTTAGTAAAAATCCGTATGTTACAATGGGGAGCCCCTCTTTTTGCTGGTAGGTTTAGATAGTAGATAACATAAGATATCTTTTTAATGTCCACCACATTACCACAAAGAGAGACCAAGGGACTATTGAAAAGGCAAAAGACCAGCCTAAACCAAGATGCCAAACAACATTCGAGAAAAAAAAGCAAAGCAACAAGAAAATAACCACAACCAAGAAGGCGAGCAACCTGCTAGTTGTCTTGGGCAACACTATCACAAAAGAACTCTATGAGAAGAGGAAGAAAAAGATCTATGCGTTGCCTCACCGATCTAGAGTGGCCGGAAGGGGGGGGGGGGGGGGGAGGGGGAGGGGGACCGAGCTAACGCTTAGTACCCCAAGTTGGTTGAACTGTCTTGAGAAAAGAAATAATGAGTTGGTCAAAGTATAATCCCGAGGGGAGTTGGTGCTGAATAGAGTGGTCTTGAAGTCTCAAAGCCTCTTGAAGATAAAGTGTAGGGCATCATTGGTCAATGTATCTAAAAAAGGTGGAAAGAGATTGAACTCCCATAAACAAGCAGTAGAGTCTCCCTCTGATCTCATAGTAAATAGGACAACGGAAGATGGAGTAGAACTCTATCTCGATCTCCCCCAAGGTTCAAAGTTGGCAGATCTTGTCCTCTCTAAAAATTTGATGGTCTGTTTGGATGTCGAGCCAATGAGATCTCAATTTGAAGGAACCGAGAGAGATGCAGAGAACATGTGACCAGTGGTGGTATAGATACGAGGGGCACATAAAAATCTTGTCTTAGACCCCAAGAAACTGCTCCACATAGAAGGCTACCATAGGACGAAGCCCCTTACTAGAATGGAACTAGGTGATGTAATATACTGTCTGTAAATGCCCAATCTGATGTATCAGTTTAGCTCCTCTCACAAGGAAAGGAAATGAGTGGAGACATCCAAAGCCTAACTGAACGAAAGGAGTCAATCAATCTCTATCCCGATCGAGCCAAGAAGAGTTGCAACCTGAGCATGCTAGCATGCTAGCACCTGGCCCTACCACAAGTGTCAGACGTAGCAATAGATTAGGAGTGGTAACCAAGATAAGAGTACCTATGTCACCCCGCCAAGGAATCCACAAAGCACTAAAGACAATATAGGAACCAAACCAAGTCGAAGATCATGCCAAACGTGAAGGGGTGCGTACCGAACTCAACAAAGACAATATTGTGGGGCATGTGTTGCCTACACCTAATAATGTGTCGCATAAGAAGGGATTGCACTCTTTTAATCGAGACCCATTCCGACTCCAATAGAGAGCGGTCCCAAACAATAAAGCCATAGAGTACCCTCGGTCTAATCAAGGTGTCCATGAGAGTCATCTTGGACAAGGTGTCTTAAAAATGGTGTCGAAAACACTCTCCCCAAAATAGCCAGGGAACCATACCCCTTATTGATACATAGTTTAAGGGTTAAATGCATGTTGAAGTGAGGGCCAGAGAACTTGACCACTAAACAAGTGTTTGAAGAAGAGATCTCCACCCCACTGCCCTGGAAAAAGAAGTGGAGGTGATAGGTCTTAAGGCCATTGAAGACTACCTTGTTCTTTCCCAGGTTTATTGTCAACTGGCGAGAGTGACAGAAAGAAGCAAGGCCATCAAGCAGTCTTTATAAGCCCTCAGGAGAGAAGGCTAGGTGGACCACGCCATCCACAAAGAGTAAGATAGATATCAAACCTGGTCCAAGTAACAACCATCTTCAAGGAATGCTACTGCATAAATCCCTCAAGCTCATCAATATATATCCCGAAGAGGGTAGGAGAAAGTGAAAACCCCTACTTTTTGCCAATGGTGCTCTGTATGAAATCTGAAACTATAGACTTATTTGAGGTTCCTGAGTGGCTAAAAGAAGGCATAAAGAAAGAATGGAAGAAAAGGTTCCTCCTATTGAAGATATTGACATATTTTTTAGTAGAATTAGGAAAACAAGGGAACGTGAACTAGCAAAGAAGATTCATAGGATCACTGGGGATGAGAAAGGGTCTCACACTATGCATTTGCTTGTTCCTATAGGAGACAAGAATGGGGATGAGATCACTCCTAATGATTACCATACCTCCTCATTCGATGTTGGACCGACAACTACAAAGCAAGAGTTTGAGGAATTGAGGCGCAATGCAAATGCGATAGAAGAAAGAGTGTGTAAACTGACAAAAGAAAACGATATGATGACAGAAAATTTGATGTTGAAAGAAATCATAAACAAATATGTGAATCCAGCAAGGCGTGAGAATTCACCACTTGTCCCATATGTTACCACTTCTCAGGGTTCTCGTGTTCTCGTGCTTGCAACATAGTAAAGAAATGCGTAGGAGATATTAGAGGGCAAGGAGAAGATATTTTCACATTGTTTGAGCACATGGAAAGACCATCATAATTATAGAAAAGGCCCGAGGATTAGAGGAAATATGGAAGGAATTTGAGCCCATCAAACAAAAGGTCATTCCTCATCTCAAGACATTAAGGGCTATCCCCACATCGAACTTGATGTAGGAGGGAGTCATTGATAGGGGAGCACCTATGACTTTGGCTATTGGTATCTCTCATTGGCTACCAAGAAGACTACATATGTGTACGCTCGCACGCAGTGCATTGATATTGAAGATCTTGTCTTGGGAATATGTTCGAAGGCTCTTATTGCAATTAAAGAGCTACTTGATCTTGATTTGATGTTGCTAGTGAATTAGATTTGGAAAAGTTAGTGGAGAGGTTGGAATCACTTTATTTCATAGGCATGGATTCTCTTGAGGAGAGTCACTTGAATGGCTTCCTCTTAGTTATGCTCCCTATTAATGATCTACAGAGGTATTCTTTGGATTGGGATAACATGCTAGACGCATACATAGAACAGTTAGAGGTTAGAGATGCAACATGGAAACCTTCACAATATTGACATGGAGGAACTTAGTAAAATTTTGCTTAAGTTCCTTGATTTTGCTAGAAAGGGAGAGGAAGAAGGAAGTTGACATCTTGGATGATGACTAGGCAACTTCTTTGCTTCTTATTGGTCCTCAAGCTTGTAAATTTTTCATTGAAATATTTGTGGTGCTTTATTTCTATTGGCTACTTTGGGTTGCCCTAATTAGGGTTTGTAATAGATTAATTTGGGCCCTTGATTTTAAATCAATCTTGGTTGTTCTTGTAATTGGGGCTCCTATATACCCCCCCCTCATTTGTAAAGGGGGTTGTTGGAGAATTGTTGGTAATATAATACCAAATTTGCTCTACTTTTCATTTTTGTGTCTTGCATGGTGAATTTTTTGTGATCAAGTTTGTGTTATTGCATGGTTATCTACATCTCATTTAGAATAGATTTTCATTTCAAGTTGTTAGAACAGATTTTGCTTTCGAGTAATTAAGTTTATGTGGATGGAAGGAATTGGAAATGATCACTTGTTACACTTGACCAAATCTAGGCCACTCGCTTCTTATGGATTTTAATAAATACCTTGTTCTAATATCCCCCAATTTTGATAAAATACTTTAAATAATTAATCGTCCCAAAAATTAAATAATAATATTTGGACCTTTAATTATTTAATAAAGGGGACCAATTTTTATTAATTATTCGTAGCTGTTTGTCATATCGGCATTCTTTTGTAAACCCTCGAGAGTTTTCTCTAAAGGGGTATTTATGTGCGGCCTATTGGAAGTTGTTAGTATGTGATTTAGATTATTTTATTGTATGCAAATTCCTATTGGAGTTTTGTGTTGTTCACCATTTCGTAAGTGAGAGATGTTCCCTACTTGGCTCTTGCAATTTCGGTGGGTATCAACCCTTACCCTATTCTGTCCATTGTACTACCTTTCTTCGGATCTAACACATTTGGAGCACAATCTTTGTCTGCAAATATATATTACTTGAATGATTTGCAATTACTTGTGTTGGCATCTATTTGTGTGTTTGGAGAATACCTTATTTACATCATTGTCTTAGTTTACTCTCAATTCAGCCTCGTTGGAATCACACAATGTCAGTTAGTCTATGGCAAAGATATATTTCCCTCCGTGTGGGTGCTAGTCGTATGACTAGCAATCACTCTCTCATTGTGCATCCATTTTCCTCCTCTTTATACCGTACATCTCACCCCTCTCCACCTTGTCGTACGATACCCTTGTTGACCTCCTCACCAAACCATTTTTTCCTCCCTTTGTACCACAACTATAGCACATCATTGTCCCCACTGAACAACAGCTTCCCACCATCGTACAATCTTTCTACCCCTACTCCCTACACCTTCCAAGTAATTCAGCATACACCTTTGACATCCTCCCACCGTACGGCCAATATTCAAACACCGTACTACCTCCCAATTTCAGCATATGGTCAAACTGTGTGTAGGTGCAATAGTTTGTTTGACATCTTGATTATTTGGGGTTTAAATAGCCATTGGGAATATTACACTTCTGTGGTAAGTCAATGATCAAAACCCATAACTTCAATTAATATGAAATCTTTAGTTTGCATTCACTTGATGGGACTAAAGGTGAAATATTGATTTGAAAATATTTAGTATCTACCATAGAAGCTTCTACTACGTGGATGGAGTCACTAGGGAGATTACACCTAGTAGAGTCCAAGTCTATCAACATTTCCTTGCATTCTTCGTTAGAGGTAAAGCAGTAGCAGAATTTAAAGTCTAAGTTAGAATCCAAGAGTTGAAAACCAAAGCATATTTTCATGGCACGGTATAAAGCCAAATCATTAGAGTCAAGTTGGCAAGTCTTGAGTGAACTAGAGTAAATCCCCTTGATGATCCAGCAAATTACATCATTTCCACTGAACAAGTATCTACAGTAAAAGAACCTTTAAGTCACCTTGTGATCTTACTTTGCAAGCTTAGCATATGAAGTGACTTTATATCAAGAAAAAGTTAAATATTTGGTGTTTCACTTCAAAACATTGAGCGTTTGATTCTGCACATTGTAGTGGACTAAAACTCACATCAATAGTTACATTCTGATTGAATTGTGTTGTTGAGTACCTCTACAGGCCCTAGTAGACTCTTCAAAGCCTATTGGGTTTTCAATGAAGTGTTAACCTATACAAGCTAGGTCCCTAGTAGACTCTTCAAAGCCTATTGGGTTTTCAATGGAGAGTAAAAACATGAACATTGAGTCCCCAAATGTAATCTAATGCCATGTGTACTTGTGAAAGTAATGAAGTTTAGCAACCCTACTGAATTGTGGGATTGAGGCCATTAGCTTCCAGCGGTTCAGAATCAGATATCCTGAATTTCGGCATCCTTATGGATAATGTTATGGACCCCTGTTTACAAGTCAGCTCTCCAATTTGGAGCTTTCAAATCATATTATTATTTTATTTGCAAATTTACAATGATGTGTATGACCCCTGGGCCAAATTCACCAGTCAAAATAATAAAAATGATATTACTACTGTTATTAATCACATCCATCTGTATCCAGATATATAGGACTAAATGAAAATAAGATGAACATATGTAATTGTGGCTACCATAAATCAAAATGTAGTTGATTTATTTCTTCCTCACCTGAACAAATGTAGAGGATAGAAAGAAATGAATTAAAAGTCCATGGGCAGTTAAAAGAGCTGAAAATGTTATTTAGATAGAACAAACAAATGCCATAGTAAGATTTTCAGCCTATGATGGGCATTCAATCATATCCAAGCACATATCTTGTTCAAATTAATAATAAAATGCTGAAATGTCATATAATAGATTACTTAATTTGAGCAACCTGTAAGTAGTGACAGCAATGAAGTTAGGGCAGGCCACCAGAGAAATCAAGAGCTACTCTAGGATTTACAGCCTATATCGAAAATTCAATCCAATTTGAACAATCTAAAACCTTTTTAAAAAGGGCTTCTACATAAAGTTGTGTAAATTAATATTACAAACTATAACCAAGGTACTAACCAGTAAAATAACGACAGGGGCCTTCTCTGGCAATTCCCGGCTCCAGAGATCAGCATCCTTCCCTGCAACTGGCCAATCCAGTGCCACCGTACCCCCATCTGCCATATGTAAGCCCTCTCTCCGAAACCTGATAACCGGCAGCGACCTGAAAAAGGCAGCAAAAATAGTCTCAACGTGCCGGTTTCCCATCAGCGGGAATGGCACGTAAGGGCGTTCCAGATTTGTGAGCTTAGACAAGAGCTCTGCATCCTGTCCTATGATCTCCAATGGCTTTCCAGGTCGCCGGCTAGCGGCTGTGGAACTGCCGGGTACATCATTCCCAGAGCATTTGACGGGTTTCCCAAACCGTACGCATTGTCTGAGCTGCGAAATTCGCCAGGAATTACCTTTTCTGCTGGCCTGGGCAGGAATGATTTCTGGCAGAAGGGGGGAGGCCGCCATTGCCATTGTCAGTTGACGACGATTTTTCCTGCCGTTAATATTCCGTCACCAGTTCTGTCGTTCATTAATAGACGGAGTTTTTAATATTTCTGGAGGAAGATTTTTTAACATGTGGCATCAATATATTGAATGCTTTATTCTATGTATATATATTGAAAATATTCTATGGAGAAGTAGCATAATATATGGAATGTATATATATACATTTTCAATGAGTTTTAGTTTTTAGAGAAGCTACAAAACATTAACACTCTTAGTTAGGGAGGATAGTAAATAGATTAGAAATATGAACATATTTTTAATAATAAAAAGGAGTTCTTGATTGGTGAGGTTTGTCATATTCTTGATATATAGGTATATATTTGTTGTTTTGTTTCTACCACGTCTTTTGTTTAATAGTTATGCAATTTTTGGTTGTTGGGTTTTGGTAGCCAATGAAATTTGAACTTAATATATGTTTTTTTAGAGCTTTTTAAGTATACCAATTATTAATAGATATGATCTTATATTTTTAATTGATCTTTGACTATTTTATGTTAAAACAAATTTTTCTTTTGTTAGTCCTGCCTGAGAACTAATGTTTTTAGTGGACCATGTTCAATTTATATTTTTTCTCCCTTGATGTCATATTCCAAAGTTTGGAAAAGCAATTATTGAGTGTGCAATAGTAATTTCTGATTGGATGAATTGAATTCTGTTGGCCTTTTTGTGCTTTTTTTAGAATTAAAAATAAAATAAAATTGTGAAAACACAAGGAGGATGAGAAAAAACCGCATTAATGCAAGTAGATAAAGATGAATTTATTATGCGCCAAAGAAGTTGGAGTAAAAATCAATTGTAAAAGATGGAGAGGGCCAAGCGAGGGATTTTGTAGCACTAAGAAAGAACTAGACGTGTTGTCGACTAATGCAGTGCAGGGGAGTTTGATTTAACATAGTGAAAATTGTGAAGGGTTTTGGTTGTTTCTGTTGTAGCTTTAGTTTTCAATCAACCATTAGTACATTTTATGGTAATGCCTTGAACCGTTTTTCATTGTCGGCTCCATTATGTATTTTTCATTACTATTTGCTTACATGTTTAATGTTAGAACTCCATGCTATTAGGTGTTTGTATGCAAATTGTGGCAAGGGGTTGAAGAAATAAACTTGAAGTTCTCAAGTCATTATAGCACTGCTCAATATTCGAGTATGAATCTCCTTTAGAATCTCTATAACCTATCTTAGATTTGACCGCAACAATTATTCATTGTCGGTTTGATATTTTATGAAATTTAGGGAGCTCAAACAACTTTCGTCAACATTTTTTCTTGTTAACCATTAGTGAATCTAGGACTTAGGATAAATTGGTGAATTTTGGGATACAGACTCTAGCTATGGGCTTGGTTGACCTTGTATCATGGGTAAGCTCGCATTCCTCAGCTAACTTAAGACCATCTATCCTATTGGGACTCAAAAATAGGCAACAATTTTGAGTACCGTGTTTGAAAACTTTGCCAAAATGAACCCCTATAAATATTTTTTTTGTCTATGTGTCTGACTATCATTTTGAGGTCTATGGTGTGTTTCAAGTATTTCACACCTTGCATTTAACATGTACATGCATCCCAAGTTGTTAGGTTGCAATTCTAAATCATTTAGTGGGATGTCATTTAAAGCATTTAAGAAATCTGCATTTTTGGGTTAAGTGTCAAATAGTGTTCAGAAGGTTAGATTGCATTTGAATATATTGTACCTAGTAAAGTTTCATGATCAGTCTCTTCGGGAATGTTTAGTATGCATATCAGAGTGTTGGAAATATAAGAGGAGTAACTGAGAGGGGAGGGGTGAATCAGTTACTACTAAATTAAATTTCAAATCCTTTAGATGTCAGTATAAAAATACAAATTAAAAACTGAATAAAGTTGATGCTCGGTAAACACAAATAAAATGTTGTAACTCGGTAAGTGCTCATTAAATGCTTAACATATAAACTTTAGATTTTATATGTGATTACAATTACTTTAACTTAGTTGCAAACACATAAAAGAAAATAGCATGAACACTTTTGACACCAGGATTTAACATGGAAACCCAATTTGGGAAAAACCACCAATTGCAACTAGTTACTGTATTCACTCTTCTGAAGTGAGCCTTGTTAGGAGCCAACCCTATTAAAGGTTACAACACACACTATTAGGTGTGACCTTGTTAAAGGATTTAATCACCCTGTTAGGAGTGGCCTTGTTAGAGGTCTTTAGACAATTCAACAAAACTGCCACCTTGTTAGAGGATTTGCAAATAGTTGTTAATCCAACTTTGTTGAGAGATTTAGATCACTTCTACAATGGTTAGAAAGTAACAATGAGATGACCTAATTTAAATGCAACTTAATTGCTAATTATAGATCTATGTTCTGGCTTGTACTTGATCCTTCCTGATTGAATATATCTTTTCTGCTCCACAAGGATATTCTACTTATCCTTCAAATTTACTTCCTCTTTTCATCATTAAATCTTCAATCACATCTTCATTCTTTCATATCCACTCACACTTTGAAATCATAACTTGACCTTATATCCTTCATATTGTCAAGTTGGCTCAAATACAACTTACAATAATTAATATTCATCACCTTAGTTGGTTGGAATCAATTGATAAATCAATTGAGCTTAATATGCCAAAATAAGAAAATCCTTTGTTAGCCGACCTAGCTCGATAGAAACTAACTTACAAATGATTTCTTATGTTAACCGATAAGAGCTTGGTTAACCTTACAAACTTGTGAAAATCCTTTGGCAATCGAGTGAGCTCGGTTAGCACTAGTTCCATCCAACTTTCCTTCATTAACTAAGTGAGCTCGGTTAACACTCATCTCCTGCATAATTTCCTTCGATGCTCGAGTGAGCTCAGTAGACACTGCCTTCTGAACTAGGCAACTACAAGAATGCTCGATAGACACAAAAAATTGTCTTCACTACCCGAGTGAGCTCGACATATACTAACTGATAATGATATGACATTTGTGTAACATCAAAGATAATACACAATTAATCAATTGTATCCAACAATATCCATCATTGGCATTGATGGCAACACAACATGTCATAGCATAATGAAATTTTGGATTCATTCTTGAGAACTCCCTTTGCCAATATTGAGCTCTTCCTTTCACTGGATTCTTCCTCTATTTGCAACATCTGTTGCCAAGTTCATTCAAAACTTTCTCCCTCTTACAACAAACTTCTCCTTCTTTGGAAAAACTTCTCTTTTTAGTTTCTTACTTTATTCTAGTTCCAAAAATTTCTCAGAGATATGACAATAAACTTCTCCCTCTTTGACAACACATGCCAAAGATAACAATTTTTTTAATACCAATGTACCTTAAGTATTGATTCTTTTGCAATATGCCCTTGTCAATTCTGCACCAACTGATTGATCTTCAACTTAGTTCTTGTTGATGCATCACTAAACTTTATTTAGTGAGCTTCAGATAGGGGAATAACCCCTACCTTACCTCTTAGATACAAAAATGCATCCTTAGGTAATTGCTTGGTGAATATGTCTACAATCTATTCCTTTATAGTGATATTTTATTGCAATGTGCTTTGTTTTGGTACGCATCACTGAATTTTTTGATATATTGATTGTACTGGTGTTATCACAGTATATGACTATTGGATCCTTGATCTCTATCTTCATTCCTTCCAACAATTGTTTGAACCAAACAATGGTGGAGCAATTGATTGCTACTGCCACATATTCTACCTCTACTATGGATTGAGATGTAGAATTTTGCTTCTTGCTTGTCCAAGACACTAGCCTTTTACCAAGAAAGAATGCTCCACCACTAGTGTTTTTTCTGTCATCAATACTTCCTGCCCAATCAACATCAGTATATACCTTCAAGTCCAAATTGCCTCCAAATTTATACCATTAGAAATAGTCTTGTGTACCTTTTAGATATCGCATGATTCTCTTGATTGCCATTATGTGATTCTCTTTAGGGTTAGCTAAAAATCTTGCTACTATTCCAACTGCTAGAGTAATATTAGGCCTTGTATGTACTACATACTACAATATTTCAATCATTGATCTGTATGTGGTCTGATCTACTTCTTTGGAATCATCATTTTTGGAGAGCTTATGTCTAGTAGACATAGGGGTTCCAACTGTTCTTGAATCTTCCATTCCAAACTTCTTTAGTATCTCTTTGACATACTTAGATTGAGTGATGTAGATACCATTTTTGTTCTATTGTACTGCAATCTAACAAAGAATTGTATCTCACCAAACATGGACATCTCAAATTCTTTACTCATTTCTTCTGAAAATGCTTTGCAGAAGCCATCATTTCTTGTAAATAGAGTATCATCTACAAATATATATGCCAACACAATCTTCTTATCTGGTCCTTCCTTGATATACAAACTACTATTATCATTTGTTCTTTGAAAGCCAATCTATACCAAGTAATTATGAATTCTTTCATACCAAGCTCTGGGAGCTTGCTCAAGACCATATAATGCTTTGTGTAACTTGCAAACCATGTATCTTTTGTTAGGATCTACAAAACCTTCTATTTGTTCAATGTAGACTTTCTCATCAAGAATTTCATTCAAGAATGCAAATTTAACATCCATTTGATATACTTTAAATCCTCTATGTGTTGCATATGCTAGTAAAGTTCTAACACCTTCTAGTCTTGCCACAAGAGCAAAAGTCTCACCATAATCAATGCCTTCTTCTTGAGAATAGCCTTTGCACACCAATCTTGCTTTGTTTCTTGGAACTTTTCCATCTTCATTCAACTTATTTCTGAATACCCATTTTGTACCAATTACATTCTTATCCTTGGGTCTAAGAACAAGAGTCCAAGTATTGTTCTTTTCTATCTGCTCTATCTCTTCATTTATTGCTTCAATCCAACTTTCATTTTCTAGAGCATTTTTAACACTTCTAGATTCAAATTTAGCAAGTAAACATGTACCTTTTAATTTGTTTCTTGTCATTATTCCATTAGATTTTTCTCCAATGATATGATCAAGTGCATGATGCCTTCTGACATATCTTGCTAACACAGGCTCTTTGGCTTTGAATGAGTTCCATTGTCTTCATTATGAACTTTAGTTTCAAGCTTGGGTCCTTCTATCTATGACTCGGGTCCTTCAGACTCAGTTTGAACTAGCTTGGTAGCCTCTATCTATGACTCAAGTCCTTCAAACTATAACTCGGGATGCACTATCTACTGTAGACACCTAAAAATCCTTTAGAAAATAATATTTTTATTTTCTGAAAAAAATCTCTGATGACATCATCATTTATTAATTAATTATTTAATTTTTATACCATTAAATCCCTTTATCTTAATTAAAAAATTTTAATTAAGGAATCCCTCCCAAAAATGTTTAAATCTTATTTAAACATTATTTCCTTATTTATTAATTATTTAATTAATAAATTGACCAAAAATCCTAAAATAAATAAAAAATTTATTTTTTGCCCAAAACTTGGCCAATTTCCTTAAGACCACTAACCTCTTCCAAAATCTTCTAATCCTTCTTTAATTTCGATTAAAGGCTAATCCCATCATTTCCTACCCCTAACCCCAACTCAAAATATTTAATTAAAATTAAATATTAATCCTCATGTTTATTAAAAAAGTTTTAATAAATATCTCCTCAACCCAAACCCTTGAAATAAATAAAACTTTATTTATTTCTTAAAAATCTAATTTATCCTCATCCTAAGAAGTTCTAGACTCTTCTAGAAAGTCTTCATCCTCATTCTAGGAAATTCTAGACTATTCTAGAAAGTCTTTATCCTCATCCAAAGTCTAGACTCTTCTAGAAGATATCTTTAAACCTAATCCTAATCCCCTCCTAACCATGTCACATTCCCTAAACATGGGTTAAGACTTACTAACCCAAGCCAAAGTTAACAAATATCTCCTCCTTCACCCACCCTCATTAAATGCCATCCACTTGCTTATCCCTAAGCTAATCCTAAACCATCCTAATCCATCCTCTAATCATTTGCACAAGCCTAAGCAAGCTTAAAACCTTCCTAATCAAGTCCAAGTCGAAATTGCTCTCATCACCCTCAAAATATCTCAACCATAAAACTTTATGAAGTCCACTAGGTCATAAATGACTCTTACAAGCCCTTTTATTGCTCTTACAAGTCATTATGAGGGTCTTTATGAATATTTTATCCCTTGAGCCTCCTTTGTTGACTCATCCTTCCCCTTTCCTCCATCCTCTCACCGTGTGACATGTGTCACTCCTTGATTGGTTGTAAGGAAGCACAATCCATGTGCTCTCCTCTCATGCAATCTAAGCCCTCCATGAGCTTTTTCCCATCCTTGCATCTTAGCCCTCAATCCCTCAAGCCTCTTGCCTATAAATTGGATCCTTCCCCTTTGCAAAATAACACAATCCATGAAGTAAAGTTATAATGCTATTTTGAGAGCCAAATCCATACTAAAGCCATCTATCCACACCAAAAATCCACAATCATCCATTGAAGCCTTTGGAAGCATATTGAGCATACATCCTATCTATTTAGACAAAACTACTCAACAAAAGAGCTTCTCATTGAGAGAGCCCATTAATGGCTCATATTCTCAATTGAGAGCTCATCTTAGTCTATCTTGAAGTTTATGAATTTTGTTTAGTTTGTAGAAGCTTTATTTAAATTTGGTTTCTATTGGCATACTAACATTGCTCATATACATCTACAACTTAGTAATTGTTACAAATTTTGAGGACTCAAGAGATAAAGCTTCCTTTCTTTTAGATAGATTTGGCAGGGTATCAAGTTCATAGTAAACAAATCTTCTGTAATCCTTTGGCTCCTTATTGCTTTCTTCTTCACTTTTTTCTACAAATTCATCAATTCTAACATGTGCACTTTCTACTATTTTATGAGCAAACAAGTTCAAACATTTGTATGCATTACTTATGCAGGAGTATCTTAGAAATATGCCTTCATTAAATTTTCCTTTTCTAGATTCTTTCAAGATATAACATTTGTTGCCAAACACTTTCAAGTAACTTACATTAGGTTTGGAGCAATAGCATAGCTAATAAGAAATTTTGTTCAAGTCCTTCTTCAATTGTACTCTATTCAAGGTATGAACTATAGTGTTGATAGCTTCCTTCTAGTATTTGAGAGCAACATTCCTTTCAATCATCAAGGTTCTTACATAATCCATGATAGATTTGTTTCTTCTTTCAGCTATACCATTTTTCTGCTGTGTACCAGGGGCTAATACTTGTCTTTTGATTCCTCTTTCAATGCAAAAATTATTGAATTCATTGGAGATGAACTCACCACCTCTGTCTGATCTTAAGCATCCCAACCTCTTTCCAGTTTCTTTTTCTACTCTTCCTAGATACCACTTGAACTTTTGAAAGGCTTTTTATTTTTCTTTTAAATACATTACAGTCGTCATTCTAGACTGGTCATCAACAAAGAGAATGAAAAACTTTTCTCCACTATAACTCTCTATACCAATAGGTCCTTATAAATTTGTATGAACAATTTCCAAGACTTCTTCTGACTAATAGTTTTTGCTTTTGAAACTAGTCTTTTGATGCAGGAGCATCCTAGGTTGCCTTGTTATCCTACTCATTTTGTTCACCTATTAGTTCCTTCATGTGCCTAGTAATCCTATTTTTCTTCATGTGTCGAGTTACTCAGTGTATGTCGAGTGTTTCTTCATGTGCCGAGTTATCTAGTGTATGTCGAGTGTTTCTTCATGTGCCGAGTTACTCAGTGCATGTCGAGTCTTTCTTCATGTGCCAAGTTACCTAGTGTATGCCGAGTGTTTCTTCATGTGCCGAGTTACTCGGTGTATGCCGAGTGTTTCTTCATGTGCCAAGTTACTCGGTGTATGCTGAGTGTCAGTATTTGGATGTGATTTTGCGAGCTGACTTGTAGGATTTATTTCATTCACGACATTTACATTAAGATCTTTCTTGGGATGAGTCCAGACCGTTGTTGGGTCGGCCTTCCTCTTAGGTAATGATTCTAGAATGATTTGTAAGCCATTTTGGCAAGTATAAATAGAATGTTTAGGCTTAGAATTAGGAAAGTTTTGGAAGAAAATAAGTTTGAGAGAGAGCATATTAGGGTGTAGAACTAAAAGTGCGAATTTGCAATTGGATCTTTGAATGTGAATGTATTTGTAATTGGTCGTAACCTAGAAGGCCTCACAGCTGGGCATGTATGAAGATATTTTGATGAATCAATAGAAGTATTACTCTTCTCTCTCCTTTGGTTAATGTTCTTTGTGTTCGTTTCCATTGTGTTAACTCTTGCAAGGTTGTTTGGATAGCTGGGTGAGCCTTTGGCCCTAGATATTCACCCTCTTACCTATGTCAATTGTTATTAGAGCTTGAGGTTCATCCTTGTGGAGATTGGATCATGTAGAACCCTGATTTGGATTTGGTTGTAGGGTGGCAGATCCACGGATTTGACCTATAACTTGTAGAGGGTTACAATCTTACGGGAACCTGATTTGTAAAGATGGTTCGTGGTAGAGGAAATAATGTTGATAATGCTATATTGGATCGGTTGAGACAAATTGTAGCTAGATTAGATGCTGTGGAGACAACCTAGAGGAGAGGAGCACATCTTGATGATGTAAGTGATGATGAAGCAGCAACACCAAACCATAATCCAGAACCTAAAGAAGATCAAGATGAGGAAATATTGTTGAGAGTATTGTCTAGGGCAAATTCAAAACCTGTTGTAGAAGTTGTTCCTTATGATGGAAAATTGGACACCAATGTTGTGTTGGATTGGATCTTTGATATGGAAAAGTTCTTTGAGTATGAAAACACTCTTGATAATAGAAAGGTGAATATTGCAGTCACTAGGTTGAAAGGTCATGCATCTCTATGGTGGGAGCACTTGCAAACTAATAGACAAAGGAGAGGAAAGGAGAAGATCAGAACTTGGCCAAAGATGGTGAACAAGGTAAAGAACAAATTCCTTCCTGCTAATTACCAAGTTATCTTGTTGCGAAAGATGCAAAATTTGAAACAAAAGAACATGACTGTAAAAGAATATACCAAGGAATTCTATAGATTAGACATCAGATCTGGACATGTGGATGATGATGTTGAAAAAATTGCAAGGTACATTAATGGATTGAGATCTAGAATACAAGATAAGATAAGTTTTGTGAAGTTGGAAAGTGTAGAAGAAGCATATCAATATGCCTTGAAAGCTGAGGAGATCTTGACAAAGAAGCATGAACAAAGACAGAGAGGTAAAGGTGGTAGATTCCAGAGAGGTAGAGGTAGATCTTATAGAGAAAGTGGCGGATCTGATAGTTCTATGCAGGATAAAGGCAAATAGGAATGGAAGAATGATGACAAAGGCAAGACTTAATGGAAAAGTGGTAATTCTTACCCAGGAGGCACTAATTCTTACCGAGGAAGAGGTAATTCTTATTCTAGAGGTGGATTTCCTGGTAATTATTTTAGATGTGGCAAAGAAGGACATAGATCCCTTGAATGTAGATCTTCAGAAGGTGGGCAAAATAATAGAAATGCTATGATTCAAGAAGACATTGAGAGTTCACCAAGTGGACCTAAGGTTGGAGAAAATTTGATGATGAGAAGAACCTTATGTAATAAGGGAGGTGATGAGGAACCTGTTTTAAGGAGAAGTCTTTTCAAGACAAGATGTAAGATGGCTGGAAAATGCTATAAAGTAATCATTGATAGTGGAAGTTCTACAAATCTGGAATTAGAAGAGCTAGTTACAAAGTTGCAGTTGCAGAGGCTGAAACATCCCAAACCTTATAATGTTTCATGGATCAAAGATGAGCATAAGATATTGGTAAGTGAGTAATGCCTTGTGAAGTTCAAAATTGGACATTATTTTGATGAAGTTTTGTGTGATATTATGCCCTTGGATTGTTGTCATATTTTGTTGGGTAGACCTTGGCAATATGATAGATATGTTGTACATGATGGAAGATTGAATCAATATACTCTTTGGGTAAATGGGAAGAAACGAACATTGTTGACTTTGATCGAAAGTCCATATGAGGTTAATTGTACTGCTATAAAAATTTGCATGGTTAATGGGAAACAATTTGAAAAGGAAGTGAAAAAGAATCAAGTCTATTTTGTTATAATTCCAAGAAAATCGAGTTTTGTCAATGGACACCGAGTGCAAGAAAATAGTGTTAACCGAGTGCTAGTTAGTGGTGACCAAATGACAGATGGTAGCATTGACCAAGTACCAGAAGAAATTACAGAGTTGTTGAATGAGTATAAAGAAATTATTGCTGATGATATTCCTGATGGTTTACCTCCAGTAAGAAGTATAAGTCATTGTATGGATATGATTCTTGGAGCTAGTTTGCCAAATAAAGCACCATATAGATTGACACCTGCAGAGAATGAAGAACTTAACAGACAAGTACATGAGTTGTTGTAGAAAGGTTTGATTAGAGAAAGCTTGAGTCCATGTGCTATACCTGCTATATTAGCACCTAAAAAGAATGGAGAATGGAGAATGTGTACTGATTCTAGAGCCATTAACAAGATAACAGTGAAATATAGGTTTCCTATTCCGAGGATGGATGGCATAATGGATTGTTTGAGTGGAGCAAAGTATTTTACCAAGATTGATTTGAAGAGTGGCTATCATCGTATCAAAATTAGAGAAGGCGATTAATGGAAGACTACTTTCAAGACAAAAGATGGTTTGTATGAATGGTTGGTTATGCCTTTTGGTTTGACTAATGCACCTAGTACTTTCATGAGGTTGATGAGTGAAGTTCTAAAAAGATTCTTGGGTAAGTTTGTGATTGTTTATTTGGATGATATTATGATATTTAGTAAGACTAAGGAAGAACATCTTGAGCATATTAGACAAGTATTATAGAGGTTGAAAGAGGAAAAGTTGTTGATCAATCTGAAAAAGTGTTCTTTTATGCAAGAGGAGATTGTGTATTTAGGATTTTTGATTTCAGCTAATGGATTGAGGATGGATCCTAAGAAGGTTAAAGCAATTTTGGAATGGCCTACACTTGAGAATGCGGGCAAGGTAAGATCATTTCATGGTTTGGCTAGTTTTTATAGAAAGTTTATAAATAATTTTAGTGTTGTGTGTAATGCTATGATTCAAACAATGAGGGGAGATAAAAAGGAGTTCAAGTGGACACATGGAGCTGATAAGATTTTTGAGACTTTGAAACAAAAGGTTGTTGAATTACCTATATTGGCTTTACCTGATTTCAAAAAAGTATTTCAAGTTGAATGTGATGCAAGTGTTAATGCAATAGGAGTTGTATTAAGTCAAGAAGGTAAGCCTGTTGCTTTCTTTAGTAAAAAGTTGAATAATGTTAAAAGAAAATATTTTATGTATGATTAAGAGTTTTATGCTATTGTTCAAGCATTGAAGAAGTGGAGACATTACTTGATGCCTAAGGAGTTTGTGTTGTATATTGATCATAAAGCTTTACAATACTTGGGAAGTCAACATAAATTGAATCAAAGACATATGAAGTGGGTTGAGTATTTGCAGAGTTTTACATTTGTGATCAAGCATAAGAGTGGAGTTACTAACAAAGTTGTTGATGCATTGAGTAGAAGATGTTCTTTGTTGATTGAAATGAATGTTGAAGTTCTTGGTTTTGATGAAATAAAAGAATTATATGATGTTGATCTTGATTTTTCTGAGGCATGGAGAGAGTGCAGAGCACCAAATCTAACAGATCACATAAGTAATTACGATGAGTATTTCATTCAAGAAGGTATGTTGTTCAAAGGTATTCAGTTGTGTATTCCTAGAAGTCCTATGAGGTTGAATTTGATTAAGGAAAATCATCGTGGTGGATTAGCTGGACATTTTGGAATTGATAAGACATTGAGTTTGTTGAAAGAAAAATATTATTGGCCACAAATGTATAAGGATGTTCAAAAATTTGTAAAGAGTTGTGGAGTTTGTCAAGTTGCAAAAGGAGTAAGTCAAAATATTGGTTTGTATACACCTATTACTGTTCCTGAGAAACCTTGGACTGACATTAGTATGGATTTTGTTCTCGGATTGCCTAAAATAGTGAAAGGGTATGATTCCATATTTGTTGTAGTGGACAGATTTTCTAAGATGGCTCATTTTATACCATGTAAGAAGACATCAGATGCTAAGAATGTTGCTAAGTTTTTCTTTAAAGAGATTGTGAGATTGCATGGATTACCAAGAAGCATTATTTTAGATAGAGACAGTAAGTTTGTTGGTTATTTTTGGAAGACTTTATGGAAGAATATGGGTACTAAATTGAAGTTTAGTTATACATTCCATCCACAAACAAATGGATAGATAAAGGTTGTGAATAGAAGCTTGGGTAATTTGCTGAGATGTTTAGTTGGGAATAAACTGAGTAATTGGGAGATGGTATTGGCACAAGTTGAATTTTCATATAATAATTCTATGAATAGGAGTACAAGGAAGACACCTTTTGAGATTGTCACTAGAATGCATCCTAGAGGTATATCAGATTTGAGAGATGTTGCTAGTGAAGAAAAGAGAAGTGTTGTAGGAGAAGTTTGCTAATTTCATGGAATCTTTGCATAAAGAAGTGAAGTTAAGGTTGGAACAAAGCAATCAAAAGTATAAGGAGAATGCTGATCAGTCTAGAAAACACCATGATTTTCAAGTTGGTGATGAGGTGATGGTTCATCTAAAGAAAGGAAGATTCCTAGTTGGGACATATAGCAAGTTGAAGATGAAGAAATTTGGACCTTGTAAGATCTTGAAGAAGTTTGACAGTGGTAATGCTTATGAAGTTGAGTTACCTGATGACATGGATATATCTCTTATATTCAATATTGCTGATTTGTATAAGTATCGTGAGCCAGATGATGAAGTTTTTGTATTAGAAGATTATCCTAAGAAGCAGATTGAAGAAGTTGAACAGATATTGGATTAGAGAGTTGGCAGGAGCACAAGAGGAAAATATTACTATGAATATTTGGTAAAGTGGAAGAATAGGCCTATTGAAGATGCTTCATGGATTTCACAATCTGAGTTTGAATCCACTCAGATTGTGACATCTCAATGACTCAGGAGAATCATTTCTTTCAACCCCAGTTGTCTAATGCAGGAGCATCCTAGGTTGCCTTGTTATCCTACTCATTTTGTTCACCTAGTAGTTCCTTCATGTGCCTAGTAACCCTATTTTTCTTCATGTGTCGAGTTACTCAGTGTATGTTGAGTGTTTCTTCATGTGTCGAGTTACCCAGTGTATGCCGAGTGTTTTTGCATGTGTCGAGTTACTCAGTGCATGTCGAGTGTTTCTTCATGTGCCAAGTTACCTAGTGTATGCCAAGTGTTTCTTCATGTGCCAAGTTACTCAGTGTATGTTGAGTATTTCTTCATGTGCCGAGTTACCCAATGTATGTCGAGTGTCAGTATTTGGATGTGATTTTGCGAGCCAACTTGTGAGATTTATTTCATTCATGACATTTATGTTAAGATCTTTCTTGGGATGAGTCCAAACTGTTTTTGGGTCGGCCTTCCTCTTATGTAATGATTTAGAATGATCTATAAGCCATTTTGGCAAGTATAACAGGCTTAGAATTAGGCAAGTTTTGGAAGAAAATAAGTTTGAGAGAGAGAGTAGATTAGGGAGCAGAACTGAAAGTGCGAATTTGCAGTTGGATCTTTGAATGTGAATGTATTTGTAATTGGTTGTAACCCAGAAGGCCTCACAACTGGACATATATGAAGATATTTTGATTAATCAATAGAAGTATTTGCTCTTCTCTTTCCTTTGGTTGCTATTCTTTGTGTTCGTTTCTGTTGTGTTAACTCTTGCAGGGTGGTTTGGATAGCTGGGTGAGCCTTTGGCCCTAGTTATTCAACCTCTTGCCTGTGTCATCTTTCCCATCTTACCAATTTGGCAATTCTTGCATAGTCCCATATCAGGTTTCTTCAAACTAGGAATACATCTTGCTCTTCTATGTTTTTTTATTTTAACTAGATTATCAAAGTTTACATGACATAGCATTTTGTGTCACAACTAGCTTTATTCTACTTGAGTAATAAAACATGAACAATCACTAAGATCAAGATAAAATAGATTACCTTTTGTTTTCTTCCTAGATCCAACTAGATTTCCTTTTCCATCTAGTAGTTTGGCCTGTCCATTCATGAATTCTACCTTGAATCTAGTGTTATTCAACTATGCCATGCTCAATAGATTATGCTTTAGTCCTTCAACCCAATAAGCATTGTCACATACAAGTTCTTTAGTCAATGAAATATATCATTTTCCTTGAATGTTACAAGGTTCATTGTTTCCAAATCTCACACTACCTCCATCATGATATTCCATGTGCTCAAACTTTATTTTGTCTCCAGTCATATGATGTGAACAACCACTATCAATATTCCATATATCATTTTTGTTAACATGATAGATAAGTGCCATCTTATCTCCCTCATCATCAAATTCATCTTTCACAACAATATATACCATTTCATCCTCACTATTATCAGAATCTTTAGCTATAAAATAAGATTTCTTACCTTCATCGTTATAGTTCTTTTAGGTCTTGGAATCCTTCTTACCTTTGTGCTTATTACTTTTCTTTTCATCTTTGATTTCCTCATTTGGACACCTTGTAGCAATGTGACCAACTTCTTTATAGGAAAAGCAGATTAGAGGAAATTTACCTTTGTACTTTCCTCTTCCTTTCAAATACTTCCTTGCAAGTAGGGCTTCAACAACTTCAAGATCATTGTCTGAACTTTCTTCTGATGTTCCTTCTTCTTTACTTCCTAATTGACTAGAATTTTATTTCACACCTTTTTCTTTGAGTGAGAGTTTAGCTTTAAAAGAAAATTCAATAACCTTTGAACTAGGAACATAGTTGTCAAAGTTATCTAACTCAAAAGCTGTCAATCTTCCAACTAGAGCATCCAAAGATATTTTATTATTTGGATCACATCTCATTTCTTGAATAGGAGACACTCTAATTGCATAAATAAGAAGAAGAGTTCTAAGTACCTTCCTTACAATTGTTTTCTCTTCAATGTCTCCTCTAGATGCTTTAATTGCACTTACACTTGCTTTGATCTTTTTCACATATTTTGCAATGTTCTCATTTTCATCTAATCAAAATGACCTCTAAGACTTTTAGTCTTAACTCTTCTTACATTACCATCTCCTCCATATATGTCTTTTAGCTTGATCCACATTTCATAAGTTGTCTTGCAGTCTTTGACTTCATCAAATTCAACATAACTAAGAGCAGATGTAATATCAATCATCATGATGTTATGTTTTTTTTTTAACAATATCTTCAACAGATAATGTTCTAGTGGGAGTCTTATATTCAGTATTAAGATACTTGCATCCTAAGTCACTGATGGTAGCCAAGTGTAACCTCATAAGTCCTTGCTATGCTGCAAAATGATCTCTGTTTAGCTTGTGAATCTCTCTTCTGTAAGACATCCTGATCTTTAGCTTAGGTCCTTGAAGCCTTCTCTGCAAGCACCAAAAGCTCTAATACCAATTGTTGGAAATATAAGAGGAGTAAATGAGAGGGGAGGGGTGAATCAATTACTGCTAAAATAAATCCCAGATCCTTTAGACATCAGTACAAAAATACATACTGAAAATTGAATATAATTGATGCTCGATAAACATACATAAAATGTTCTAACTCAGTAAGTGCTTGGCAAATGCTTAACATATAAAATTTAGATGTTATATGTGATTACCATTACTTTAACTTAGTTGAAAACGCATAAAAGAAAATAGCATGAACACTTTTGACACTAGGATTTAACGTGGAAACCTAATTTGGGAAAAATCACTGATTGCAACTAGTTACTATTTTCACTCTTCTAAAGTGAGCCCTATTAGGAGCCAACCCTATTAAAGGTTACAAAATACACTATTAGGTGTGACCCTATTAAAGAATTTAATCACCCTATCAAGAGTGGCCTTGTTAGAGGTCTTTAGACAATTCAACATAACTGCCACCTTGTTAGAGGATTCACAAATAGCTATTAAACCAACTCTATTAGGAGATTTAGATCACCACTACAATGGTTAGAAAGTAATAATGAGATGACCTTATTTGAATGCAACTTAATTGTTGATTACAGATCTTTGTTCTAGCTTGTACTTGATCCTTCCTTATTGAATATAGCTTTTCTGCTCCACAAGGATATTTTTCTTATCCTTAAAATTCACTTTTCCTCATCATTGAATCTTCAATCAGATCTTCATTCCTTCATATCCACTCACACTTTGAAATCACAACTTGACGTTATACAAATATCCTTCATATTGTTAAATCAGCTCAAATACAACTTAGAATAATTAATATTCATCACCTTACTCAACTAGAATCAACAGATAAATCAATTGAGCTTAATATGCCAAAATAAGAAAATCCTTTGTTAGCCAACCCAACTTGGTAGAAACTAACACAAAAATGATTTCCTGTGTTATACAATAGAAGCTTGGTTAACACTGCAAACTTGTGAAAATACTTTAGCAACTGAGTGAGCTCAGTTAGTACTGGTTCCATCCAACTTTCCTTCATTAACCGAATGAGCAAGTGGTTAACACTCATCTTTTGTATAATTTCCTTTGATGCCTAAGTGAACTTGGTAGACACTGCCTTCTGAACTAGGCAACCACAAGAATGCTCGGTAGACACATAAAACTATCTTTACTGCTCGAGTGAGCTCAACATATACCGATTGATAATGATATGACATTCATGTAACATCAAAAACAATACATAATTAATCAATTGTATCCAACACAGAGAGCCTTTTTTTTTATTTCAAATCATTTTGATAAGTTTTGATAGGATTTTGAATCTCCCAAAGTTGGTTGTTTACCATTGTCATATATTTCCACTTGCATTAATCAAGGAAGCCCTGTTTGATAGTGAATATTGCATAACCCGTTGAATGTTTCAAAGAAAATGTCATATCACTACATTGTAGTCATAAATGACACCCACTATATGCAATTTAAAGTCCTAATGAATCCATCTAATAAATTTTCCAAGCCAATTCCATTTATGAAAACTTAAAACTACCTAGTTGTCATTTGTGATAGTTAATTAGAAGCCCTATTTGACTAAGTATAACTTTGACTTCGTTGACCCTATTGAAAAAATTCCTTCACCACTATATTCTACAGGTCAAAGACAATGTTACCTTTCAAATTTGAGCTTATGATGAATCTATTTGATCAATTTTCAAACGTGATTCCATTTGTAATTTCTAACATGTTGATGCATACTAGTTTCATAGATTAATTGGTAGCCCTATTTGAAAGGTTATAACTTCAAATTCATGATAGATATGCCCAGACTAATTGCACCACTATGTTCTACATTAAAAAATAGTCTAGGCATGCCAATTTTTCAAGTTTTGACCAATTTGTTTGCACACTTTCCCAGGTCCATTCTATATGCAAGAATCTTTGTTTTACTAGTGTACCCAGTTCTACAATTTTTGAAAGCCAACTTTGCATGCTTGCCAAATGTGTCATGTTAGTCATCATGAGCCAAAATTACAAATTCATACTCTAAATATAGGAAAGAATAGATGCCCCAAGCTTTTGTTAGGATTAAACCATGGATAAAAATAACAATTACATGCAAATATAACCAATATCAGAAAATAATAGATCACATAGAAAAGAACACACGATACCAATATTTAACGTGGTTCACCCAAACCCTAGGCTATGTCCACCAAATAGCAAGTCCAATATTTTTATGATCTAGTGATTACAACTTGATCACAATCAGTAATCCCTTATAACTCAATACCACCGAAAGAACCAATTTTTGCATCACAACTATGAAATAATCCCTAACCCTAAGCTCTTTTATACAAGTATTAAACCACTTTGGGGTTATAATTAATAATTACATATTGGCCCAAAATCCTGATAAAATAGGGCCCAATTTTTTTTTTTATGAAGTATGTACAGTACTTTCTTGATTAGTCACCACAAACTAACAATCTCTCACTTGGGGACTAATCAGGCTCCACACTAAATAACAATCTCCCACTTGGAGACTGATCCTGTAGCTATGTCGCTACCCCATGAGGCACCCACTGGATCAAACCACCCTAGACTCTATTGCTCTTTTATTCATGTTCAATCTTGAAGACCAACCGAAGCTGAAGAGGAGTTTAGCTTCTCTCTTGTTACTACATTTGTAAACATATCTGTATGATTGTCAACTATATGTATCTTGTCCAACTTTAATTGTCCTTCCTCCAAAACCAACTGAATGAAATGGTATCACAATTGTATATGTTTGGTCTTTGAATGTAGGGTTGAATTCTTGGCAAGATGAATGACACTCTAACTATCTATAAACAAATAATTATCATTCTAAGGATGTCCTAATTCTTCTAAGAAGAACTAAAGCCATATCATCTCCTTGGCCGCCTCTGTAGTGAATAGAGCATTAATCTTCTGTAACCTAGAAACCCAGCTCACGGCTACCCCACCAACAATAAAGACATAACCTATAGTACTCTGCCTGGTATCAATATCCTCTACCAAACCTAAGTCAACATAGCCCTGTAAATCAGTAATAGAGCCCCCAAAGTGTAAACACTTATTGGATGTGCCTCTCAGATATCTGAGAATCCATTTGACTGCATTCCAATGCTCAATTCCTGCATGACTCATATACCTACTAACAACTCCCACTACATGTGCAACATTTGGCTTGGTACGTACCATAGCATACATCAAGGTTCCTATAGTTGAAGCATAGGGTACCTTGGACATCTTATCCTCCTCTTCTTGTGTCTTGGTACATATCTCCTTAGTCAACTTTAAATGACTAGGTAAAGGTGTGCTAACAGCTTTAGCATTCTCCATAGAGAAATGTTGCAACATCTTCTCCACATAATCAGCCTGAGATAGCATGAATTTTCTATTCTTCCTATCTCTGTAAATCTTCATACCAAGGATTTGTTTTTCTACCTCCAAATCCTTCATAGCAAATGCATGTGCTAACTAGCGTTTTAGCTTGTTAATATGATACATGTTAGACCCAACTACAAGCATATCATCAACATATAAACATAAAATAATGTAGCTATCATTATCCAACCTCTTAAAATAAACACAATGATCTGAATGACACCTATTGTATCCATGCTCATGCATAAAACTGTCAAATTTTAGATACCATTGTCGAGGTGCTTGCTTCAAGCCATATAAACTTTTCTTCAATTTGCATACTAAGTTCTCCTTACCTTTGACCTTAAAACCCTATGGCTGAGCCATATATATCTCTTCATCCAAATCACCATGAAGGAAGGTTGTTTTAACATCAAGCTACTCTAAAAAAAAATCTTCAGTAGCCATAATACTTAAAACAATACGGAAAGAAGTAATCTTAACAACAGGAGAAAATATCTCATCAAAATCAATGCTCTTTTTCTATGCAAATCCTTTCACAACTAACCTGGCTTTAAATATTTTCTTACCTCCATCCTCTTCTTTTAACCTGTAAACCCACTTATTTTGTAAAGCTCTTTTACCTGTAGGCAACTTGCATAAATCCTATGTCTTATTCTTTAGCAAAGAGTCCACTTCATTTTTCATTGCAGACTCCCACTGAATCTTAGTATCCACCTGCGCAGCTTCATCATAACATTCAAGTTCACCAGCATCAGTAAGTAAAATAGAATACAAAGAGAGATAAAATCTTTCTAGGTGTCTAATTTTCCTTGTTGACCATCTGACATTCATTGATGTGTGTGGTATTTGTTTTTGTGGTTGTTACACATCACGAGGAATGGCTGGAACATTATGTTTTGGAGTATCATCCAATAGATCTTTGCACAACACTTTCTCATTGAATATGACATCCCTACTTCTTACAATTTTATGATTTTCAAAATTTCAAAGCCTATAACCAAATTCATTAATGTCATATCCAATAAATGCACATTTCTTTGACTTAGCTTCCAATTTGGTTCTGTTTTCAGAATTTATATGAGCAAATGCTTCATGACCAAAGGTCTCAAGAAAAGAATAACTCACCTTTTTACCAGTCCATGCTCCCTCTAGAATACCACAACCCAAAGGAGTAGAGGGACCTCTATTAATCAAATATACAACAATATTGATAGCCTCTACCCACATGTGTAAGGGCAACCCAACATGTAACCTCATGCTCCTTGCACACTCCATTATAGTCCTATTCGTGCGTTTAGCCACTCCATTTTCCTATGGAGTCCTTGGAATAGTTTTCTGTCTATGAATACCATTAGTGGAGAAATGATCTTCAAATTCATAATTGCAATACTCACCACCATTAATAGATCTAAGACATTTTAATTTCTTACCAAACTCATTTTCAACCAAGCATTTTCATTTCTTAAAAGTTTGAAATACATCAAATTTTTGTCTAAGAAAATAAACCCATAATTTTTTAGTTGCATCATCAATGAATGTAACATAATAATGAGAGCCACCAAGGGAATATATCTAAGCCGGTCCCCATACATCTATATGCACAAGCTCTAATTTCTCCTTTTTATTTTCCTTCCCAATCTTTACAAAACTCACTCTCTTTTGTTTTCCATACACACAACTTTCACATAAATCCATATTAACACATTTCAGACCTGGTAAAACTTTCTTTGAATGAATTACTTTCATACCTTTCTCACTCATGTGCCCAAGTCTGTTGTGCCACAACACTGTATTAAAATTTATAACAGCTATTTGATCTTGCTGCTCAATTGTAACAATTGTTCTTGAACATTCATTTTTCTCTGAAACAATTAAGGTAGAAGGAACAATATGACCTATACAAAGATATAAGGTACTACAAGGGAACCTTTTGAAGCCTTCCGATTTTTATCATTAAAAGTAACTACACAACCCTCATCACTAAGTTGCCTTGCTAAAATTAAATTCCTACTCAACCTTGGAACATGTCTTACCTCATGTAGTAGCCAATGATTCCCATTCTGCAACTTAATCTTATTTTTTCCCTTTCCAACAATCTGATAGGGTTCATTATCCCTCAAATAAACAAGTCCAAAATTCGCTTGGACATAATCAATGAAATAACCTCTATGAGGTGTAGCATGAAATGAAGCACTAGAATCTAAAACTCATAAATCATCAACACTTTCTAAAGACAAAAGCAAAGCATCTTCTTTAGATTTGTTACTTATCAAATTTGCTTCCTTGTCTCCATCTAGTTTATCTCTTTCATTTTTCTTTCAATTCCAAAAATCTTTCTTTTTGTGCCTTGGTTTTCCACAATACTAACAGTCATTTGGTCCTCTCAATTGAGACCTCCTCCCCTTTGACTTTCCTCTTGATTTCTCACGATTTCTAGAATTACTTCCTCTCTCAGTTGTTTTACCCCTGCTTTGTGCATTCAAAGCACTTCTTGATGTAGATCCACCTAAGGTTTTCCTAAGAGTTTCCTCACTCAAAACAACATTGATCACATCATCATATTTTAGGGTACTAGATCCAGGAATAGAATTACTCATAACCATTACCAAGCCATTTTAACTTTTAGGAAAAGAACACAAAATCAAGAGAGCCATAATTTTTTCATCAAAATTGATACCGATAGAAGATAACTGACTAGTAATAGTATTAAACTCATTTAAATGATCTACAATAGATCCACTTTCTACCATTTTCATATTAAATAAATGCTTCATAAGAAATACCTTGTTTGAAGCGAAGGGCTTCTCATACAATGTCACTAGGGTTTTCATCAACTCTTCTGTCATCTTCACTTTTTTAATATTAAATGCCACCAATGGTGTCAAGTATAATTGAATGCTTCCAAGTGCCTTTCTGTCCAAAAGATCCCATTTTTCATTTGACATAGATCCCTGATTCTTAGTTTTGCCTTCCAATGACTTCCATAAATCCTTCTGGTATAGATAGTCTTCCATTTGCATCTTCCATAACTGAAAGTTCTACCCATTAAAACTATCAACCCTTAGATTACCCCTATCTGCCATTGCTCCCACTCAACCATGAGACTCCCACTTAACTGTGAAAATTTCCTACAGAGGATAACTAAAAAAATAACCTCACTCTCATACCACTTGTTAGGATTAAACCACAAACATAAATAACGATTACATGCAAATATAACCAATATCAGAAAATAATAGATCACATAGAAATGAACATAAGACACCAAGATTTAATGTGGTTCACCCAAACCCCGGACTACATCCACTAAATAGCAAGTCCAATATTTTTATGATCCAGTGATTACAACCTGATTACAATCTATAATCCCTTATAGCTCAATACCACTATAAGAACCAATTTTCGCATCACAACTATGAAACAATTCCTAACCCTAAGCTCTTTTATAGATGTATTAAACTACTTTAGGGTTATAATTAATAATTACATGTTAGCCCAAAATCCTGATAAAATAGAGCCCAATTTTTTTTTCGTGAGCCCCAAAGAATTTACAAAGTATGTATAGTACTTTCCTAATCAGTCACCACAAACTAATAGTTTCATCTTCGTAAGTCACCATTTGACTAATTTTCAAAGCCAAATCCAAATGCAAGTTTTATGTTCTATCATGTTTGAATGCATGATAGTTTTAAAAGTGTGTCTTCAATGGTTAATAACTTTTGACCTGAATTTTTTCATAAGTTAAAAACTTACATGATGGGAGTTTGTTAACAAGAGAACAAGTATGCCAAGTACCAAGGCTTGATCAGGTGTTGTTGTTGGTTTTTAAGGTTGGTTCCATGGCTTATCAACACAAAATGACATGTCTTATAAAGGATGAAAATGTGATTTCAATGTGAAATACTGATCAAATTTAAATTCATTCAATATTAGGAGGTTTATCAGATCAATCTTAGATTGTCAGGTATTTAAAAATGAAATTATTTTTTGTCAGATGTACTTTGGGGCTTGACTAATTTCATCAGATTGATGAGAATTTATGGGGATAAAAGATGTTTGAAAAGAAGTTGGATATATTCTAATCATTATAATATCTCAGTATGTACACATTATCATCTGAGATCAAATGGGCATGTGGCATTGTGCACATGTTAAGTGATAAAGGAAGGAGTTGAACATCACATGGAGCTCCCAAAGCTTATGATTGTTTATATTGTTATCAACAATGGTTTATCATTGAAATTGTCATCTAAAATATTTTCATGGAAAATTTTTGTGAGTTCTTCATCAATGGAATGGAACCTTAATGTGGTAGGTAGTTTTTCCTTAGCCTTACCATGTTTGTAATTAATATTAAGAGCCTCCATTATTGACCTACCATAATGGACTCATCTTACACATGGAAATTTTTTGGGACTCCAAAGCACAAAAATGCAAAGAGAGAATGGATTGTTTCCTATGTCCATTGCTATAAGATTGGATATGTCGCCAAATTGCCAGACTACCCACATAGTTTTTTGTGTCAATCCAATACATGGGATGTGAGAAAAGGTGTTGTTTTTGTATGGAATATATTGAAAATACATTGCTTATTTTTTCTTTGCTAGAGTGGTGATGTATTTGTATCATTTTTAAGCTAGTTTGAGGAGGGATCAAAATAAATTCCCTCCACATTTGTCATTCCAATGGAGATGGGCCAACATTTCCACTATGTGCATACCACAATTTACAACATCTTGAAACTTATATATTTTGATACAAAGTCAAACAACTACTCTTGATAAAGAAACCATTGAACCTTCCCTCGATTAAATAGTCATTCATCCTCAAACAACTTATCTTATGTTCTTTAATTGTATAAAATAACTATTAGAATAATAATGTTTTTCCTTATTAATTAAATCATATTTATTTAATTATTAAGTCACTTATTATCTCTAGTTTACTTAAGCTAAACATTGGGCATATAATAATTAATTCTTTTATTAATTATTATCATGCAACCTAGGTTTTACCTATTAGGGTTTTGATCTCCTTTTATAAGGATTGATCTCTTTGTAATTATTTGTTCACTTTTAATAATAACATTTTCTCTTTTTTCTTATCAAGAATGTCTCATCTATGGATCTGGGAATTCTAGCCTCCATAGCTTTTGCTTCTCTCTTTTGTGACAAGTGTTTGCATGCAAGTGATTCTTCGAAGCGGTGAGGTTGATATTTCATCAACTTCAACAATAACTATCCTTTCCTTTTACCAAATTTTTGTCCTCTTGCCATCGTATGATGCCCTCTTTTTTGCAACATCTGCAAAATATGACGATAATGTGCTTCTTTAACTTTTACATCAATGTCCTGAAGTAGGGAGTACGTTCAATCTCTATCCCTAAGATGTTTGATTTCTTCATGAATTATCATTCCCTCCAAATTTTAGCTATAAAATTAAGCACTTCCATATTAATAACATAGGGATGTACATAGAACCTATTCTTGATTACTACTAACCATTATCATGACCACCTTTAGTTTTAAAATCTTCATAAGATGGGTCTATATGTAGACACCTAAATTTGATTATACCATTAGGTAATCCTATTTAGTCATCTTCTAGGACAATGTTGATTAAATATTCTATATTTAATTAATTAATCATCATCCCCTAGTTTATTTATTTATTTAATTAACTATAGTCCAATTGATAAAACAAATGATAACCCAAAATTAATTTATCAATTAAATCCCCATTCCTCTATTTAATTAAATAAATGTAAAAATCTATTTAATTTGATCCCACATCCCCCATTTATTTAATAAATCTTCCCAAATCCCTAAACCATCTCTAAATCCTATCACTACCCTAATCCAACCCATTCACCCATACTAACCATGTTTAGCCAACTAATTAATCCCCCTCATTAATGCCATCCACTTGCCCCCCTCTAAAATGCCACTTACACCATTAATTCCCTCCTAAACCTAAGCCTAAATTCCATCATAATCATTTGCACAACTTTAAAAACCTCTTAAGACTTTCTAACCCGAACAAAAGTCTCCCCTCTTGTCACATCTCTCACATCCTCTACCAAATGTCATAAATACAATCATTAATGCCTCTTACAAGCCCAAACCCCTCATAACTCCACCTTATCCCCTCGCATTCACCAAAATGGTCACATTCCCTTAAAGTCTTCTATCCCCTCACACTCATCCTCCTTGTGACAAGTGTCACTTACTGATTGGCTCCAAATAAGCACAATCCATGTGCTTCCCTTTCATAACATCCTAGCCCTTCCTTACCAAACCACTAATCTCACATCCTGACCATCCATATTACCACCCCTTTGCCTATAAATAGAACCCTCTCCCCTCACAATTCATATCATCTCTTAGTGCAAACTTATAATGCCATATTGACCACATACAACACAATCATTTTTACACCCTTACCATGTCAAATTTCATCCATACACCCATAATGAAATCCTTCATCAATCTCCACACTTTATCACCTACCATTTGAAGTTTGAGCATACCATGAGCTCACGTACCCCATCATTGGACATATCAAAGTCATTGGAGGGCACACTTAAGGAGCTTACCATTTTTGGTCTACCTTCCTCCATGGTGTTTTACTTTCATCTTATCATAAGTGTTGCTTCAATGTATTTTATGAATGTTAAATTAACTCTTAATGTTCATTGCATACTAGGTTTTTAACATTACATTTTGACATGCCTGGTGGGACCCTACATTCAGGTCATTCTAGTCATATTTTGCACTTATTTCATTAACTAACAAAACTGACATATTGTGTTTCTTATTCAGCGTGTTAGCTTTTGGACAAGTTTTTTAAGGTTCACAACTCTTGATCTAGGAATTTTTCTCACTACCATATCATTTTTTTCCAATCAAATCAATTGAAACATAACTTTTTTGTGAACCCACAGCAACGAGTTCGTGGCCAACAAACCTGCGGGATTGCAAACCTGTGAGGGTAAGCATGCATTCCATATAGCTATTACCTCCATGTGGAAATAAAACCCTCCATATCATTCCCATTGATCAACCTTCCCACAAGAACATGAGTTTTTACTAGCGGGTTCACTAGAAAAACCTATGGAAACACCTAACTGAAATAGCCAGCTCCATAAATCCTATTTATAACCTTCACCGTCAAACTGTCGATATACTTGATAGCGGGAATGTCTTTTCACATACCTGTAGGATAATATTTTTGTGGGATCACTCTATGAGTATTTCTCCCATGACCTACTTTTTTCTTATTTTTCACCAATCCCTGCACCACGATCCCATGTTGTTTGACTTTTTTCCTGTACTGCAAGATTGCAGGTTGGCTCCCATGGGTTTGCTAGTTTATTTAACCAGTTTGATTCTTTGACTTGTGCTCACAAGGGGTAGCTCAAAGGTGCCTTTATGAGATTCTAACATTTGAGTTTTGCAAGTTTCTTTAGTGTAGTTAGTGAAAAATTAAATCTTGAATGCTTAAGGGTAAAATTTTGTATGTCTTGATGGAATGGATGTTGAACAATTGAATGTGCCTTTCATTGGAATGGATGCTTAGATAATTAGAAAACATGTCTTAGATATCGAGCACTAAGAAAATAACAAATGCAATAAACACTTGGTTTCAAAATTACAAATGAACATTATGTATAAACTTTGACTTTTAGGTTTAAAATGAACAAAGCTCAATCTCAAATGCACTAAGGCTAATCTGTTCTTATTTGTATCTCTTTCAATACTTTCACTAACTCGATTTCCTTTTGTTGACTCAATTTCTTATGTTGACCATCATTGCAAATTGGAAATGAATAATATATGCTAATCATGTGTGTTTTCAAAGTAGCTATTAGAATACACTAAGCTTCTCAATTAAAATGAATCAAGTGTCTTTTGTGTCTTGAGATCACGTCTTTTAGCACATCTCTATCTTCTCCACTTTTGAAAATTAGGCCCATTAAATACGTGACACATGTACTAAATTTGTTAGCAAGATCACTCACAACAATCTAGGAGTTCTTCTAATGAATTCATCCACCTGTACGAAGTACACCCCCTTTGGTGAGAAGCTCAAATTGGTAAATAATCTAGTTGGTATATAAATGAGGGGAAGGGTAAACTTTCTCACTCCATCAGGCAAGTTCAAGTGGTGTGTTTCCAGGGGTAGCCTGAGGTTGGAAAACTTTTTCATGATTTCAGCATGTTTGGAATAGATCCTTAAGTGGATCACATACATAACAATTGATTCTCTAACTCCAAAAACCTAATTACAAGCCAATTTAGTAACTACCCTTTTGTCCTTGGTGTATTACTCATGGTGCAAGAGAATATAAGGCTTCTTTGAAGTTACCTAACATATGTGTTTTTCTTGGTAGAGGCATAATACTACTTGGGTTTCATTTCCAATAGTTGTTGTCCCTATAGAAGGGGGGCTTCTATTTGTCATACCTTGAAGAATATCTGACATGTAATTTTTTTGATTGACTCTTGTGTCAACTCACCTCTTCGATTAGAGGGAAATATCACACTAGATCTAGAAAACATCAAGATAGGCTCCTCCTAGCAGGTCTAATGAGTAATACATTGAAACCAAAGTGATCTTAGGGATAAAAAGTGTGTTTGAATTGTCTTATTTGTGCAAAAGACCCATAAAAAATGCTTTTTGAACATACACATGCTTATGGTTATTATCAAATTCTTTTGCTAAAGAGATCATTTGTTTATCTCTCTCAAAGTTTCTTTGTCCTTTGAGAGACTGTTTGCTCGTAGCATGACGTATCTAAAAGAGTCTTATCCTTGTTGTTTCAAAACAATTATTAGCAAATCTAATCACAACAACTTTAGGCTAGTTAGTTTTTACTTAACCCATTTCAAAAAAAACATCATTACTCCATCTTTTGGTCCAAAATCCCTTTGTGTGTACTCAAAAATATCCATCTTCAAACCAAATTTACCCTTACTACCTCAAAAGGATTGTTAGGAAGTCTATTCGCAAAAATCTTAGGCTTAGTCTATCCCACTTTATTACTTGTAACTAAACTCAAGCCACCTTGTCCTTTTGATAACACATTATTTCAAAGATGTTGTTACCCAAGAAAATCCATATTTCCCAACCTAAAGTGAAAGGTATACTTAGCGTAGTCACTACCTTAACCCATGGTTGTGATTAAACCTAGTAGAGATATCTCATGTCAGATCCACCAAAACCTAAGTTCAAAAAGGTTAAGCTTCCACAAATAGTAGTTTATAGGGGGATAAAAAAAGAATGTAAAAAGTATACACCTAATCTAACACTTGCCAAATTAGATCAAATTGAGAAGGAATGTGTGGAAGTTGCTTTACAAACCAAGTGGGATCAAAAAATTTAGAACTTAGCCCTAAGATGAGGAGTTTATTGAGTACACTAGCTATACCCACTTTGATTAGGTTCTTCTTCTTCTACACACACCTTGCACTTACCATCTCATAAAGGTAGATCTCCATATAGATTCTCATCCTAATTTAAACATTTTATAGATTCATCATCTTTTAGGTGATATGCTTTAGGTATCCAAATTCACTTGAATAAAATATAGATCAAAACATCCTCCATCACCCCTATTTTTACTTAACCATTTGGTGTCACTTTGTTGAGAATTGTTTACCCTACATCCTACATCCATCGCACTATCTCAATTGTCCCTCAAATGAAGCATTGTTTAGGCTAATCAATCTTTGTTATTTGTATCCCTCATCACCTTGAGCAAAAGGTTGGGCCCCACACTTGATCATCTCTATTTTCCAAAAGATTACAAGTTTACCTTAGGGTTGATATCAACACCACATCTTAAGCTTACACACAGGGAAAACATCCTCTCTTTTATGTTAACATCATATCACTAAGCTTTAGGCTTCCTAGGTTTCGTATTACTCAATCACTTCCACTCGTCTGCCATAGATTTCATATCTTAAGAAGCCCTTCCATCACAGTCTTTGTCCTTAAGAGCATTTAGCAACAACATCCATAAATATATACTTGCATCCATTGTCCCAAACATCCTGCACTTCATCCTTAGAAGCATCATTCTTTCATGCCACCTACCACGTGTCTCATTAAGAACCAAAGGAAGAAGAAAGACACAGATCCTAATCTTGGTAGCAGTTCAACTAGTGCACAACCTTACCCTCCAGTGTCTTTAGTCACACATAATCCACCACCACAAAATCTGGAAGAATCAAGCCCCTCACTAGATATAGACACATTTATGAACCAACCAGGACATGCAACTGTTGTTAATGCTATCATAGACTGAAATAGAGAAACCATTATGGAAAACTTCCTAAAGGATAATGTCGGTGTTTTTAGTTTTGGGAGACCACTACCTCTAGATATATTTGATCCCACTTGCCCCTTATTTGGTAGACTACCACCACCCCTTAGTCCATTTCACCCAAATGATCCTTTTCTTATCCCACAAGGTGGGTATCAAATGACACAACCAGAACCCATGGACCCTAATATCCTATCAACCCAACTTTCTATCCCATCAAACAAGAAACCCACCATCGTTCAAATATTAGTCCATAAAACACCTCGACAAACTCTCCTCTCTAACACTATTAATGCCACTTCTTCACCATTCACATTTGTTTTGTTCAATATTACAGGATCTTTCTCTTCCCAAAGTATTGCTTCCACTTCAAATATACCCACTAATAGTGCACTTGGCACATCTTAGTCAAACATCCAATTTGCATCACAATCTATTATGGGAATGTCATCAATTGGGACTACCAATACACCTTTTATTTCTTCCAATCCATTTGCATCCATGCCAAACACCACTGCTCCATTTCGACTTGGCCCTTGGGGTTTTGGACAAACACAAGGGGTCCCCACAAGCTTTCCATTTAGTACTTCTATCATGCTACCTTTCCAAGCATATCAACCCATACCACCACCAATCAATCCATTACCACCCATCACTAACTACTTCTCTGTGTCCAAATCCACAACAACAACTACCAGTAATAGGGATAATTCCCTCCACCAACTATTTGGCACCCATCACCACTTAGTTGCCTTCTCAAGTAGGAGTACAACTACCATATGTTAGGAAAAATATACCATCTCAAAATATAGCCTCAATATTTCTACCATGACTTCTCTAGCAATAACCACCCCAACAATCGTATGTCCAAGCACCAAAACATAATTATCTATCTGGACAACAGTCTTAGATCTACCCACCTCAGCAATAGTCCTCTCAATAAATGTAGCAATATGTCCAATCGCTACCCCAACAGATCATAAATTCTACTCAAAACACCATTCAATCCACACTTAATCCACCACAATACCTCCAACAAAACCATCCACTTTCACTTGTACAATCTGAGACATACCCTACATCGAGGGCATCGAGACTGGGGGCACCAATATCAACACCATTCAACTCTGAATGGGAAGAGATGAAAAAATCTCTCAAGGCATTCAAAGATGGGAGACATTCCAAAACTTTCAAATTTGAAATAGTTTTCCCATACCCATTTGATAAAGCAATAATGATGGCACCATTTCCCATACATTTAGAGGTTCCTAAGTTTGATAAATTTAAGGGGAAAGTAGATCTTGTTACACACATCAAGGAATTTTATATGCATTTCCAAGACATGGCCTACAATGATGTATTTCTCATGTATCTATTTTTCAAAAGCTTAGGAGGGCCTACTCTTGAGTGGTTCTGTCGGATCCCTCATGGTACCATCAAAACTTTCATTGAACTATCAGAGGCCTTTGTAGTCTAGTACACTCACCTAGTTGAAACTGAATTGTCCATAGTTGACTTAGTTCATGCCAAACAAAAGGTAGGAGAAAGCCTTACATACTACTTGAAAAGGTGGAAAACTCTCACAACATGAGATTTCTCACACTATTCCAAAATGTCACCTCGTTAAAATGTTCATCAACAATGCCCATCTTAGTCTTGCACATCACATGGTCATGAATTGTCTCCAAACCTACAAAGACATCAAGAAAAATGGTATGGGACTTGAACAAGGACTTATTAAATATGGTGTCATTAAGATCTACAAGGAAAACACCCAAGATTAAGATCGATACAATGACAAACCATAGTACTGGAACAAAAATAAAAACATAGTTACCAATGGAGCCATGGACACTCGACACATTCATATAGTTGGGACAACATCTAACACACCTAACACATTTTATCAACAATAAAAACCACTTTATCATTAGCCACATGTACAAAGGAAACCTTGAATATACACCCCATTGGGTAAACCCCTTAAAGTTATTTTTGAGAAGTTGGCCAAGGATAACCTTATTTGACCCCCCTAGACACAACTATTAGAACATAATCAGTCTAGAGCATCCTGGTATAAAGAAAATGAATTTTGCAAATTCCATCATGTTAAGAGGCATACCACCCTAAAATGAATGCAACTCAAGGGCTATGTCCAAGATTTTATTAACCAAAAAGAGCTCACAATGGGGGCACAAGCCTTGCCAAATGCAAGATTATTAATATATCAAAATGCTTTTCCTCCACAAAAAAAAAAAGAAACATATGTAAAGCCCTTGCTAAAAATCTTGTTATCAACAACCTAAACAATGCTCAAAACAAACAAGGTGATAACTGAGACAAGTCTCAGAACTATATGTTAGCCTACTTGGACTACAAAAACTTGATCGAATGAATATCATAGGTTGAGCCTTCTATTAATGTTATAAACATCAAATGCCCAAATGCCCAATGTGTAGTCACCCCTAGAAGAGCTCAAATCAACATAGCCAGACCATCTATATCCACCCCATTAGGGCCACCCCCATTAGGACCATAGTATAACATCTTGGAACACCTTCAAAATATGCCAGCTCAACTCTCAATTATAGATCTCTTACGCATAAGCCCACTTTATTAAGAGATCCTCGACAGTTTCCTTCATGAGTAGTGCATCCCTACTGACATCAACACCACCAAATTTTGCAACCTCAAAGGCCATCTATCTGCCTCTTGTGTATTATATTTTAAAACTTCAAACATCCCAGCTGTTGAGCCCGATCATATACTTCTACTTTGCATAGCTGACATGGTTTCTAACTTTGTTGTCAAATGGGTCATGATAGATAATGGATCGGCCTTGAATCTATGCACTTAAAAAATCATCAAACAAGTAAGATACATGACTAAGGTAGATATCCTAAATGAGGTCATCACTATCAAAGCATATGACAATCTGGAAAGGACCATTGAAAGAACTATCCTGCTACCTATCAGAGTTGGCTAAACCACTCAAGAAATAATTTGTCATGTAGTTGATCTTAACCTTCCATACAAAATTCTCCTTGGTTGACCATGGATTGATACCATGAAGGCCATTCCATCCACATACCATTAATGCATCAAATTTCTACATAATGGCATTGAGATAACCATCCATAATGATCCTAAACCCTTTGCTTATTGTAACACAAGAGAAGCTTAATTATACCAACCATTATCTGGGAATCGATATTGGCAACACCATGGCTAGCTCCTCTGGCACTTGCCATGATCCAAACACCATTTTAGCCTCCACTCTTTCTATAGTTAAGATCAACTACCAAGGTTGTGGAGAATACAATCTTTCTGATACTTTTGTTGTCAGTGTGAACACCATATTTGTTGCTAACAGGATCCTTGATTGAGAGGAAACAACTCTTGATATTAGCACATGGTTATATAAAGATCCACCTCCAAAAAGTGAATAACTCCTTGACTATTTCAAAAAGAAATATCCATGTCACATTGCCTTGCTACCAAGTAATGGGATTATCAAGGAGGTGGTCTAGATCATGAAGAGTCAAGCATTAGATAGCCTATAGAAGCCTACAAAGAAGAGAAAAAGAAAGGCCTAGGCTATGAACTCCTCACAACTGGGGGCACCACAAAGGATGGTCATGCCTTCATAAACATCCACAACAATCTCATTGAGGTTGAAGACATTCTTGAGGAAGTTGAAATGAAAGCCTATAATGATATTTTTCTTGATGAACTTATCATAGGAGCCTCTATACTCTATCAACTTTCCATTAACCTCATAGACTTACCACTTGCACATCCCAAACTCATTGATTGGGACCAACCAAGTGTTATCTATGTTAACGAGTTCTCCATAGAGCATGTGCTCCTCAGATTCATGGGAGCTGAAACACCACATAAGAAACAACCTCAAAAATCAACTTATGTCTAAAAGTTAGATCCAAAGGGTTACTACAAGGAGGAGGAAATCCCTAGTCACAAAAATAAACAAAGCAAATAAAACAAAAGGCAAAAAAGCAAAGAAAAAGTATTCCCTAGTGAAAACTCTTCTCCAACACCATCAAATCACTCAAAAAAAAGAAAAGAAAAAGATGCATCTAATGGTAAAAAGCTTTCTAAGGCACCTGAGGATGGAGATTTCATCCTTCCTCCCTAAGATCATAGGCCAACAATATCATTAGTCCTAATAGAGGAAACTAGGTCAGTCAATACTAGTTTAATAGAGATAGCAAAAATCACATACATTGTTACATCTCTACCACCTTCACAAGACAAACTCCTCATCAAGGTCCTTCATGAAAATATTGGTCGCTTTGCTTGGTCCTACCAAGACATGTCAGGGTTGGACCCCAAGTTAGTGATACACCACTTGGTCATAGATTCAAAGGCTAAATTGGTCGAGGCATCCCAAAGTTGCTTTATTGGTTAGAGGGGAGTTAGAAAAACTACTAGATGCAAAGATCATTTTCCCGATTGACCACTTAGATTAGATCTCCAATATGGTACCTATCACAAATCCTTCTGGTGATATAAGGATTTGCACAAATTTCAGGGATCTTGATAAGGCTTGTCCAAAAGATGATTTCCCATTACTAAATATAAACATGGTTGTTGATCTCACTATAGGCCACAAGCTTTTATCACTCATGGATGGTTTCTTCGACTACAATCAGATTCAGATAGCCAAAGTTAATCAACATATGACAAAATTTATCACCCCTTGGGAAACCTTTTGTTATAACATGATGTCATCCACAAAAATCTTGAGGATTAAGTGGATGATATTCTAGTCAAGTCTCTTAATTCCCTTGATCACTTGTCTCATCTTGAGAAAGTGTTTAATTAGCTGGCTAAGTACCATCTCATGCTAAACCCCAAGAAATGTGTCTTTGGCATCACATTTGGCAAACTCCTATGATTCATTGTATCAAGGTGTGGTATTAAGATCAACCCTAAAATGCTCAATGCCATCATGGATATGGCTCCTTCTAAGATACTAAGACAACTTTGTTCTCTCTAGGGGAAGCTACTATCAGTTAGAAGAATTATCTCCTAGCTAGCCGATAAGTGTCATCCATTTATGCACTTGCTAAAAAAGGATCAAAGTTTTAGGTGGGATCCTATTCGCTAATGTAACATTGAATTGATCAAGAAATACTTGGCTAATCCACCTATCTTGGTTCCACTAGTTGCCTGAAGACCACTCAAATTATACATCACAACTACCCCAACAACACTGGGTGCTCTTCTAGCATGGACTATTTATTATATCAGTTGCACATTGGTTGGGTATGAGCTTAATTACACACCTATGGAAAAGGCTTTCTTAGCTATGGTTTTCACCACTCAAAAGCTTCATCATTACATGTTGAGTCACACTATGCAACTATTATCCAAGATTGATCCATTGAAATATATGTTGTCATGCACAGTATTCATATGGTGCCTTGCCAAATGGGTCATGTTTCTTAGTGAACTTGACATCCAATATATTGACAGAAAAGCTATCAAAGGTCAAGCTATTGTAGATCACTTGGTTGATGCACCCTTAGTTGCTGATCAACCTCTCATTATGGAGTTCCCAAATGAACATCTCTACTTGATAGAAGAACAACCATCTTGGAAATTATACTTTGATGGATCTTACACATCCCATGTTTCTGGGGTTGGCATACTATTGGTCACTCCTAAAGGTGACTACATTCCTAAGTCTTTCAAACTCTAGTTCCAGTGCATCAACAACATCTTAGAGTATGAAGTTCTTATTGCAAGGCTCACAATAGTAGTTTAGTGGAACATCACAGAGCTATAGGTCATTAGAGATACACAACTAATTGTCAAGAAAGTCCTTGATGAATATCAGACCAAGGATGATAAGCTTTAGCCTTACAAAGAATTGGTAAACTAGTTGAAGCAACACTTTACTTAGATCCAATTCACACAAGTTCCTAGATTGCAAAATAAGGTTGTAGATGCAATGGCTACTTTCAGTTCACTTTTGGAGATCCCTCAAGAGGCTACATTATATAAATTCTTAGTTGAGCAGCTATATGAGTTTGCATACGAGAATGATGAGTTGACACAGGTATGCATCTTGGTTGGTCCCTAATTCCCATGGTACTACACAATTCATACTTACCTACTAAATGGTATCATATCTCCCCATCTCACAAAAAACCAATGCCATAAACTTATTCATAGAGCATCCTGCTACACTATCATAGCTAATACCCTATATTGTCATGGTTATCATGAAACTCTCTCTTGGTGTTTAGACCAAAAAGAGGCTACAATGACTCTCAAAGAGGTACATGCCAAACTTTGTGGTTCTTACACAAGTAATATAGTCCTAGCTAAGAAAATACTTAGGGTTGGATATTATTGGCCTACTCTAGAGCATGATGCTTACAACTTCGTAAAAAGATGTCTACCCTATCAGCAACATGCAAATTTGATCTGAGCCCCAGCTCAAAATCTTCAACCTATTGCACTGCCATGGTTGTTTTCATGTTGGGGGTTCGACATTGTTGGGGTTATAGAATCCCTCTCTTTGGAAGGATACAAGTGGATAATCACTGAAATCGATTATTTCACTAAGTAGGTAGAAGCAATCCCACTTATCACCGCCAGGGGAGTTCAAGTTTCCAAATTTATCCATTATCATATCATATGTTACTTTAATATTCTAACTACCATTTTCACTGACCATGGAGGTCATTTTAAAAACCGCAATATGGAAGAATTGTGCACCTCCCTTCATATCCATCATCATTTTTCTAGACCCTACTTCCCACAAGGTAATGGTTACGCTGAGGCAACTAACAAAACCTTACTCAAAATCCTAAAGAAAGTTGTTAATGATTCTGGTTGTGATTGATATTTGTAAATCAACCCCGCCTTATGGCCCTATCACACTTCATTCTGTACGTCCACATGCACAACCCCATACTCCTTAGTCTATGGTGCTGAAGAAGTACTACCTATCAAAGTTGAACTCCCATCCTTGTGCATTTCCTTGTGAGGGTAGATAGTAGAGGAAGATTATAGAGTAGATAGACTCACCTAGTTCGATCTACTTTATGAAAAAAGGCAACATGCCTATGACCATCTCATGGTATATCAAAATCACCTAAAGCACAACTTCAATAGGAAGGTTCATTCACACTAATTTCAAGTAGGCAACATGGTCCTCAAGGAAAAAATGAAGGTCTAAGTAAACTGAGAGAAGAAGGGCAAGTTTGAGCCCACATGGCTTGGTCCATATGTTGTCACAACATCTTTTGGCTCAGGGGCTTATCATCTATCAACACTTGAGGGAGAAACACTGAATGATCTCAAAAACATCATTTTCCTCAAGAAATTCTATGCCTAAGAACCTCAATGTATCCCACTAATCTTATGAGAAAAACCAAAAAAATAAAAAAAGGGGTCCAAAAAGGCAAAAAAGAGAAAGTAATCACCCAATGGTGAAAACTTGGCAACTCAAGTGCCCTGGATAGGTACCTTGGTGAAAACCTAGCAAATAGGTGCCATGTGTATATCTCATTGCCCATTTTCCGAATTTTTGATGGTGTTCCAAAGATTCCATAATTGCACTATCATAAATCATGACATACTATCCTTATCCCTTAGTTTGGAAAACCTATCACATCTACCATACCCTTGTACCTTATTGCATGTATCATATTAGTTGTATTTTATCTCCGGTACCATATCCATGTATCATACCCTTGTAAAAATAATGTACTATATGCATCATGCTACCTTCTCATCTTGAGCTTTTTCCCATCATATATAAACCCACTCACATATCACACCAAAATATCCAAAACATTAGAAAGTTTGTATACTAACACTTGTACATTCTTAATGTTCCCCTTTTTAGGTCATAAGTCGCATTTCTCCTCAAAGCACGTCACTTTTTCAAACCCTATAGCGAAATTGCATGTCATCAAAAGAGTTGTCTTCAAAAAGTTCTAGTTGCCACCTTTGTCATAATCCCATAATACTACTGATAGGTTCTTGCAGGATGCATTCATCCTCATGTCTCCACCTTGGCCCATCAGTATCGAGTACTACCAATCTCTTTGGCAAAAGGTCACTTTTTCATGGGTTTATTCTTTCTCTTATTGGATTTAACTTTTTTGTTCTTAAAAATGTATCTTTTCCAAGCAAATTGGTTGTTCCCTCCTCAAGGTCACCACAATCTTTTATATTGTGGTGCGCTAAAAATGGGGCAATTGGAAAGCAAGGTTTTGATTAGGTCTTTTTTGCTTGTGAGTCAGTCGGATATAACCCTTGCATGTTCCAAACATGTGTTCTTTTGTGATCACATGATGTGGTTGGGAAATATCGTTTGCTTGTGGATCACCCAATATCATTTCCACTTTGATTCCTCTAGGATTCATGTGTGGTACTAGGGCAATCCTTGTGTGCTTGTTCAAGTAAATCTTATGTAAAATTGAGGTAAATGCCTCAAGTGTTCTTAGTAAGCTTGGCATATACATAATATTCTTATATTAAATTAAGTTCTCAAACTACATGGTGATACTCTTTTATAAAGTACTCCACCTTCAAGCTTCAAGCATCATTCCAACACCCCATTACCTTGTTCCATAAATAGAAAAGAAATCTCTCATTCATCTCCATTCTACCATATCTATATTATCCCATCCCACTTGTTCTTACCATAAAAATCTATCCTACCTACCTCCACACTTTCTTTTCTTAAAGAAACCTCCCTACATCTCCTATCCTACCACACCCTCAGATCTAATCTCACTGCCTATCCTCGTTTTTCCTTCCCTTTGATTCCTTGACACCTCACCTTTTCCTAAAAATCTCCTAACCCACAAGCATTATGCTAAAAGTTGTGCATATTGTTCCCCCCTCCTAGTCAAAGACTATGGTCGATCAGTGATAAGTTGCAGATTCTATCCCACCTACACTTCCCTATCATTCTATCCAAATTTCATATCATCTCCACTCATCTCTTACCACCTTACCATGATCCTTTCTTTTTATTACTAGTCATTATTTGCATCATCATACCCCTTTAAAGTTTCACACTACTTCTCATTTTCATCATAATTTTTATGGCTCCTTTTTAAATCATCATTATCATAGTTTTAACTCCACTTTCATTATCATAGTGTTAGATCCTTTTTCCATTATCCAAGTTTTAGATCCATTTTTCATTATCATAGTTTTAGATCCATTTTTCATTATCATAATTTTAGGTCCATTTTTTATTATCATAGTTTTTAAATCCACTTTCATTATCATAGTCTTAGATCCATTTTTCATTATCAAAATTTTAAATACACTTTCATTATCATAGTGTTAGATCCCTTTTCCATTATCCTAGTTTTATATCCATTTTCCATTATCATAGTTTTCAATCCATTTTTCATTATCATAGTTTTAGATCCATTTTTCAATATCATAAATTTAGATCCATTTTTCATTATTATAGTTTTAAATCCACTTTCAATATCATAATTTTAGGCCCATTTTTATCATAGTTTTAAATCCACTTACATTATCATAAACTTTTAGTTGTCTATTTTTCATTATCATAGTTTTAAATCCACTTTCATTATCATAATTTTATGTCCAAGTATCATTATCATAGTTATAAATACAATTTACATTGTCGTAACCTTTTAGCTGTCCATTTTCATTATCATAAAACCTTTAGCTATCCATTTTTTATTATCATAATTTGTTTGGCTCATTTTACAGTTGTCCATTTACATCATCCTAAAATTTTAGTTCTCATTTTTACATCCTAATATCCTACATCATAGAGTGTCACTATCATAGTCCATAAATACATCACATCTTACATCACAATGTGTTAGTAACATCATGCATGCCATACATCTCACCATAAACACATCACATCCCACATCACCAAGTGTTAGTAACATCACACATTTCATAAACATCAAAACATCACATCCTACATTAAACATATCAGTCTATCTCCTACATCTATCCACATGCATCTCATAAAACATCCCATGACACAATACTCAGTACATCCATATCCCACCCAAAAGAATGCTCGTATATATATATATATATATATATATACATATATATATACATATATATATATACATATATATATGTATATATATATATATGTATATATATATGTATATATATATATATGTATATATATATGTATATATATATATGTATATATATATGTATATATATATATGTATATATATATGTATATATATATGTATATATATATATGTATGTATGTATGTATGTATGTATGTATGTATGTATGTATGTATGTATATACACACATATTATATATATACTTACATATATATACATACATACATATATATACATATATATATACATACATACATACATACATAAATACATACATACATATATATATGTGTATGTGTGTGTGTGTGTGTGTGTGTGTGTGTGTGTGTGTGTGTGTGTGTATCACCCTCAAACAATAAAGATTACATCACCTATCCCTAAAAAATACCAAAGTCCATCATTGTCCAAAATCTAGTGTCCATATAGTATAAATATCCATACAAATACATTGGGTTTGTGCCTGCAAAAATACATCCAAAATATTATATAGAATGCAGCATATCACTGCTCCTCCTCATCCTCATCCATAGCATCCTCACCTTGAGACTCATAAGGGTCCCTCTTAGCACTCGACACTACTATTAGAGGTGGTGGCAGTCTCATCCACCCTCCTCCCATACCTGAGCTCTCCACCTCATCCCTCCTCCCACCTATCCCCCTATCTCACCTTTGGCTCTGCCTTGTCCTATGGCTCTACCTTGTGTATTGAGACCCATCAATCCTTTGAGAGCCCCAAGTGCTCCATCTACTCTCTCTCCCTCCTTGCATGCATGTATGTATATCAACTATACTCAACTGTGTCGATCATCTATAATGCTCTATCTGATTCGTTTGCACCATTGCAGGATATCTCCTATGGTAAAAACCTGCTCTCTCTGGAAGATCCTCCACCTCCCAACTGGCTATCTCAACTTCTCCAAACCACCCCCACTACTAGTTGTGCTCTCAAGGTCACCACCATGTCCTAACTCCTCCATCTCTCCCCCTACCACCATCTACGCTTGCATGGTCACCACCTCCACCACCAATCGATCTCTCTCCTCTTGGACCATGTCTAATCTAGCATGTAGCTTCTCCCTCCACCCCCTGCACCACATCAAATGTCCTCTCTAACCACTCAAATTCCATCCGCAATGTCCCCAGATCTACCTTTGTTCTGTCTGCCTAGCCTTGCGACACATTTTGATTGTGCCAGAACTGGTCCTGCTCTATCCTAAGCTGATCTCTCTCTTGTTGCATATCCCACAATAGCTGGTTGGTAGCCTCATGTGCCTACTGCAAGGACACATACCTGTCTACCAATCCATCATCCCCTCCCCCTAAGGATGATCCTCCTCTACCTCATTCTCTACCCAATGGCACTTATGGACCCTATCCACCCTCCTCCTCTGGCCTCACCTTTGGTTGCAATCTCTACTCCTCTTGCCTACCCTCTCCTCTATTTAGTTTTGGCCTAACCTCCTCTTATCTCACCTCTTACACAACCCTCTTTGCCTTAGTGGTGCCTCCTCTTGTACCACCACCTCTTCTCACTGCTATAACCCCTTGGCCACAAATCTCCCATGTGTCATTGCTTGGGTGATCTCTCCTACCATTATTATTTCTCTCATCACCTGGGCTTGACCTACAAGCTTAGGGTGCTCAAACCAATCTCTATACTTGTGGGTGGAGCCTGCATCTACTATACCACCAAACCAATCCCAGTCCTATGGTGCTAAGTCTCGCCATGCCTATAGCAACCTCTCCCTATTAATGTTGGCCCAAAGCCCATCACTGACTCTCTCATATTTCACTGATACTAGTTCAGCTCCCTTGGGGTAACCTATGGCCATCCAAACTACCGTAGGGCTCTATTTGTCTGATACTACTCTGCAATGTACTCTCAGTGCTAAAAAATAAAACATGGTGAAATGGTATAAGGAAAATGTTGCCTCTCCTCGGCCCACGCCTTGAGATTCATATACAACCTCCATACAACGATCTGAATCTCATCAACCTGGACTTGCCAATAGTCCACCTCATCTGTGTGGTGATATGTAAGTAGACCACCCTAGCTATATACCACAGTCTCCTCTGCCTACCTGTCTCTTCACCCGATTGGCCTGAATGTCAAAATATTCTCCCAAGCCCACACCTATAATAATGTCAAGAAGCCCACACTCATCCCTTGGTGACTTAAACCTTGGTATACTATCAGTTGTAGGTCCTAGTATAGCTCGACTAGCATCAAGGAGCCCCATGTAGCAAGGACTTCATCATCCACGATTTGAATGATTGATATCAATGCCAGTGTCACTCTCATATTGCCAATATTTGAGGCAATATACCCTGACACTAGCCCACACATATAAAAGTAGATCCTCTGATCCACTGCGACCTTGTCTAAATTCTCATCTAGTGGAAACTAGCCTCTTTAGATGCAAAACTAAACCTTGGTCTTCACCAAGCACTGTACAACTATCTCTCCTATAATCTCCCTGCTAGCCATCATTGGTGTACCCTATATCGGTAACTATAAAATCTTATACACATCCTCAAGAGTGACCGTCATCTCCCCTGTTGGCAGATGAAATGTGTTGGTCTCATTATGCTAGCACTTGCATTGTATTGTCACCATCGTCACATATGTACACATGTGTGGTAGTCTTGCTAGGTAGCCAAGTCCAATAGAATCAATTTGCATCTAGTCTGCTAGTGTAAATTGCTCCCTAGTATGCAATACAATAGCATGTCACTCTCATGACACCAATGCATCCAAAAACCACTACATTCACAAAATAAACACAATGTCAGCTCTACTTTCCTCTTACCAAACACAATTGCCTAACTATGTTTTCATACACCTATATTTTCCCAATCTAGCAACCTATCCCCTTTTCCTTTTCTCGCGATCCTGCAAGTGGGATATCATTCTCATGAATCCTACCCCTAACTCACATTCTCATCACCTAATTTATCAACAAGATTTCTCTTTAACCTTTTGTACTCCAACCTTAACCCTATCTCGCGATCTCACATCCCTATTTACACCACAGGTTCTTGCAACTCTAGACCCTTGTAGGAATGCATCTTCCCCAATCGCACCTCAATCAAAATTAACCTGTTCCTATGTTGAATTTTTTTCTTAACCCCCCTTTCTACAAGACTATGGTCTTGCTAACAAGACCACGTTCCTACTAGAGAGTTCACTTTCCTACAAAACCTATGACCAAAGTTCATGTCACTGTAAAACCTGCTAGCCAAATTCATGTTCTCATGAAAATGGCTTCCAACTTACTTTTTACCCCTATCCTCTATATTTTTTGGTAGGATTGCATACTCACGGATCCCTAGTGCAATCTTGTCAGACTGATGCCTGCAACAACACTTTTCTCAAATGTGGGAATGCTCTAAAAGAAAATGTGTAAAATAATAAACTGACTTTTTCAAGCCTACCGATCAATCTGGTTGATGCCATGCCTATACTCATCGTACCAAATCCACCCAGTGCTCTTGTTGTCCCTACGCAACCATTATGTCATCCAAATCAGAGTTCCCAACAATAATATCTCCATGTTAGTATGAGAGAAAATAACCCTTTATAGTCCTCCTAACACCCCTTATAGGCCCCCTGTGGTGCCATATTTTCTAATATGACCCCTCCAATGACCCCCTTGTTATATTTGCAATTTTATGGTCATTTTACCACTCCTTTCCTTCTTCTACATCTTTTTTCGTCTTCTTGCTCATCTCCACTTGTTATAACCTTTTCAAGAAGTTGTCGAGTTTCATTTTCTCTTCCCGCTGCCTTCTTGTGGGGGTATCACACAATCCATTCTTTCCTCTTCTACTTAAGACTAGGGCAATAATGTCACATTAAAAATCTTCTTTGTGTTGTTTATATTTTGAACTTGTTTGAAAAAGTGTTGTCCCAACACTATGTCAAAGAGGGGCAAAATGTAAACACCTAAATCTGATTACATCATTAGGTAATCCTATTTAGTCATCTTCTAGGATATTATTGATTAAATATTCTATATTTATTTAATTAATCATCATCCCTTAGTCAATTAATTAATTAAACTAACTATAGTCCAATTGATAAAATCAAATGATAACCCAAAACCAATTTATCAATTAAATCCCCATTCCTCTATTAAATTAAATAAATGTAAAAATCTATTTAATTTGATCCCACATCCCCCATTTATTAAATAAATTATTTAATAAATCTTCCTAAATCTCTAAACCATCTCTAAACCCTATCATTACCCTAATCCAATCCATTAACCTATAATAACCATATTTAGCCAACTAATTAATCCCCCTCATTGATGTCATCCACTTGCCCCCCTCTAACATGCCACTTGTTGTTACAAGCTAGAGTTGTCATTGCACCAAAATATCGACCTATCAATGCTCAATACAACCACTAGACTTATAGAACATAGGAGGTGGTTAAGCCATGTCAAGAATCTCAAAGGGGAACATTGACTGTTAGTCCAACAATCCCCCCCTCAGTGTTACCCGAGGAGATTTGAACCTGTGACCAAGCTCTGATACCACTTGTTACAAGCTAGAGTTATTGTTGCACCAAAAGATCGACTTGTCAATACCCGATACAACCACTAGACTTATAGAACATAGGAGGAAGTTAAGCCATGTCATGAATCTTGAAGGGGAATGTTAGTTGTTAGTCCAACACTTGCATCCTTAATCCCCTCCTAAACCTAAGCCTAAATCCATCCTAATCACTTGCACAACATTAAACACCACTTAAGACTTTCTAACCCAGACCAAAGTCTCCCCTAATGTCACATCTCTCACATCCTCTACCAAATTCCATAAATACCCTCATTAATGCCTCTTACAAGCCTACACCCCTCATAACTCCACCTTATCCCCTCACATTCCCCAAAATGGTCACATTCTCTTAAATTTTTCCATCCCCTCACACTCACCCTCCTTGTGACAAGTGTCACTTACTAATTGGCTCCAAACATGCATAATCCATGAGCTTCCCTTTCATAACATCCTAGCCATTCCTCACCAAACCACTCATCTTACATCTTGACCCTCCATCTCACTACGCCTTGGCCCATAAATATAACCCTCTCCCCTCACAATTCAGATCATCTCTTAATGCAAATTAATAATGCCATATTGACCACATATAGCACTGCCATTATTACACCCTTACCATGTTAAATTCCATCCATACACCTATCACTAAATCCTTCATCCATCTCCACAATCTATCACCTACTGTTTGAAGCTTGAGGACACTATGAGCACACATCCCCCATCATTGGACATATCAAAGTCATCATAAGGAACACTTGAGGAGCTTATTATTTTTGGTCTACCTTCTCCCATCGTGTTTTTCCTTTATCTTATCATAAGTGTTGCTTCAATTTAGTTTGTGAATGTTAAATTAACTCTTAATGTTCATAGCATACTAGGTTTTCAACATTACATTGATAACTTCCACACATCTGTGAGACCTCACTCGAACCATCATGGTATATATGACATATTTGCATTATGATACTTCTAATTCAATGTTTTGATACACTTTTGAGACTATAAGGTTATGTCATTTTAATATTTGCATTTTGACGATCCATACATTAGGACCTAATTGATATAATTAATTATTCCATTTCATGTTCTAAATTATTTAAATTGCTTTAATAGAAATTAAATTTGTAGAAATGCTTGAAATGTCAAATTATAATGTTAGTGTTAAAGGATAGATTATGTTATGCAATAGAACCTAATACTGTGAATGGGATGATCGAACACATATGAATGCAACTTTATGACATGATAGAATTAGATTATGATGTGATGCGAAATGTTAATTTGATTATGATAATTTATAATGTGCAAAAAAATGTTAATTAGATTATGATGATTTTTGATATGCAGATAAATGTTAATTTGATATGCAAATTTTGACAGTCTAACATTTTGAATGATTAGGAAAGGAAATCTAATTGAAGTATGTTAATATGGGTTATGAAATGTTTGAAATTATATGCATTTATGATATACATTTTATATGACTTCCTTGGACTACCAATGCTCAAGTTTAATGTGCAGGAAGTGGAACCATGGACATTTTGGGGGAAAAAGTTCCAAACCTATGTGAACATAGTTAACCAAGGTGAATCTTTGAAAGATTCAAAAGCCTCATTGTGACAGTATTTTGATTCGTAAACATAAGTTTTCTTGTATGTGGAAGTATTTAATCATAAAGATGCATTAGGGACATGTCATGGTGATGTGGAATGTGCTTTTATGTGTCACATTACACTTGTGGACTTTATGTGTAATTGACATGTCATTCAGGGTTTTGGTCATGTTGGCATTTTATTCTAAAACTAAATACCTTGTTAATGAGTAAGTAAACCCACTTGACAAGGGGTAGGATGGGTCACAGTCAAAGGAAATTCGAATTTGGACTTGGCTAGGGTTTTGTGGGGTCATTAGGTGGTCCCAACATGTCTTTTATGTGAAAATGAGTTTCCCATATGATAGTATAACAAGTTAGGGATGCAATTTTGACCATGATAGTGACTAGACAGCCTAGGGGGCCCTTTACCCATGCATTCTTACATCAATTCAAAATTTGAGTTGTCACATGTGTTCTCTCCCATGTTTCCACTAAGTCAAATATAGAAAAATTAGAGGGAGACAAGTTTGTAAGAGGAAGTGGCTTGGTATTTTTGATAAAATAGTTAGTGGGAAGGCCTTATTAGAGAGTCTTGGACAAACTAGTGAGGTGTTCACCCACTCTCTAAGTTTAGAGACTGTTAGGGTTTTGGAGGAAGACTAAGGGAGCTCTACAAAAACTATCATTGCCTTTAGCTTGGAACAAGGTTGGTGTTCAAACCATGACCATGTTCTTTTTTTTAGCATTGCATAATGAATCTACAAGCGTGGAGTAATTATTGTTGGATCATGCATTGTATAGTGAATCTTGGTATTGTAGATTTGTTATTGTGTTGTGATGGTGTGAATGTATATTGTGTTCATGTAATTTTCTTAGCTTTCTTTCTTGATCTTTTTGTTTTAATTTGAATGTCAAGTGTTGTTATGGGTGTGAGGGCTTCACTCACCCTTTGGGAAGGGAAGAGAAGTCTAGGGTGAAGGGCTTAGTTGGGCTTGAAATAAAGTTGAGAACCTTGGAGTATGGGCTCCATTATATGCCATATTCATTCATATCTAGCTTTGGGGGTGATAAGGGAAAGATGGTATAGAAAGGAATGGAGTATGGGCTTAAAGGAAGCTATAGCTATTGGTAATATGTTGGAGGATGTTGGTGGAAGCCCTGAAAGGGCATGGAATTTTGTTGATTTGTGAAAACCTCGAAAGGGCATGAAAAATTATTTATTGCAGATATTGTATGATATGGAAAGTCTCATTTTGAAAGTACACCTTCACCCTATGTTCAAGGTTCCATTGGTGAACCATTGTGAAATACCCTTGGGATGAGATTGTTTTGTGTTATGTGATGTGTTCTTGCATTGACAAGTGATGTGTGTGTGTATCCTATTTGGACTTTGTTTCCCCTACTTGGTGGGTGGCTTCATAGAAGCCTAGGATAGGAGGTGAGCCTCCATAGTTCCAAGTTTTGTGTTGTTTGCAAGTTTTGAGAAGATGGTTCCTATGAAGAGATTAGGGTTTCCCTCTTGGCAATGTTGAGAAAAAAATCAAGTGTGTAGAGAGACAAATCTTTTCATGTCATCTCTAAATGTGTTGTGATGTCAAGTCTCTATTCTTGTTTCAATGTGATGTAAAAATAAATTTTCTTATAATTGCATATTTCTGAAATTGTGAAGTTGAGAAAATGTACAAGGTGGCCTTTGCAAGGAAATATTCATTGTGAGTTTCACACTATGTAATTTGATGTATTATGGAGAAGTTATGTAATGAGACCCTTCTTCTTATATTGATTGTAAATCATTTGGTAGAGATATTTCATAGTTGTTGCATGAAAGATTTATATTGATATAGTTGATTTAATATCAATGATTGCATTGTAAAAATTATATGTTATGCATTCAATATAATGGAAGAAAATCATTAAATTTTGATAACTTATTTTATATGTATGAATATTAGTTTATTGGGTTCCAAGTTCTAATAGATCCTTAGATGAAACAAATGCTATAGTAATATCAAGTTGCAAATTAAAAATTATTAGAGAAGTTGAGTCAAATCATTGGCACTCCATGATTGTAGTCACCTAAAAGAAATATGAAGAATAAACTCTTGACACCAAATTTTACCTTCTTGTAGCTACACATTTTAGTCTCTAGAATTTGTATGGGATGGACAACTAAATTCATCCCTATTATAGACTAATAAAATAATAAAGGAATATGCCTTGATTCTCCTAATGGGAGCCAATAAGATAAGGGGGTTATCATATTAATTAAAAATAGTAAGACTCCTAAACCTTTCCCCAAGAAGATTCACGTGATCTTAAGGGAATGTACAAAATCTAATCATAGCACATAAACAAAGAAAAATAGTAATAATAAATAAATAATCTTAAATTTTAATCAAACAAAAAAAGAGGGATTACCTAGGCAACCTCACCTTTTACCATCACATTGGGTGCTTTGAAAAAATGATGGCTTGAGTTGACCATGGGTCTGACATAAGTTAGAACCCACCTTAGGCACACATAGGGAAGCATGCCCAACTTGGCACTGACATGGTTAGTAAATAAATAAAACAAAGGTATATGCATGGCACCTCCATCTCTTGCACCAAGGAGAGTGCGCCCACCTAGGGAGTAGGCACCTAGGGGGTGGGGAAACATTAGGAGTAGATAAGTGTAGGGAAATGGGTGGGGTAGTAGGTAGTAGTAAAGACCTTTAAGTAATTTATTTTAATTATTTTTGTTTATTTCATGTTAGGTGTAGTGGAAAGAATGTGTTTTAATTAAATGGGATTTTTATTAAAATAATATGTTGGTAGTTAGTGGATGAGAAGGCTAGAAAGTTAGGAATAGGTTAAGGTTAGGAGCAACTTTTTTTGTAATAATTAAATTATACTATAAATAATGTGAAGGTGATTAGTGTGGATAATTAAGTTGGCACTTAGGTTATTTACATTAAGTATAAGATTGTTAGTAGTTTAGGTAGGATAAATACATAGGAAGATAGTAATAATTTTGTAGTTAGAGTATTATTTAAAAATTATATGTTAGTAAGAAATGTTGATTACATGGAATAGTTAGTGAGGAGTTAGAATCATGTGTTTCTAGGGTCATTAGAAAGAATGGCGAAAGTTAGTAGGTAGTTGTGATTTTTTTTTAATATAAAAAGCTTAGGAATAGATGTATAGAAAATGTATTTTATTAAAGTTGAATTGATAATTAAGATGTTTTATTTTATCATTTTGTTTTAAGGTCTTGAAAAATGGAAGCATATTTAGTTAAATTAGGATTATAATGTTATAAGAAATTTGTTAAGATGCAATGGATAGATGTAATTAGAATTCACATATAGTTATGAGTTACTTTGGGACTATGTAATTCATAGCTATTAGTAACAAGGATCAACTTGGGTTAGAGACTATGTTAACCATCGTCTTCATATTATAATTTTATTTTACTTATTTCTATATAAATAATATACATAAATTTAAGTAGCAATGGGAATCATAATATACATATATTAAATAATATGTATATTTATGTCAAGACATTGTATGTAATCCTCTTCACAAGTTAAGGCCAAATGAACGTAGCATACTAGTGGTAATGGGTATTATGATATATATCAGCAAAGGTAAAGTATGACATTGAAAAAAAAAAACATTAGTTAGGACATGCAAGCAATTAGTATGTACATCATCCTGATGATAAATATAAAGATATATATTTAGAACACAAAATTATAATTCCTCTAAAATTAAGTACAAAGAATATGATTAAAAAGAGATTTGTATGTTGAATAATATAAAAGAGACTAGTGGAGATCCCTAGCTAGTAAGCAATGGAGTATTAGAAAAACATGTAACTTTAGTGTTAGAATATTCAAATATTAATTATTGTAAAAGGGTTAGAAGGTAGTAATACATTGTAGTAGTTTGAGAAAATAAAGAATTGATCCTCAATATAGTTAGTAGCACCTAGTTCGGAAGCCATCGATATAGTTAGAGATGATAAAGGATTAAAAGTAAGATTTTTCATTAAGGAGTAATTCTTATATCATAAATTAATCTAGAATAGAATTAGGTATAGAACGTAATGAGTTAAAGCTATATATATCTAGGACAATTATTGAACATCTTCATTTTGTAAACTATGGAAATATTACAACAACATTGATGCAAAAGTTGTGCTTCACATTTACATACGTAATGCCTCAATTTAAGGATAAGGGGTGAATTCTGATATGATAACATCACCTAACTATTATGACACAACCTAGGTTCTCAATTAATGATAGGAATTAATTGGCCTCTCGTGGAAACTTGAAGTCCAAAATTTTGAGTGAAAATTTTTTTGTTCACATCAAAATTGATTAATTATCTCCACTCAATGATCAAATAAAGAACATTCCAATCTCCTTGATTCCAATCTCCTTGAGAAACATAAGTTGTTATACCCAAAAACCCTCCCTTTAGTTCAATAGAACATTCTTAACAAAGTATAGGTCCATGCATATTTTCTTTGTTTCACCTTTCAAAAAAAAAATTGGTTGGTTGTGTTTTGCCTTGTAAAATTTAGGACATGACATTTTGGTATTAGAGAAATTGGTTACAACACTAGGAGCCTAAACCATTACGTTTCAACATATGCAATAAACTACAACCTTGTGTAAGATGTATTAATGTACCCGACTTAACCAAAATCTATGGATGAAGCACTCAGAGACATAGGGGATATGAGACTCCCTTCTAAGCCATTAGTTCTATATAACAATAGTTTATTCTCTCCTTCATTAGGGAACCTTGGTAGGGCCACATCATTCTTGTGAAATTGTTATTCAATTTTTTTTTTTGGTTGGTTGTGTTTTGCCTTGTAAAATTTAGGGCATGAAAACATCTTACCAATGCTTCACCATTTTATGCATAATCTCCATTGATGAATTTAGTTACTACAAATCTATGACCATTGTATCCCCTTGAGACTTGTTAATAATTAATTGAGTTAAGAAATTGGTTCCTTGGTTTATGATTCCAAATTTTGCATGCATCTTTGTAGCATCAATTCTATCATCAAAGAAGTGTTATTTATATGATTTGATGAACCTACATTCCACATTTTGAGGTTCCCATCTTAACATGCCATTTATAAATATTGCATCAACCAATTTCTTTTTCTTGGAAGTTCTTGCAATCTCCAACAAATCAATTAAAGCTCATATTTCATGCTCTTTCATTTGTGTGGCCATACAATTTTTAGGAATTTTTTCATATAGTTCACATCGCCTTCTACCTTGTTGTTAATATAACTTTTACCTACATACCCACGAGTACTCTATCAAATGGTTACCATGCTCAGTCTATGATTTTACTTTTTTGTGTGCATGATCTCACATGCCTTTCCAATGAATCAATTATGAACTATTCAAATGTTGCAACAATTTTTATCAGAGCTTCCTTTTAAATCATACTTTCATGTTGAAACTCTTCCATTGTAACTCAATGTCACATCCCCTCTTGTGATTTCATAATTTCTTGCTTATGTGGTGACCTTATCAGTTTGAGTTGGTCAATTTGGTTTGGAACCTTGGTTAATGGAAATGAAATTAAAGTTCAATTTACCTTAATTTAAATTCAAGATTATATGTTCTAGATAAATGTTATATTTTATTGTGATTAAGGACTATGTTAGGATGCAATGGGAATGTTGTAATGATGTAATATTGGATATGATTAAATGATGAATAGTTATATGGTATGAAATGGTTGTGTTTTAATCAAATAAGATGTTTAGGATATGATGATATTATGGTTAATGATGGAAGACTAACTCATGAAATTATTGTGAATTTTGAGTGGATGGAGGTTTGATGGGATGAGAGTGTGGTTGAGGTAGAGAGGGTTAGCCTCTCAAAAGGGGATGGATGGATAGCCCTATAGCCACACACACCACTTAGAAAATTAAAGATGCATTTACCTAGAAATGGAATTTTATTTTATCTCTACCCTAGCTTTTAGAATGATGGATTTCATTTTTATTTTAAATGACAAAAAGGATGTAAAATAATTTATATGCACATGTTACTTGAAACCATGCTATAGTAAGCTTTATTGGATATAAAAAGAACAATATATTTTTATTATAAGAAACTACATTGTTTATGTGAGAAATGGGGGTCAAGTTGAATAATAAGTTTTAACATAATGATATCTATGGGAAAAATAAAAATTAGTGCTTTTATTGATATAAAATGGGTCAATTACAAGAAAGAGAAGGATATAAATAAGAAACTAATTGTTGGGAATGGAGGCATGTAAGGAGGGATTTCTTGGGAGAAATTGATTCAACAACCTTCACATTTACTAGGTTTTCCTTCATCTATTATTTTTTCTTTTCATTTATGTTGTGTAGGATAGTATGTAGGTGTGAGAAATCGGTTAAGAAACATTTAGATTGTATTTTTACATGGCTTTTGTAACTTGTCGCTATTTGATTCATACCATGAATAGTTTTGATTAACATTGAAACACCCAAATTTGCATAACATTGGTAGATAGAAAACCATGTATCTTGCTACCAATATTTTGGAACAGGTGTGGAAAACCCAAGATGGGAGTGTAAATTGGGTTTTTTCTTTTTAAAAATATGTGAATTATTGGTACAAACTATGTTAGATTGAACCAAAAACACCAAACAATAGATCACTTATTCAAACATTTTCATAACATTGAGCTTTAGATCATAAAACATTTCCTAGATTTTCAACAACTAACACATGCACTCGATGAACTTGGGGAAATAACAATATAGACTAGATCAAAAATTGAGTCATTTTTTAACAATAAAGGTAGGATAACTTTCAAATTTGGGTTTGAAAAGAAAATTATATATAAACTTATTGGGATGTTGTTGCATTTTGTGTGTTCACTTAGACTAAGTATTGTCTTTTCAATAGCTCAAAATTTGCATCTTTTGGTTACCTTTCTTGAATAGAGATTGTGTTTCTTTTTAGACTGTTGTTTAGTTCTTAGGTATTCTTGTACACAATATTCCATATTAGTTAAGAATACATAAGTTGTGAACTGGGGTTAATGTTTGTCCATGAGTAAAAGGTTGTTTTTAGGAACCAAATTTAGTAAACTTATTGTACATTCACTCTAAACCCATGTTATGTTGTACCTAAATGTTGTATGCTCATATAAAAGTAGGTTAGAGAGTTCTTGTGGTAGACTCACTATTTTGATTGTTGTATGAACAATAACTACTAAAGTTACATTATAAGACAATACCCTTGTTGTATACAACATATTACTGCATTAGAAAAGTGAGCTGAAGCTCTACATTCCATTGTCAACGTCCCCACATTTCATCAATGTTCTAAATAGTTCAATACTGTAGATAGTCCTCCATTTCTTTATATATCATAAACAATTGTAGTGTTGTCTAAAAGATCATTATTTTAACAATGAACTAGAACACTCTTTTGATGTATGATAAACCTCTATAATTTTGAGACACAAAAGTAGTCTTTTGGATTGTTTGATGAATCTACATACATTATTACGCTTGGCTACAATTAGATTATTTGGTGAATCCCCATTCATTACTATACCCTAGCTAAATATGTTTTGCATTCTAAATCTTTAAATTTCAATATTATAAGGACCTTAATGAGATCACATTGTGTTGCCTTGGTGAGAGATGAGAAAACATGTACCTTAATGTATGAGGAAAGGGAAAAATCTTCTAAACTAAAACTAAAACATTACTATAGCTGGTTGTTTTAGTTACTTTACATATATCGTTAATAGGATTGTTATTCTAGAGCTAGCCTATAGTTGGGCAATTAGGCTCTCTCATCTTGTTACTTGTGGTTGATTTCATGATGTCCTAAGTGTTGATGTTTAGTTGCCTTATGGATGGGTGTAATGTGGCATAAGGAAGGGTGGGGATGGATGTCTTATGTTTTTTATTCTCTCAACCCATCAAGTTTTGACACGCAAGATTCATTACATTTTATCTCTCCTTTCAATAATACTAGTGAATTTAGTGCTTGGTCAAGCCATTTATCTATTCAAATCTAATTATTCTATTTTGATGTAGTGCATATGTGTGTGACTATGCTTACTTTATCATGCATATGAGTAGATATGCTTAAAATGTTACATATGGGTATATATGTTTCAATTTTTCTATTCATTTCATATGAGTAGATGTGTAGTGTTATTTTATTTTCCCTACTACATTCCATGAATTGGGCTACTAGGCACATGGTTGTATGTAGTATGTTTTATGACTACACTAGATCCATCAAATCCATCTTGTTCCAAGAAGCTAGGCTTCTCGTGCTACATTCGGGGCATTCTTCATGTAAGGAAGAACCTTGGGGAGTAAACACTGAGTGTTTGGCATGGTAAAAGTGCTCAAGCCACACTCAAAACTTCTATAGTAGATGGATGATGCCCGATGACTTTGGAGACTGGAGCACATAGAAGGACACATGTCAAGGTTTCATGAAGCCTATTTAATGATTGTACATTCATTTCAGATAAACATTATGATGTAATTATTTAAATGGATAATGTATTTATAGAAATCTTGATATAATATTGATTATTCTTATGATGGGAAAAGGATGGATGTCTGATGTGTAGATCAACATCTTAATCATTATGATGTATTATATTTAGTTTGGAAAACTAAGTGTTAAATCTTGGTTATTGGATAATGACTAGTTATTGACTTTTCAACTCAATTTATTTTGTTAATTCTTCTTTTTTAGCATTTTGTCTAATGTGACTTTTTGTCTAGGACATGGTTCTTACACTTCATGACATATTATAATTTGAAATTGGGCATCTTGCATATGTAGGGAGTGGTGAGTTAGAAAGATCCCAACACACTCATCACTCGTCATATTCCCTTTAATTACTTCCCTATTAGCCATTTTCTAAAATACTTTTCTTGCATCTGCAATCTTTATATAGTTGTGGCCAATGTGGTAGTAGTGAATTTATTCATGCTACTTGCGTAACAATTAAGATTCACCACCTTCATTTTATTGTAATCTCCCTATGTTTTGTGCATCATCCAAGTGCTTTCCCAAGATGCTACCATCACTTTTTCATGCTCAACATCTTCTACAAACTATCAATGTCATTTCAAACAACCACTTTGTGTGTTATCGATATTCAAACCAAAAAATTATGTTGCCCATTATACCCCATGTACATGGCTTGGTATTCATATTCTTGTTTGAGTTTTTGTTGGCATAATTTGTCACATATGAAGGCAGATCTAATTTCATTATGGATACTTGATAGTTTGCACTCTTTATGTTTGGCACACATTTCCTTTGAGATGATGTTTCAAAAAAATAAATTCAATCAATGGTTCTATATCCCATCATCACTCCATATCACCATCATGGTTTTTATGGAAGCTATTTTCATTGACACATTACCAATAACTTGGTGAGTTGAGCAGTATTTGCTAAGCATCCAACAATATTTGACTAACATCGACTGGGAAGGTGATATGTGATCAACATGTGAAGTAAGGAGGATATAAACATTACTTCAAGTGAATTTCATTAAACTAATCAAGTTTTCTATCATTCCTCTTATATTCTCCTAGCAAGTCATTGAGGTTTGCATGACATGGTCTTAGGCCCATTTGAAATACATTACATGAGGGAACTTGCAACTTGTAAGGATATTGAGGTTGCAATTTGGTATTGAACTTCATCCATGTTTAAGGGAAAATGATGAAATCCTGTACACTTTCTATGATCATTCATATGATCCTCATCAAATACTACTTCCTTATGCCATCTATGTTGCAAAACTTATCATGTACTTGTCTTGATTACAATAGGCAAAAAAACAAATGAGATGCCAATGATTATGGCATGCTTATTGATGACAAATTTTAAATACCTGGAGTCAATTGCTATTGTTTCCTTTGTCCACCCATTTTTTCATGTTTACCTTATAAGCATGTCCATGAGTGATATCGCCATATGATATTCAAAAGCCTATAATTTTTAATTCCCACTTGCCCCAAGGGTGCTAAAGTTCTCTCAATTTACTGCATCTCATGAAAGATTTTTTAATGAGGTGAATTTGATCAGATAACCCTTAAATAACTAACTTTTATTGAGATTCACCAACCTTTTGAATTTAACCCCTTGTATTTGGGGAGGGAGGTTAAGAACTGTTTCTAAAACACATGATTTGGGTCTCCTGCTTAACCTTTTTAGTTTTTGGATGTTAATGTTTGGTGTTCAAAATGTGTGTTTGAAGTGCTTTTCTTCACTCCTTTTTGGGTAGGGAGGTTAAGTATTCGAATGGAATTACGTATTTTGGACCTCATTTCTTAAACTCTTAATGTTTAACAGTTAATGTTCAGATTGAAAACACACTTTCTAAGAGCTTTTAGTAACCTATCATAACTTGGGACTCGGGTTTTGAATTTCAAAATTTTGAAGTGTTGAGTGCAGCTAGAGACAAGAAAGAGGCATCAAGACCATAAGATCATTAAGAAGGAAATAAATCACAAATTCATTTAAAGATCAAATTTGGCATGCTTGAATTCATTTTGACTCAAGAAGATAAAAATTGGCACGATCTGGCAGGTACAAGAACCAAGGCAAAAACTAGTTCTATCTAGGGACAAGGATTGACAAGGATGAAGAATGAACCCAGGGGTAATGGAAATCAGTGATTTATCAAGGGATATAAGGTCACCCAAGATGAAACAACAAGGAGATTAACTAGAGAAATTAACAATCCAAAAATAGGGCACATAACAAAAACTCCTAACTAGACTATGTACAAGGTAAGTATCCCTACCTCTAGTGAGTAAAAGTATAATCATGCAAATCCATTCATTGGTTAAGGAAAATAAATATAAGCTTTCTCCTTGAATTCTAATTCTAAGATTCCTAGCATGCCCTACATCTTTGGACAAGGGAATATATCCAAATAGTCATGTCTCATCAAAAATCTCTAACTTCAAAATCAATTCTTGTTCTTGTCACATGTCATTGATTATATCATTTTGAATGAGTTGAATTATCAAAATTATAAGTTTTTCAACACTTTTCAGATCATTTGGTCCATTTGGAAAGTGATCTTCTTTGGTTTTTGATGATTTGTCATCGTGGAGCCCTTGCCTCTTCTCTGATACCAAACACTCATTTTCTCCCATTAGCATGATTGTGATTGAACCATTTATATCATAGTTCATCCCTGTCAAATTGAATTTTCTCATGATGCATTTCTTCCTCTTCTCCTACTCAAACATGCATTTGATCACCTTCATAACAAGAAACAATCACTTTTTCTCTTTTGGTGCACATATCCTTTGATAATATCACTTGATAAGGAGCATTCATTAAAGCTTGGTATTCATGAAAAGGAACTTCTTTTAAAAGAAGACCATCATCAAAACCTTCATCTTCATATTTTTCAATCATTTGATCATAACACATTTCTCCAAGGCCTAATGCTTTTATAGTATGGGATATTATCACAATGTTTTCTTCTGATTCCTGAGAATGAAACAATAAAGTATGAATTCCCCTATTTGATCCAATCACCTTATCATTTTCTATTTTTTTAACCACCTTAGGAGAAAATAACTCATTATCTATGTATCTCTCTCATTTGACAATGGAAAGGTTTGTAGGGATAATTCATTAGTAGAAAACCCACTATCTAACTATCAGGACAATTATCAAGAGCAATGCTTTTATGGGATTGATCAATATTCTCAATATCTTTGAAGATATCCATACTAATACTTTCCTCATCTAACTATCATAATGTTGTGTTTCCTATCACCTTCTTTGTACAAGTGATTCTTATGTCATCCTCATTATTATTGCCTTTGTGCACAAGATGATTTCTAGTGTTATGATCCATAGTTTGTAACCCTTTTAATGGAAAAAAATCTACTAACTCAAGCTGATAAAAAACATTTCCAATCTTGGCCTCATTTATCATAGAATCATTATGAATCACATTACTTAGTGACACATCAAGAGAATATGTGATTGTGCTCATACCTTGAATTTTACCTACTTGTGTTTCATCTTCAATGACCAATAATGAATGAATAGGAATGTCTTTTCCACACAAGAAGTCATCATTTGAAGCATTGAGGAACCAAGTATGAATAAATATAGTATAAAATTCACCTTTAGCCACATTTCCTTCATCTTCACTCATATGGTGTGCAGTTTCTTGAGAAGAATCTGATAAATTTCTTTTTTAATCTCATTAGGATCAAGATGATTGTAGACTTTCTACTGAGTTTTAAAATTTTCACATTGATGTCTTGATACAATAAAAACTCATACAAAATCAATGTATTGATATCCTTTATGATTAGACATAGAATCCTCATCTTATTTGATGCATGTAGATTTTGATAAATCATTTCCAATAATTTGATTAAGAGGTGCTGTGTTGTCAAAAATAATGATTGTCCTGGATCTTTTTCTCTTTTAACAATGAGTGAAGTAAAGAAGGATGCATTTTTTAGGGTCTAGGAATGCATTACCATAGAATATTTTTAAAAACTTATCTTGATTATGATCACCAAAAGTATGATTCTATTGAGCAACAAGTGTAGAAGTTGGACTAATTTCTCAATTACCATTATCCAATATTGACTCACAAGAATCATACTTTTGAACAAAGTGTTATTTATGTTTGCATGTAGAAATTCTCTTTGATAATGATTTTGGTTTGTGAGAGAAAAAACATATTATCTTTACCATCTTCTTCATCTATCTTTTGTAGAGTTTGATGTAAAGATGGATTAATCTTTTCAGGATCAAGTCACAAGCCACCAAAAATCTCTTCAAGAGATCAACCTATATGGGTTCATCAAGGGCTTCCTTCATTTGACATGAAAAATATTCATCATTACGATCACTATCATTGCCACTTTAAAATTTTCCTTTTTACCAAACCATGATTCTAAATTACTCCTTCATATGGAGTCACCAACATCTTAATTTTAAATATATGTGCCAACTTCCACTCCAGGGAAGGTACCTTTTATCATCAATCTTATTGATTATTGTCTACTTGACCTTGAATGTGACCAAGATTTTTCATGTTCCTTCTTGGAATAATAAATATTCTTTCAACAACTACAAAGTTTTGAATGATAGGGGCTCTTTACAAGATTTCCTCGAATTCTTCATCTTCTTCTAGAACTTTATTCACTTGTTAATATTGCTAAGAACTTCATCTACACATCTAGGCTAGAGTGTTCAAATATGCAATAAAGTTTTCTTATGTATCTTAGGAACCAAGATTTAGCTAAAGAATTGGAAACACATTCGCATGCGATAGTACCATCTTTCTTCATTACGAGCAACTGATTAATCTTTCTTGATTAGGTCCCTAGTAGAGTCACCAAAAATATATTGGTAAACAAATTTGTCATAGCAAGTTCTTTGGTAAAACTAACCCTATTTTCCTGTGGGAAATGACAAATGTTCCAATAGTTAGAGAGTTCTTAACTGATCACTATCAAGATTACAATCTTCCTATGCATTTGAGAGGGGAAGCTCCCTCACATGATGGGTGTATTTTTAGTTTTAGGTTCACTTTTAACAAGAAAGTACATAAAGGAGAAGTCATAAAATGTAAACAAGAGAAACCTCACTAATAAGCATATGAACACCAAATGAAATTTTAGGATGTATAATGATTACAAAAGGGAATATTTAGCACAACATGCATAGATGAAAAAGAATGGATAGGAGACCCTAACATACATAAGGATACATGCCATCCTAATCCACATCGAGATACTAGGACGTGAATGTATTTCACTACACTAATTATATAGAGTATTTATGACTTACATAAATGTATACAAGAATCACCAGCTTAACATACTAAAAAATTATGACCATAACTCAGGAGGACCTTTTGACATATGAACAAATGCACTCTTATTAACTCTTAGAATATACAAACTCTTGAAATCATTGCACATAATGGGAATCAAAAGTTAATTAATGTTTACTGAAAGTTCCTCCAATATTTCCCCTTTGTAAAGTCCTCCCTGCTTACATTAGAAATAGCCTTGTATTTATAGGCTATGTCACACAACTATCTCCCTTCTAGGTTAATAATTAACTCCCTTTTTCATGTTTTGGAAGAGGGTAATTAACCTCAAGATTTTGCGCAAAAAGAGTTGGTTAATTAACCTTTGCAAAATTAACCAAAAGTGACCAAAGTCATGTTGGAATTAATAGGAGAGATAGGATGCTAAGAGGGGGTGGGGCTGAATCAATATCCTCAAGAAAAATATCATTAAGCTAATTTAGAATGATTCCTCTTCCTTTTGTAACTCGGTAGTCACTGATCATTTATCATAATACTTTGTAAATAAAAGTAACATAACTAATTCATCATTAACCAGCTATAAATACATAAGATCATGAAGCATAACACATAACACAATTGTTTGGTATCATAGAAACCCTTGGTTAGAGGGAAAGCTATAGTGGGAATGGTATCCCAAATTCATCACTATTGTAGTAAGAGGGTTCCTTGTTAGGGATACAATGTTTCGTTACTTCTAGTGACTTACTCTTTTAGGAGTATATAATAATATTTGCAAAGGTATACCTTTCTCAAGAATTTTACAACACTCTTCAAGTGTGTACTTAGTTAAGAGATTTATATATAAGATTGTTAGGTCCACCTTTTTCAAGGATTTAGAAACTACTATAGTGACTAGAAATCAGTATCAAATGATCTTTACAATAGAAACTTACTTTGTTGTTTGATTAGATCCCTCTTCTACTCATTATTTATCACCTTTTGTGATAGATCTTCATTTCCTCTCTATATTGTCTTTATCTATGATCTTTGACCTTTGCTTTGACCTATGATCTTTCTTTCTCACTTCAATACCTTACTTAGTAGTAGCAACAACAATGTCACAATCTTCTTAACAATGGAAACAACTAAAAAATCCTAAAATTATTCTTGGTATGTCCTTTTATACTTTTTTTTGTTTGACCTAATTAGGGTATTAGAAATTCCATAATTCTTCTTTGATTGCAGTTAATGGTTTAGAATTATTTACCATTTTGTTCCTTTTCATCCTTTATTTTTATTGGTCCTTTCAACCTTGAAATTGACAACAATCAATTCAAATTCTTCAAGAAAATCATTTTAAATATTTACCTCGATTAGTGTAAACCATTCCTCCAACTTGGTATGATCATATCAGATTAGATTTTGTGCCAATTCAAGCTTTGATGTAGCATCTGTATCACTCGATAAATACAATGTTCTTATACTACCACTCAGTATAGTCTTTTCTCAGGGACCTTTGTGTATCTTGATAATCTATGTGCTCGATATACTCTAATTGCTTGGTATTGTCTCTTCTTGACTCAGTTATGACTTATTCTCGATATATATAGATTCACTCAGTGAATACTTGAGCTCATGTATAATAATAAAACTCAGTCATCTCCTTCCTTCGTTGCTTAGGCAATATGGTAACTCGGTTGCTTTGCACACTTCTTGACATTTTGACACTAATTGAAAATATGACTACTTGTAGAAGTAACATTATTCCCCTTTGAAATTAGTGACAAAAACAATATGTACATAAATAGCCTGAAATTTATATAGACTCCCCCTATACATATGCTTCATTGGTATGACTGTTGTTTTTTCAAAATCTTTTTTCCAAATTGATTTTGTTTGTAGTATGTATATTATCTCCTTGTATCTCCATAATTCATACAAACAAAGATATAGAGAAAAAAAATTCCCCCCTTTTTTGACACTTATGTCAAAAGAGTTTGTAACATAGAAAATACTTACTTTGGATGTAATCCAAAGTGGTCCATAAAATCCTTATGATTCTTAAATATAATTTCCAATGTTTTGTCTTAGTTAGACTTAATCAACTCTATAGCTTGCTTCTCAACCATTAGGTTAGTTGCAAGATCAATCATGTGATCATCAATGGAAAGACTTGGGGCTGCTATGAGAACCTTGGCATATTTAATGTGATTTTGCATAACCTTAAGATGAGGTAATATAAACACTTGAATTTTGTTTATCTCAGTTCTCAGATTTCTCTCTTCTTGTAATAACTCATGTTGAAGGCCCATGAGAAATCTCACTCAATTGTAGTGTAGGAATGATGTGCTTGAATATATTTTTTAGTTCATCTGCACCCACCTTCATGTCCTCATTAATATTTTATAGTTTATCCTTGACTTCTTTAGTAATTTAGGGAATATCACATAATTTGTAAAATAGTAACAAACATTTTGTACAATGGTCTCTAGTGTAGTAACATAAGTGGATAAAGCCACTTGTTGAATACAAATATCAATAGAGACTTTCTCCAATGCCTTATTTTCAAATTTATTCTCATTTCTCTATAGAAATTTGGATTGAGTATCTATATCTAGATCATTTAGCTTATCAAACATCTATACAAGTCAATCCAATATAGGTGTTTTTTGAATTCAATTAAATTTCTAGCACAACATTAAGCAATATATCTTTAACATCATGAAGTACCATTTTTTTCTTGTGCTCTTTTCTCACTCTAGTTTGTTCTTTCTTTCTCTCACAAAGCTTATTATAAATTATCATTCGGTCATCATCCAATGTATTAGGATCCCAGTTAGGTATGATAATCTCCTTTTCCAACATCACTAGGTTTGAACTAAATGCTTGTGACTCCTTCTTCCTCTTGAGCTTCTCCCCTTTATTGGTGCTTAGTGAGATAGACTATAGTACATGGATTTTAATTTCCAGATTTCTTTGTATGATTCCAAACTCTTTTTGTGGTACTTCTTCCTTTTTCAAAGTTTTAATAGTGGATACAACAATTGGTGGCATTAATGGTACTATAGCCACACTTGGTAATGTGTTGTTAACCTCTTTGTTCTTGGACTCCTCACTTGGTAGATCTTGTATCTTGACTTTAGGTAATCTCATGTCTGTAGCTTGTAGCATCATTAGATTGATAACAAAATTCAGTATTTGACTTAGAATTATAAGTCCTCCAATCTTTTGTTCCTTTGCAACCACTAATTGACCTCAAAAAATAATTCCCTCACTCGGAGGTCCATGGGATGGTGCTCCATCACCTACAACAAAAATAAATGCATCGTGCTTCATGGAGTCTCCTCTAGTTTAGGCATGTTCAACATCACTATTCTCATTTCTAGTATTTTTTCCTTGTTCACCTTGTGTATTTTGTGATTGTTTCTTGGTGTCTACATCTATTTTTTTGCCTTTGTGTTCATGGGAATTGTATCTTCCAAAATATGTAAAGAACCAATTGGAATATCACTAACATTTTATTCTACTGGCTTCAAAAATTCCTTGACTTACTCAATTACTAGATCAAAGCTAGGTATATGTGCATGTTCTAGATTAGTAAGTGATGTCCTCTCGGTGTCCAACTTGGTTCCTACATTGATGTATTCATCTTTCTTAACTTGCTCAACTAGATCCTTTGATGTTAGATCTTCAATGGTTACATTGTCCTACTTCCCTATTATATCACTGACCATATCATGTATAGAATATGAAAAGTCTTGAGGCGGTGTGATGATATAATTATCCTCCTTGTTTTCAAGTTTAACATTCTACTCAGTTTGAGTATGATCAACTTCAACGGTTTCATTTGGATCCTTAATGTTGTAAACTTGCCTCTAGATTCTCTTCGAATCCTCATTAACTAATTGCAAATTATTAAAAAAAATGTAAATGGTTGTAAGATGTTGTACAAATATATTCTTATAATATTATAATGCTTCCAAGGTATCTTGTAGACCAAAATATGGCATAATCTTAGCCAATGATCTACTCCTCATTTGATTCTTGGTTTTAAGTGCATGCTTCCATCAACTATCAATTCTTTGATATAGATCATTAGGGATTTGATCTCCAATTTCTACTGGTGTATATTTAAACATTTTCATCATAAAGAATAGAGCATCTTCTATCTTCCTCTTATCCTTATCATTCATCTTCTCATATTTATAATATTTGAATGTTGACAAACCACTTCTCTCACTAATAGCACGTGCAATTTCATCTATGTTTTGAGGCCTTCTTAGTGTAGTAACTTAGGTATTATTTACCTCATCAAATTCAATCCTTTTTTTGTCTTCAGCATCATTATCATCATATTTTATAGCCATATTACTTCTCCCTTGAGTAGATTTCTTGACCAGTTTGCTCCTTGATTAGGGGGCTTGATTTCTTTTCTGATATGTTTTGACCTATGATTGATTGGGCTTCATAATTTTAATAGTACTCTTATTTACAATTGGAGTAGTCTCCTATGCAACTTGAGTTCTAGATCTTGTATTCTTTGGAATCATAGGGGTGGAAAAATGTCTTTTCTTGCCTTTTCTAGTTTGTGGCTTAGCAACAACAATTGCTTTTGTTGTACCCTCTTCTCCTGCATCATCTCCAACCTTGCCTTCAATGATGATTAATGATTGATTAGATTATTTTCCAAAAAATGTACTCTTAAGTGTACTCATCATCTTCTTATATTTCTTATCAATTTTAGTGACCATAATATCCAATTTTATCTTTTCCTTGGCTTCTTCATATGTCCCAAATCATGGAGCATCCTTTGTTACCAACTTATTCAATGAAGCTTCAATAGGCTTGGTGTCTTTGTCTATATTTACTTCATAATTCATGGTTTCAAGCCATGCAACCCTTAGTAGTACATCTTTTACAAGCATGTTATCAGTATCAACCAGAAAAAAAATGTCATCATGATCTTTCTCAACCAATGTTGGGAGTATCCTGAACCTTTGGTTCATTCTCAACTTAAATTTTTTAAAATATTGATTCATAACACTTTCAAATTCTACACCTAGTGCCTAAATACACTCATTAATTTGGTAAATTACTCGGATATTTGTCTTCTAGTTCACTTGTCCAATCGATGGAAAATATTTTTGCATATAGAAGAAAATGCATACCAGAAGAAAACCGAACTAGCATGTATTAGACCTCTGAACTCAAATAGTCTTCATATTATCTACCATGTGCTTAAGATGTAACTTGGAAACATCATACTTGTATCCTTTCTTTACAATTTTGTAACCTAGGTCAACTGTCATACATGGCACACTGTTGGGCCTTTTAGATTGGAAGATTTTGTATGCAACTAAATATACTCTAAATTTCACCTCCACATTAGTTGTTGAATTCACTTTTAGACCTTTGTCCCGATGTGATTTAGTATTTCCTTAGATTTCACTCTTTGATGTCATCTGAATGTTTTTTACTTTCTCTTTAACTCAGTAACCAATGAGTGTATAAATAACACCATTTGTGATTTTGATGGGCTCATTTAGCCACATGTGCATGTGGTGCACTCTTCTCAACACTATTTGAATCTAGTTAGCCTTAAATTCTTTAGGGAAATGTAGGGCATGGACAATACCTATGGTTTCCAAGTGTTTATGTTTGTCTTTCAATTTGTAACGCCCCACTAGGGAACCCAAAAGAAATTACCTAAAATTTCACTAAGATTGCCAAACATTTTTTTTTTCAAAAAGAAGACAATAACAACAAGAGATAATATAGCAGAAGCAATAGCTTACATACATACAACCATCCAAATTAGATCTCTCAAGGGTTCCATGATGTTGAATCACTTATAAAAGTTTATTAATATTAAATCTAACACATAACTAAAATCCACATCATGGAATAATCACAAGTAGGAATCCAATTAAATAATATACAATTACAAAGGATGCCACTTGACATAACTAGAATGCATGATCATCTGTTGTACAAGTCACAGGATATGAAAAGCTCAAAGAATATATTTCATGAATAAAATACATCATTTCATAAGATCTCTAATAGATCAAGTATAATATAATAGAATATAACCATCCATCATAAAACACAAGATAAGAATGAAAGGAATCATTGCACTAGGACATCCAACTATCAAGTCTCAATGGTATAAGAAAAATGTACTACCGCCTGACCTCGTGGAACCTAAATGGCCCACTCCCACTGGATTAAAGTCAAACCAACATCTAGGTGAAGGAAATCCTAATAGAAATCTATCTCAAAGGTACCAAGACACAAATGACATTTAACCCAAAGGCAACAAAGAAACACAAGAAATCTACTATGTAAGTGGGTAAGTATCATTGCATGAGCCAACTCTAAGGTTACCGTAGAAGCCTCTCTATACTTTTGCCCCCTAGTGTCTCTATGCAACATCAATATCCTTTCATACAAACAAGACATACTAATGAAGCAAGGTTGCAACCAAGCCTCCTCTCTACTCCCATCCTACCCTGCACTAGCACTCAAGGCATGGGCGAGGAAAACACTAACTCTTATTAATTCATTTACTCTTATTTAATGAAATGTTATCACTTATTAAAACAACTTACAATGGGTTACCCAACCAACCTCTTTATGGCTCCAACCTCCATTACAAGCCACTTCACAACATACACATATTACCTACCCTAGGCTCATGAAAAGCACAACTCAAAAAATTACAATTTTCACCTTAGTCTTTTGCAAGCAACTACATAGCACCTAAAGATATATCTCAAAATTCACCTCAATCCTATGCAAGCAACTCGAAAGCACCTATAGATAAATTACAATAATCACCTCAGTTCTATGCAAGCAACTAGAAAGCCTCAAAAGATAATTGATCACAACTCAAAGGTTACACTAGAAAAATCACACCATTCACCTCATTTCTACATGAGCAACTCAAAAGCACCAGCAAACAACTGATCATAATTCATCATAGACATATGTGAATCCATCACCATGGTTAGGTATAAAGGTTGAGACCAAAATATACATAACATCATCACATAAAAAAATCCCCGAAGCCTCTGCTAGACATCTTGACTGGTCAACATACTAAGTCAAACCTAAAACCCAATACAAGGTAAAATATACATCATAGCAAGTGTAGTTTCATAATTTTTTTTGGTTTTGAAAACATAAGATTTTCATTAAACAATAGGGTTCGAGTTTTCATGCTTTGTTTAAAAATGTATTCCTAAAAGTCCATTTACAAAAGTTTACAAATTTCCCTTTTTAAAGATTGATGATCATTTAATTAAATCAACATTAGATTTAAAATAAATAATTCAATTATACCTAGTTGATTTAAAACTAAAATCCATTTTCTAAAACTTGTAATTCATTAACTAAATATGTTTTAAATAAATATTATTAATAATTATTAAAATAATAACTATTAACTAATAATAAATAATATTAATTTACTAATAATAATAATTACTATTAATAATAAAAAATAGTAAAGAGAACAGATAAAGTATTGATAAAAAAATGGCGAGTAGAAAGAAAAATGTGAAAAATGTGAATTTCAGCAAACAAGCAAAATTTCCTAAACCCTATTCTAAGAACAATGCAGGAAGGCATCTTCATCGACACCCTTAGAACCCCAAACAACCTGACATAGGTTCACATAACCCTCGAATCCAGAGTAGGGAGAAAGATTATGGGTACTCGGGCACAAAGAGGATCAATACCTCAAATTACTATGCTCTGTTGGTGGATCTGCAAATGGAGAGGGATGAGAACACGATAGTAAGATTTGGCTAAGATATGCCATCTAAAATATTTTTGATATCTAGCTTAGACAAATAGCTTGCAATGCTCAACTCCACTAAGTACATGAGTCATAATCAAAATCCTCCTTACTTTAGACAAGAGAGCTTCACTCACACTCATCAACTCGATATTTCATCTCATTCGTTGATTTGCCCTTCTTTTTTTTCATCTCCTCCATACATTCCCCCTAATCACAGAGTAATCAAACTTTTGCATCCAAACCCGAAATCCCTCCATCACCCTTCAACAGCTTCCAAAGACATAATTCTCATCATTAGTGATCAAGACAATGAAGAGCAATGGCAAGAATGTCAAGAAGTAGGCCTTTTTGCCTATTGGAATGGCCCCATATCTAACATGCATAAATTGATCAACTGGTTTGAGGAATTCTGTGGTGCCCAAGTATGTATTTCTAAATTTTTGGATAAAATTCTCTTTTTTCATTGCTATGATGAATTAGTTAAAAAGGTTTTTCTTAGGGCCTCCAATTGTATGTTTAGAGGTCATGCTATTTACTTCTTTGATTGGATTCCTAACTGTAATGAAGGTGAAATAGATTTTACAATTTTATCTTGGTTTGTAGTTAATTCTCTACCACCAAAATTAAAGCATATTAGCATTTTAAAAAGGATTGGTAGATCATTAGGAAATCTAATTGGATTGGATATGGCATTTGAAAAAAGCAATAATGTTAGACTTCTAATCAGTTGTCAAATTAACAAGTCCAAAAATAATAATTTAAAACTCATCACAAATAAATCCAAATATGATTTAGAATTTCTCAAGTATGAGGGAATTTTTTTGGATATTATCAGACTTGATGATGAAAGAAGGCAGTCTTTCAACATGCTTTCAAAAACATCAAACCTTAGCAGATCGTTACCTCTAATCAGAAGAAAACATCTCAAGATGTTTCATGAAGATAAGGTTTTAGAGGACTACTTCATAAGAATAGGTTCATAATCAACTAATATGGAAGATCACAAGACATGGGAAAAGGCTAGGTGCCACCATGATAGGTGAGACAAATCAGCAATCAATGAAGATGGGTATCCTCAATCTGATAAGAACTTTCTTGAAACCAGTGGGAAACCCTATCAAGAGATTGCTATTGGAGATAAGGATAAAACCACCAAAATCTCTGGTAAACCCAAGTGGCAAAGCGTCATTGTGGATAATAGTAAACACAAAAAGAAAGAAAAATAAAGTAAAGGAAGGAAGAGCAGAGACAAAAAAAAAGAGATATCATAGGAACAAGGATCTTTGGACATAAGGGAGGTATCTCTTAGGACTATCTCAGCTAGTCAGAAGAAATCAAAGGAGATATCCACTAAGAAAGGTGTAGAAGATAAGTTTCATCAGACACCTGAAGATATAGTTTTGGAAGTGACCCCAGGTCTCCTTCAAGTAGATGTTCCAGAAGTTAATCAAGAAGGACAATTAGTGGAGCTTGAGAATCTCATGCTATTTACTTCCTGTAAAGTAAACAAAGAGGAACGGTCTCAAGAGGAAATAGTCATGCTGGAATCTAATCAACCTAGGTTGTTTGACAGCACTTTGGATACCCTTGTCAAAAATAACAAGTTCAGGCAAACTCCAGTTGTAGCAAGTAATTCTCCATTCACACCTATCAGCAGGAACTAGGATAAGGAAAGGGAGAGTGAGCAAGCAAACAATCTACCAATTAAAGAACTTCAAGATTTATAAACAAGGATAGATATTTGGATCCAATAAATGCTAAACTAGACATGGTAGAAGTAGAAGATGTCAATCTTGATCAGATCATTAATGAACTAGTTCAAGTTTTTAGTGATGACAGAATTGACAAAACCTCGGCAGCTCAAATGGAAGAACTTATTTAGAGGATCCTCAAATTAGGTGGGAACAACTACACATGTGAAATCTCAGAAGAGACATATTAAATATAGATTTGGAGGAAATTTATGTGAATCAATCCTAGTTGGCAATTTCAGATCCATTCATATGGCAAAGATGTAGTGGTAACATTAAGGACAGTAAATTGGGCCATGTCTCAGAGTTTGATAAGCAATCTGGTCTCTCTAATTAGATTAATCCAGAAGCTGATTTTAAGGAACATGAACAAACTCTAGCAGAGAAGATTGATATAGTCCAAAAGGTGAAAGCTAACCTAGATTAGCTAGGTATCTATATGTCTCAAGAAGGGCTCAAATCCCCTAATTACAGTAAAGTAAAGGGAAAAAGAGGAAGAAGATCACTAAGGGAGCTCAAGGAAGCAAATGGTCTTAGCAAGGAACAATAGAAGATAGATCAAATTTTCAACAATGGGAAGGGGAAGTGCCTTCCTGATTAGGTATGAAGATCACTACTTGGAATGCTAGGGGTCTCAACGCCCTTAATAGAAAGAGGTTATTAAAACATAACTTCAAATCCTTCAACTCTGATATTGTTTTAATTCAAGAAACTAAACTAAATGCAATAGAAGTAGCTAAAATAAATAGGATGCTAGGTGTGTGGTATTCTGTGTTTCAAGAATCTTCAGGGGCATCTGGGGGTTTAGGTATCCTTTGGGACCCCAGGAAGGTCAGCATTAGTGTAATACACTATACCAACAATTGGATTAGTGCTAATGTTCAAAGTTTAAAATCAGACCTTAAATTCCCAATCATTAATGTGTATGGCCCGATTAACAATTTTGATAAAAAAGCTAGTTTGGAATGACATTGGTTAATTTATGAATAAAAAATAATAACAATCTATTTTTACTAGGAGGTGATTTTAACACAATCTTAGATATCAATGAAAAGGTAGGAGGCATTCAGATGTTATCACAAGCATCTAAAGGCTTTAAAGAGTGGTGCACATTGCATAATTTGATTGACACCCCAACTAATAATGGCACATACACATGGAACGATAGGAGAAAGGACTTTGCTTATATTGCATAAAAACTCGACAGGTTTATGATAAAAGGAGATCTAGATGTAAACAATATGAACATTCAGTCTTCTATTCTACCTATAGCAAAGTTTGACCACTTCCCGGTCAAATTCAAATTTATTGAGCCCCTCAAACCAGCTAGGAATCCATTTAAGTGCAAGAAAATGTGGTTCTTAGACCCTAACTTCATCAATAACATTAAATTATGGTGGGCTCAAGATAGTTGTGAAGGCTCAAAAATGTTTGTCTTCATCAACAAATTGAGAATGCTTAAAGAATGTATCCTTAGGTGGAACAAAGAGCATTTCAATAACATTTTCAAAGAAGAACTGGATATAGAAAATCAATTAAAAGATCTAAATTTTGAAGTAATTAGCAAGGGCATGGGTAATAAAAGTTATCTTCTAGAAAAAGAATTGTTAGCCAGGCAAGAAGACATCCTCTCCAAAAAAGAGATGTTCTGGAGGCAAAAATCTTGGGAAAGATGGCTAGCGGAAGGAGATCACAACACAATTTTTTTTCACAACTCCACATTATATAATAGAGCTAAGAGTAGAATTACGAGTGTTAAAAATCATCAAGGTGTTCTAATTGGTAAACCAAGAGAAATAGTACATACCTTTGTTAAACACTTCTATAACTTATTGAATAACCATGAGGGTTCTAACATAACATCATAGAAAAATCTACTAAAAGTCATTCCTAAAGTTGTAACTCAAGAAGATAATAAAAGTCTAAACAAAATGATCACCTTAGAAGAAGTCAAGAAGGTGGTATTCGATATGAACCCGGATAAATCCTCGAGCCCAGACGGTTTCCAAGCATTCTTCTTCCAAAAATTTTGGGACATCATAGGTGTTGATCTATGGAAAGCAATTGAAGCATCTAGAAATGGAGGTTCTCTTTTTTTAGAAGTCAACCATTCATTTATCACATTGATTCCAAAAAAGTCTGACCCTAAATCCCCAAGTGATTTCAGACCAATTGCCTTATGCAACATAGTATACAAAGTTTTCTCCAAGGTACTAGCAAACAGACTCAAAGAGATCCTTCCTAAAATTATCTCAAAAGAACAAACTGGTTTCATGCCAGGTAGATCTATTCTTGATGGAATCATAACCATTCAAGAAACCATCCATTCCGCATGCTCGAACAAAGAAGCCTGTGTGTTCATGAAACTGGACATCCAAAAAGTGTATGATATGGTTGACTGGAGGTTCTTATGTAAGACATTAGAAGCTTTTGGGTTTTCCCACCAGTGGATTAATCTAATTTTTAAATTTATATCTACCCCTAAAATTTCTATTCTAATCAATGGAATGCTAGAAGGCTTTTTCAATATTTCTAGAGGTATCTGATAGAGGACCTGCTATCCCCCTCCCTTTTCATTATCATGGAATAAGCCTTTAGGAGAGTAGTGGTAGATGCATATAACAAAGAAAGGATTTCAGGTATTACTATCACCAAAAATTTGCCTAACATAACCCACCAACAATTTGTTGATGACACTATTCTACTCGGCAAAAGTTCAGTTTCAGAAGTGCGCTCCCTTAAAGGCATCAAAAATATGTATATGGAAGCTTCGGGACAGAAGGTTAATGAAAAAAATATGAGATTTTCTTCATTAATACAAAGCCAAATTTAGAGCAACAAATATGCTTAGTAATGGGTTTCAAGAAAGGAGCCTTTTTTTGCAAATAAATCAGTATTGCCCTAGAAAAAGGGACAAGATCTAGTAAGGTCTGGGAAAATACTTTAGAAAAATTGGATTCCAAGCTCTACAGTTGGAAGCATAGATGGCTATCTAAGGCTAGGAAATGCACTAAGATCTAAGCAATCTTATCAGCTATTCCAACTTTCCCTCTATCATGGCTCCCACTCTCTAAGAAGAATCTCTGAAAATTCGACTCCAAAATGTAGAATTTTCTTTGGAGGGATTGGGAAGAGGAAAACAAACTAGCCCTCATCAAATAGGATAGCATTTGTAAATCTACAGATTTAGGTGGCCTAGGGATCAAGAATCTATAGTGGGAAAATGAAGCCCTAAGGGCGAAACTCATTTGGCGCCTTTATAATGAAAGAAATTGTAAATGGGCTAAGATTCTTTATAAAAAATATCTTAATGCAGATGATCTGCTCTCAATTTTTAGAGTAATCAATCCACCTAAAGGGTCAAAGGTTGGAATTTCATGTTAAGATGCCATAAGCTGATCTATAGTTTCTTAACCTGGGATATAGGTATGGGTGATGAGGCCCTTTTTTGGGAAGACTCCTGGGATGGAAAACCTCCTCTCCCACTCAACAATACCACTCTAGACCTCAAAAACAAGTTGTCTAATTTATGGGGTAACAAAGTCATGGACTATAAGACTTTGGTAGAGATATATGGATCCCCTAAATAGACATGGGAATCTTTGAATGGATTGGGATTTGATGCTGAGTTGGTTAAAAAAATTGAGAAGATATTAGAAGGCAGAAAACTTAAGCAATCTAATAAGAAAGACACTCTAATTTGGGCAGCTTCCAATGATGGGAAATATAATGTTAAAAATGGATATAGGGCCATTGTAGAATCTCACAAACCAGAAATGGTGGATATCCCTTTAAAGCTGTGTTGGGATTCCGCTTGTCTCCCAAAAGCTGGTTTCTTCCTATGGTTAGTAGCTCAAAATAGGATCCTAAGCATGGACAAATTATCCATACTTAGTATTCAGGGTCCTTCTAGGTGTGTTCTCTACAAACTTAGTACTGAAGACTCAAACCATCTTCTTTTCAATCACCCTTATTCCCAAAGTTGTTGGGAGTGGCTCAGGCAGATGCTGGGTTGGTCTACCCCCTTCCCAAAATCTTTGTCTGACTTGCTTATAGGCTGGCCCATGACTCTGGTAAAGGGTGTTTATAGCAAGCTATGGAATGTCTTTCCTTCAATATTAGTTTGGGAAATCTAGAAGGAAAGGAATCGTCACATTTTTCAAAATATGGAATTCAACCCTGAAGATCTTATTACCAAAATAGAAGCTAGTATTGTGGAAACCACCAACTCTCATTTAAGTAATATGTGGCTAGAGGAACGTTCCTTCTCAAGTTGGGATGGGCTAATGAAAAAACTATGGGCTAACTTGATCAATCCCCCCCTATCCTATACAAAAAATAATAAAGAGGCAAGGAAAAATTGTAGATGGAAACTGCCACCCATTAGCTAGGTTAAGTTGAATTTTGACGGAGCTGCTTATGGTAACTCAAGTATAGTTGGCATCAGATTTATCATAAATAACGATGATGGGTGTTGGATAGCTAAAAAAGCCATGTCTATCAATCATACTTCCAACAACCTAGCAGAACTTGAATCTCTTCGTCAAGGCATTCTTCTATGTATCAAGCTTAAATTTACCAAAGTCATCATAGAAGGAGACTCCCAAATAATCCTAAATGCTATCAAAAAATGGTTCACCCCTAACTGGGTTCTCAATTCCCAACTAGAGGAGGTCCTAGCTTTAATAGATAAGCTAGAAGATTTTAGGATTTTTCATATCTATAGGGAAGGTAATCAACTTGCAGACCAACTAGCAAACTTGAGAGCAGATGGAGTCAATTCATTGACATTCAATGATGGCTTCTCCCTATCCCTCTAATTTTGTGGTCTCTCTCTATTTTTATTTTCCCTTTACTTTATGATATATATGATTAATATTTAGATGAGTAGATCCTTGTCTATGTCATGTTCCCACTCTTTTTACATTCGATCGGTAGCCTACTTTACATTTTATCCCATGTTTACTCTTTATTCACTTTTGGCTACCCACGTTAGCATGTACATTTTAAGTATATATAAATTATGAGTGTTGTCCTATACTCAACTCCATCATTAAATCGATAGCCATAGTTTATTGGAATTTTTGAGTACTGAGTAATCATGCCCTTTCTAAAGGATCTTCACATGTCATGGTACTCGACTATTAAATGCTAACATCCAATCTATACCTTGTGACATCATGCCAGTGGTATCCATGATTGCATCTAGATGCTTCCAACTACTATTTCTGGGTGTCTACTCCAGTTTCCTTCATTTCCATTCTCGTCAATAACCATGGATTCAAAAATTTATTTGTTCCATGCAATTGAGAGTCAAACTATGGTGTTTTGTGGGGCAGTGAAACCAGAAAGGTGGAATAAAATTCTGTATCCTATGGATGATATGTATCGAATTGTAGTTAGTCGAGCACTGGGGGAAGGAGTTTTTGTTTATCAGTACACATGGTGAACCAACAGTGATATCATTAGGTCTTTCATATGCTGCCTGATAAGAGCCAATGTGGAGGCTAGTGATATCATTAGGCAGTGCCATGATCTTTTTGTCCTAACCTAGAGAAAGGGCTTGGAACAAGTGGTGTATAGCATTAATAGCAAGTTTAGGATCCCCTTACAAGAGAAATACAAATTTTCCCTTGCGTAATCCGAATTTAGCAACCATCTATCATTGCCCTTCCTTGGTTATACATGAGGGCTTTGCATTCCATCATGAGTGGCCTAAAATGGAGGCCAACCTACACTTTATTCTTAGGTGGTGTGAAATCATTGCAAATGAGAGAAAGGATTAGCTTCTCAACTATCTTCACATCTTCAATGCATATATTCAGCTAGGGGTGACATTTGATAATCTTGACGACCTAAACTTCTGTACCCCTAATGCAGAAAAAAATAGCAAAGCGAAGGTTGATTTCAAATTTCCACCCAATTACTATGTGGAGTAGCCCAATGACATCCCTAAAGTGATTATGGTCTATTGGAAGAAAGGAAGAGGCCTGACGTGATTCAGGGGAGCTTGCTTTATTTAGGGTTAGTATTATAGGGTTGTATAGTTAAGCCACCTAGATGGTGATTTTGTTAGTATACTAAAGTCTTTGCGACATGACCAGATCTTATGTATAAATCCTAAGTATGAGTTTTTGTTTCACTAATTTTAAAACTTAAGACTCTATCATAGGTATATCTGTGTTTAATATTTTATAGTATTCAGTATTTTGGACTATGCCTTATTTCTATTGCATGTATTCCTATTCTTCAAGTTTAATATCTATCAACTTAATTATGTTGGGTTGTAAATTTGGTTGGATGGTTTTCTTAAGTAGGGTTTTTGAAATGGTTTAGTAATCTACATATTTCTTTATGTTCTAGTTCATTTTAATTCATAGTCAAATTAGCCAAGGCTTCACTCATTATGAGGATTCATTTTTAATTCGAGGAGGTCTTGTTTTGCTATGACTGCTTCCTTCTCCACTTTCAATCATTATAGAATGTGGAGTAGATATGTTTGAGTGTTTCATTGTGAAGTCCTGGGTACCAGGATCTATTGTGGGATTATTATATTCTCAATTTTGATTGATGTATCTTCTCAAGCATTTCCCTGCATCACTGTCAGATTGCTTTGCTATATGTAGTTTAGTATGGTCTTTAAATCATGTTTTGGTTCAGCTATTTGTTTTTTCTCTACAGATAGAGTATTGGTTTCCATTCTCACAAAGAAGTAATAAAGATTAAATTTCTTATAATACAATATAGATTAGTGTTCTGGAATTTAAATATGGAGTAGAACTGTTACTCTGTTCTAGAATCTATGATTTTGTTCATAGTCTTAAATTATCTTTATTAAATTTAGGGCATGAAATGATTACTCTTCACAAAATCATTTTTTCCTTCTTTCAACACGCAATGTGAGCAATTTATTCGATTAAGCTCTCCTCTGTACCTTGAGGTCATGAGGGTTACAAGCTATGATGGCCTCACCATTATCTCATTTTCTAATTATGGCTTAGATACACCCTTGTTTTAGTAGCTTTTGATATGGACTCTAGTTATTCTATTCATGGCATAGTTGAATTGATAATTTATATGACCTCTCTCTTATGGTCATGAGGCTCTCTGGCATTTAGCTAGGTACATGGAATAAGGTTTGGATAGTTAGGCTCTTCGCAATTTGCTTCTACTTTTATCTATCAGTGATGCTTTCTTTCTAATTTGATTAGTGATCATTTAGCTTTGATTTTTGGATCTTTAGGGATCTCAAACTTTTTAGTTAAAATATGCATGTTTAGCTCTGATGACTTCCCTCGAGATTGATTGATTAGGATAGTTTCAATACTAAATTGCAATAATTTTTAGACTTTGTCTCTTTTTAATATATTCCTTGTTCTCTTTTGACTTTTAGTAGGATATATTATGTTGCTCCTATTTTGTTTCTTTTCTTAAGGTACTAACTTATGAAATAGGTTATTATACTTTATCTCAAAAGGGAAACTAATCCCCTCTAGATATTAAGCTAGTGAGTTAATTTATGTTGGCTTTTTTTTTGCTCTACTTTGTCGATTGCTCAAAGATGATTAGGAAGATGTGAGAATGACATGAGCAGGATATCTACAAATAGGTGGTTCTCATATCATAATGGCATAAGTTAATTAATGTATTGATAAATGGGACTCTGTCTCTATTTCTCTTCAGGGGTATGCCCCTGCTCAAGATGTAAATTATTTTAAATTATTTTTTTAATGTCTTTACTGGGGTACGATCCTTTTAAAATGTAATAATATAGGATGTCTGTCTTGGGCTAGACTAGAGGTTTTCTTCTCCGTTCTTTCCTACGAGTGCTCGTTTGAACGAAGCTAAGCTATTGTAACTCTTTATTAAATTAATAAAATTAATCAAGGCCTTGGCCGTTTACCGATTTAAAAAGAATAATTACTATTAATAATAATATAATATGAACTATTTAATTATTATTAATATCTTTTAATCTAATTTTAATTAAAAGAAACTTTATTAAAAAGTTTATTAAACTATAAAAAATTAATAATAAAAAATAAATAACATAACCCTTTTTTAAAAAGGCATTTAAAGCCTATCGGTTGACAAGGCTCTGCCACGATGCCACAACAACGTATTGCCTTATGGAAGTACCTACCACTACGACATCAACAACTGTTGTAGGGTGGGTGGGGGGTTGGTGGTCTCACCATTTAAAACATTATTATTTTATAAATAAAAATAATCAAAAACCAAATTTTGCAAATTCCTTTTTTATTATATGGTAATATAATTATCATAGTTTTAAAAATTATTGTGGTAATTATATTATCACACACACACACACACACACACACACACACACACACACACACACACACACACACACACACACACACACAATAGATCAAATAGGAAACCCACAAATACCCAATCAAATTTTGTATAGCAAATTTTGATCTTTTTCCAAATCCCACCCGAATTGAAATCAATCTAATCATGAATCTCTAAAATTTACCAAAAAAGGGTTCCAATCTACAATTCATTTATAAATGTTTTCAAAACAAAGAACAATAAATTTCAACATGAGGGTTTTGACCCAAATATATTTTGAAAACCAATCTATTCACACATGGAGAAGACAAAGATTTCAAAGAAAGAAACTACTGTGTAAAACTCATAAGATCCTACCTGGATCTCATGCTAAATTATTGGATGCTTAGATCTTGCAAGCAAATTCCATTTCTTTCGAAAACCCTCTTCCCAGAAATTGGTTCCTCCAAACATGTGTGTGGAGAAATGAGTTCTAATTTCTTAATAAAGAGCTTTCTCCCTTTAGGGTTTTGGTTTTGCAATCACACAGAACTTTTTTTAAAATTATTTTATTATATTTTAATTTCATTTGCAAACTTTTTTATATTTTGATTAAAATAAACTTTATTAAATTTATTCTCTCTTTTATTAAATCACAAGACGTCTTTAATAAAATATTTATTAATTTAACTAATAATAATATTTAGAGTTTATTATAAAAATGATACTCCTAAATAAACTATTATTAAATTAAGCAAATATAATTTCACCAAAATTAGAACTTAATTAAATCTATTAAATTTAACTAATTTCTCAATTAGTTAAATATAATTAAATATTGATTTTTATTTATAAAATTCTCATTAAATTAAATCATTTACTAATATTTTAATTTGATTTAATTATAATTGAAAATCACAACAGACCCACAAAACTAAATAAGAAAGCACATCTGAAAGACAAAGTACTAAATCAAGGGTTAAAATCACGAATTTACATCACCTGACTAATTCAGAAGGGTAAATAACTCAGATACTTGTCTTACTTTTTAGGACAATTGGCTTAAGGTTAGGATTTGGAATCAAGAAATATCTCCCCTCTTTTACCATTAAGGTATTGCAATAATGCACACTCATCCTAGCAATTTAGGGAAGTTGATGCCCTGTACCTACAATTTGCATAGAGTTTGAGCATGTACATTCACATATAATTTAAACTAAACATGCAATGGCAGGGAGTGGTACATTGTGTAGATCTTGACTAGTAGGTGACTAGGACTCCCTCTCTCAACCACATTAGAAATGTCAAACATAAAGCAAAACATACAAGTACACCATACACATGGAAGTATGAGGCAAGTAACCATAGAAACTGCGTATAAATCTTCCATCTTACTATCATCATAAGATAACTAAAAGTCACTAAATGAATATAATATATCATCATCAAAATAATTGTAAACACATGAAATAACTAAGTAACTCAACACACATACAAACTAAGTCTGAAATAACATCCAATCAAATCCGGTAACCAAGTATTGCTAAAAATAAAACATAATCATAAAACTAGCCTAAAAGAATTTGGCAATCCAATGTTAAAAGTGAACTAGGGGTAGGCATTACATCCACCCCCCTAGACTTAGGCTTACTCTTAGAAGCCTGCAAGAAAGATAAAATCTCTGGCACTCATTGTGTAGATCCCATTGAACCCTTTCCCCTTGTGGGAGGATAAAAATCCACTAGAAACACCATCTGTGATCTACACATATCTCCAAGTATGGGTTTTGATGCTGTAGGTCTTTGATCTAAGAACTATGATTTCCATTGAGGACAATGGGATGACTTGTTTCTACATTTTCTACATGAAAGATATTCTCCATCAAAACTCATCTACACTCAAGGTGTGTCAGACTGTTGAAAACTACCCCCACTAGCAAAAGAATGAGTACTCTATGATGGTTGGTCATATTGGTTGGGCTTATTGCACTAAGAATACTAAGAATCCCTAGAGTGTGAATCACTACCACCACTCTATGCTGGAGGATAAGATCCTTCCTACTGCTACTGCTGACTACCTCTAGAAGAGGAAGGCTTCTTACTACTGCTTGTTCCCTAATTACCTTTGGACCCTAATGCTATAGGTGCTCCCACAAAACCACCATGTCGTAAGGTGACATTTTGATCTATGAGGATAGCCTAATGTACCACATCATTGAGGGTTTTAGGATGGAAAACCTTTACACTCTAAATGAGACAATTTTTCATACCCTGAATGAAATACTCAACCATTAGTGATGAACTATCACTAATTCCTACATAAGGCATGAGCTCATAGAATTTTCACTTGTACTCTACCATAGTCATAGTACACTGCCTCAGATCATGAACTCATCTACCCTTTGCTAGTGCGATTCCTCTGGTAGGAAACATTCATGAAAGTTCTCTAGGAATAACTCCCATGTAATGGTGTTCATGTTCACACCCAGTTTCTTCTCCTCAATGTTGCACCATGTAGCCCCAAAGAGCTCTAGGTGGGTGATGGAAAACCTTTCTTTGACATTAGAGTCAAATTCTTGTACCACAAAACATCTATTTAAAGAAATTAACCACTACTTAGCCACATATCTTGTACCAACCCTATTAAAGGGTTTGATCTTAGACATCTATAGGTCCTTCATCTGAATAACCTTAACCAACCTCTGTCTATCACCATGGAGGTCTCTTTGAGGACTCATGGATCCCTTCCTTTCCTCATTCCTAGCATGATGTGATCCCTTCTTATCAACACCCCTTAGAGAAGGTAGGCGCTCTAAGATTATCATCATCATTTGTCTCAAGTTAGTCTCCTTTGAGTCATCATGCTCTTCTCTATAGATCTCCTCTCTATTCTCTTCTTGAATAGGACTTTCTCCATGAGTTGGAAGGGAACTATCATTTGTACCTCTCCCATGACCTCTACCTCTGCCTGCATAATGACCTCTAACAATGAATCTAGTCTTAGAAACCATCCTCCTACAACACCCAAGCAAGAATAACAAAAATGCTAACAAAGTCAACAAAGGTATACCACTTTAAAGCACAATCATAAGAAAAAATGTGTAAAAATAAACTCAAGAGTTATCAAAGTTTTTTCCTTTTTCTATGTTTCAAGAAATCAAGTCTGAAGTTCAATTTTTTTAGATTGTAATAGATGCATAAAGTTGTTTAAGTTTTTTTTAGTTAATTAGTTGACAACTAGTGCAATTCCAATATAGCCAAAGCTCCCAATGTAGAAACTCAGGCTCTGATACCAGATATAATGCCTTGCTGGGGAACCCAAAAAAAATTAACCTAAATTTTCACTAAGTTTTCCAAACATTTAAAAAAGAAGAAGATAACAACAAGAAGAGATAATATAGCAGAAGTAATAACTTAAATACATAAAACCATCCAAAATAGATTACATCTCTTAAGGGTTTCATGACATTGAATCACATATAAAAGGTTACTAATTTTAAATCTAACACATAACCAAATTCTACATCATGGAATAATCACAAGTACAAATCTAATTAAATAACCTACAATTACAAAGGATGCCACTTGGCATAACCAGAATGCATGATCATTTGTTGTACAAGTCACAGGGTATGAAAAGCTCAAAGAATATACATCATGAATAAAATACATCATCTCATAAAATATTTGATAAATCAAGTATAGTATAATAGGATATAGCCATCCATCGTAAAATACAAGATTATAATGAAAGGAATCATTGCACAAGGACATCCACCAATGACATCCAACTGTTAGATCTCAATGGTATAAGAAAAAAGTACTACCACTCAACCTCATGGAACCTAAATGGCCCACTCCCACTATGCTAAGGAGATAGTCTCAAATCCAAAACAAATAACAATCCCAAAAGTCAAAACAACATCTAGGTCAAGGAAAACTTGATAACAACCTATCTCAAAGGTACCAAGACATAAATGACATCTAAAACTAGAGGCATCAAAGATACGTGGGAAATCTACTATGTAAGTAGGCAAGTATCATCACATGAGCCAACTCTAAGGTTACCATGGAAACATTTTTGGACTCCACCCCCCTAGTGTCACTATGCAACATCAATATCTTTTTGTGCAGACAAGACACACTAATGAAGAAAGGTCACAACCAAGCATCCTCTCTACTCTCATCCTAGCTTATAAAAAGTTGTCACCTTTCAGGCTGACTTATTAGAAAGACTAAATTTGAGTATTTCTATCTAAAAGTCAATTTTTTTCAAACATATGATCTAGATAAATTCATTCTAAGTTATATATGGTCTCACACTTTTCCAATTGGAAATGTCTATTAAATGCATATTTTATACTAGTTTGTATTCAATTACTAAAAAAATTAAATTATTTCAGAAAACTCATGTTTCAATAACTCTTAGTTTTTTTTTTTTTAATAAATGACATATAAACACCATTTTATAGAGCTCAAAGTAAAGAATATTCTCATATAAAGTTTATAGTGTTTTAATTAGATATAGTATATTGTAATTAAAAAATTCAATAAGCACGTATTTTAACACTTGAAAAAATGTCAATTTTGAGAAAGAAAAAAATATTAAATAATATGAAAAAATTAAAGATTATATGACATTCTAGAGAGAGAGTCCTCTTTTAGAATATATAATTTTTCTTCTAGTTAGAATAGATTTGTTTTAGAAAATGTGGTGGGAGGTGAAAACTATCGATTTCAAGTGAGTTGAAATTTGAATTATTATAAAAGAGAAAATATATGACTAAATTCAATTTTTATTTTTGATTGTTCTAGCTATATATGTTATCTATGACATAGCCTAAGATGAAAGGGAAATAACTTTATTTCCATATAGTTTGGTGGTGGGAAATAGACCCCTAATTTTCAGCATTTTTTAGCAACTCAAAAATTGTCTATAAAAATTAGGAAAGTATATCAATTCTTATTCTAAATAATTATTAAAAATTATAATCCTAAACTTCATTCATTTATATACATTTCACTAGTTTATTTCATTATCAAATTCTAAATAATAATTACAGTTTTATGTCATTAAAGGTAGACAATTATACTTTTGTTAGCCTTTTCCTTTACAAAAGGGTGACATAGGTTTGTGCTTTTACCCTACTACCACTTGACCTCATGGAACCTAAATGACCCACTCCCACTATGTTGAAGAGATAGTCTCAAGTCCTGAACATATAACAATCCCAAAAGTCAAATCAACATCTAGGTCAAGGAAAACTTGATAGCAACCTATCTCAAAGGTACCAAGACACAAATGCCATCTAAACCTAGATGCAACAAAGATATATGTAAGAAATATATTATGTAAGTGGGAAAGTATCATCACATGAGCCAACTCTAAGGTTACCATGGTAGCCTCTTTGGACTCTGACCCCTAGTGTCACTATGTGGCATCAATATCCTTTCATGCAAACAAGACACACTAATGAAAAAAGATCACAACCAAGCATCCTCTCTACTCTCATCCTAGCCTATACCAGCACTCAAGGCATAAGCAAGGAAAAAAATAATTCTTATTAATTCATTTTACTCTCATTTAAAGAAATTTTATCACTTATTAAAACAACTTACAATGAGTTATCTAGGTAGCCTCTTTAGGGCCTTGACCTCTATTGTAAGCCACTTCCAAAGATACACATAAATTACCAACCCTAAGCTCATGAAAAGAACAACTCAAAAAATTCCAATTTTCACTTCAATTCTTTGTAAGCAATTGGAAAGCACCTAAAGATAATCTCAAAATTTACCTCAGTCCTATGCAAAAAACCAGAAAGCACGTATAGATAAATTACAATAATCACCTCAGTCCTATACAAGCAACTAGAAATCATCAAAAGATAACTGATCGAAACTCAAAGGTTACACTAGGAAAATCACAACATTCACCTTAGTTCTACACAAGCAACTGGAAAGCACTAGCAAACAACTAATCAAAATTCATCATAGACATACATGAATACATCACCATGGTTAGGTATAAAGATCAAGACCAAAATATACATCATCATCACATAACAAAATCCCCCAAGCCTCTAGTAAACATCCTGATTGGTCAACATATTAAGTCAAACCTGAACCCAACACAAGGTAAAATGTACATCATAGCAAGTGTAGTTTCATAATTTTGTTTGGTTTTGAAAACATAAGATTTTGATTAAACAAGAGGGTTCAAGTTTTTGTACTTCATTAAAAAATGTATTTCTAAAAGTCCATTTACAAAAGTTTACAAATTTCCCTTTTTATAAATTGATGATCATTTAATGAAATCAAAATTAGATTTAAAATAAACAATTCAATTATACTCAGTTGAATTAAGACTAAAATCCATTTTCCAAAACTTGTAATTCATTAGCTAAATATGTTTTAAATAAATATTATTAAAATCAAATAATAAATATTAATTATTAAAATAATAACTATTAACTATTAATAAATAATATTAATTTATTAATAATAATTACTATTAATATATTAATAATAATATAATATTAACTATTTAATTATTACTAATATCTTTTAATTTAATTAATTAAAACAAACTATATTAATTTTTTTATTAAATTATAAAAATTTAATAATAATAAAACAAATAACATAACCTTTTTTAAAAAAGGGCACTTAAGGCCCACCGACTGATAAGGCTCTATTATGACAGTGCTGCTGCTACGACATCAACTACTGTCATGTAGTGTAGGTTGCTGTTGGGTGGGTGGGAGGTTGGTGGCCTTGCCCCCACTTTAAAACCTTTTTTTATATATTATTTTTTAAAAATTATCATTTTAATAAATAATAATAATCGAAAACAAAAATTTGCAAATTACTTTTTAATTATATGATAATTTTTTTTAAAAGGGGCTAAAAACTTTATTGAAAATCAAAATAGAGCATTACACAATAGTAGAGGGCCAAAGCCCCAGGAACCAATACAAACCACAAGAAAAGCTTGTAGCTAAATCACTCTTTCCCAATACCACTCCCATCCTCTGCAAGAATCCTCTCCAAATCTTAACATAACAAGGGAAGAACAAGTGAGGAGAATCCTCCTCCCCACATCCGCAGAGAACACACCTAGATGGATCAGAAAAACCCCAAGACCATCAAACTATTTTGGGCTAGAAACAATGTAAGCACCATTGGGGTTAGGAGACCAAGCCAACACATCCTCATCCATGAGGGCACTACAACTTCGACAAGAAAGAATGTAATGAAGCTCAATGAACTCCTCGTCCAAACCAACAATAGGCCATTCCTCTTGATTCCTCCATCTCGCCTCCACCAACTACCCCTGAAAGGAAAGAGACTTAAAGTCACACACCCTTGACCACCCTGCTTTACAAAACCTCAGGCACAATCTATGAAAATAAGGAAACTAAGAGAGAATGGGAGGGTGACCATCCCAAGCATCATGCCAAAAATGTGCCTCTGACCCACTCTTGCAAATCCAGAATAAGCTACCCTTAATGAGTGTAGCCCCTTTCTTGAGAGTATTCCAAATCACAGAACCCTTCCTTGTCAAGCTATAACGAGGGATATCCCTCTGAGGAATCCCTAGAAAGTACTTTTGAGTCAAAATTTTGGCCAACACCAATATAATTTAACATCTAGAACTGTACCAGATATCAATGACTACTTTAACCCAAGACCACCAAATTGTTTTGGGCTGCAAACAACATCCCATCTAACATGGCTGCACTTGGAAGGTAATAAACTACTAGCCCACAAAAATTGTCTTGCTAAGGAAGATCCCTTACAAAGCCCATCGATGCCACCTGAATCATACACTTATAAAGAGGGAGAGCCTAAACCACTAATTTGAGTAACTGTTCCTGACCTACAAAAGAAAGCCAACAAAGGGTCCAATGAGTGACTTTAACCCAAAAAATTTCTAGAATAGCCTGCCAAGAATCCCTAGACTACCTACCAACTAAAATAGGAATCCCAAGGTAGGTCAACAGGAGATCCCCAATCTAAAATCTGAGAATATGAGAAATTCTCCTCTGAATGGAGTATGGAGTATTGAAGAATAAAATGGAAGACTTTCCCTCATTAATTAACTAGCCCAATGCAGCAAGATAAACATCCAAAACCTTGTGCATGTTTGAAGCCTCCCTAATGGTATCCATGCCCATCAAAGTAGTGTCATCCACAAACTACAAGTGAGATTGCACAGGTAAGTCACCACCCCCTTGCTATCCCTGAATGGAACCCCTTTCCACATTACTTTTTATCAATCAACCTAGACCTTCCACCAAAAGAAGAAACAAGTAAGGAAAGAGGAGATCACCTTAATGTAAACCCTAAGAAGCACCAAAGAGTTTAGAGTGCTCCCCATTAATCAAAATAGAGAAAGAAACCGAAGTCACACAACTCATAACCCAACGAATCCACTCCTCCTCCAAAACAAAGGCCCCTAGAACCTTTTGGAGGAAGGACCATCAAAATCTATCATAAGCCTTAGCCATGTCCAACTTGATAAAAACAACCTTATCTTTGGAGTTGGTCAGTAGCAATAACCACCCCATCCAAAATCTGGGGGCTCGTTACAAAACCACTTTGTTCCTTAGAAATCAGCAACATAAGCCACTTTTTTAAGCTATCAGCAATCAACTTAGAAATAATCTTATAAATAACATTGCAAAGAGAAATGAGGCAAAATTTAATTAATAGATCAAACCCATAACCCTTGGGGATGAGAGCAAGGAAGGTAGAATTTAGGTCCCTGAGCATTTGCTTATTCTTTTGAGACTCTTGAACAATTGCCAATAAATCCAACTTGATAATCTCCCAAAATTCTTGGAAGAACTCAATCAAGAACCATTCAAATTAGGAGCTTTACCCTTCATCTAGAAAATAGTCTTTTCCAACTCCAATGAAATACCACTCATAAGATGCTCCTTCATCTCCTAAGAGAACACAGAAGGAATACAAGAGAGGAACTAAACCTCTTCAACTAAACCTCCTTGCGAGTCGTCCCTAAATAAAGAAGCAAGATGCTATACATCTTTATTTGAGATATCCTTAGTAGAAGACGAAACCTCTCCCCTATCAATCACCAAAGTTAATATAGAATTATCATGTTGTCTGGCTTTCATTGAATTGAAGAAGATGGCAGTATTCTTGTCTCACTCCTGAAGCCACTCAATCTGGGATTTTTGTTTCCAATAGATTTCCTCCCTCATCTCCCACTCCTCCAAAGCTTTCAATTCCCTCACCTCCTCCCACAACAAATTATCAAACACCCCATCCTCCTGACAACCTAATAATACTATTCAATTCAGCTTGTGCAGCATGCTTCACATGGTAAATGTTTCCAAAGCATTGTCTATTCCACTGTTTAAGATGATACTTAACATATTGAAGGAGCTTAACAAAATTATACATTGTAGTACAATAAGAAGTCCTAACATACCTGCACCATTTAGCAACACATCCATAAAGGTTAGGGTCTTGTAGCCACATGAGCTAGAATTTGAAGGATGGCGTTTGAGGTAGCTGGGTAAAGAAATAGCTAGCTTTATAAGCCAGTGATCCAAATCTCTCCAATATAATATCTCAGAACTAGAGGACCACAATCCCCCAACCCAAAAGTAGGAGACCATGAAACAATCTAGTTGTTCAACAATGCAACTATTTCCCACCCTTTTGCTGTTCCAAGTAAATTGACCATTGATAGGTTTGATATCCACAAGATTAAGAGCCGATATATTGTCCCAAAACAACAATGCAAAAGGCTCAAGTCTTGCATTACCACCCCATTTCTTAGCTAAATCAGTAATAGCATTAAAGTCACCTACAATGATCCATGGTAGATAGGGAAATAGGCTACAAACAAAATAGATATTTGTCGATACAAGAAGTTTACCTTGGAATTCAATAGGAGCATAGAAATTGGAGAAAAGAATAGACTCTCCCGACTCAAGACACAAAGAAACCATGGATAAAGAGGAATTAAAGGATAGCCACCACAAAGGCCAAATCTTTCAAGGGTTCTAGAAATAAGCCACACCCCTCGAGGATCCTTGAGCCCCAATACACTGGCATTGACCATTATTCCACAACTTAAGCACTATACCCATCATGCACTCAACAGATAACTTGGTCTCTTGAAGAAAAAGAACATCAAGAGAATGACTTCTTACCAACTCACAAACAACTTTTTGTCTAAGGCCACTATTCAAGCCCCTTACATTCCATGAAATAATGATCATTTCAAAGGATTAAAAAAAGAGAGAATCCAAGGTCTTAACAGACCCTAACTCCACCAAAGTCTCCCCTATTATCTTAATCTTTTCCAAATCTTTCTTCCTGCCAAGTTTAGTGCTTTTCTCTGAACCCCCCTTCTTATCATCCTTTTGTAGAATGCCTAGTTGAGGAGAATGCTTTCCACTCTTAGCCACAACCAAACCAATAATCCATGTAGGAAAATAAGAGCCTCCACCACCTACCCTAGCTCAACATTTGGACCCAACATCACTTGAGCCCCAACCTACACATCTATGACCATAGGCATGATAGACTCCTCCTATGGAGTAGGAGCAATAATGGAGGTGTGATCCTCTAGGCCAGAACCTACCACACCCATATGCACACTTATTAACCCTCGATTAACTTATTACTAACCCATATCATCCAGGACCTCAAACCTGTTAAAAGTATACTCATCTTGTCTCTCCATTAAAGTCCTCTTATGACCTCTATTTCAGTTATGGGCCTTAACAAAAACATAACTTTCAACATCCTTCCCCTCACTAGAAACTGGATTCTTCCCCTTATCAATACCAGGGGTATTATGAGGAGGAGGTGGAGGCTAAGGCTCTAGAGGCTTAGCCTTCAGGCATCTACACAATAGGTGACCATATTCATGATAGAGGCGACATCAGAAAGGAAGGATCTCATAGTTCAATTGTTGCACTCAAGAATGGGAACCCACACACATATCCAAATCATCTAGCAAAGTTCCACTCAAATCAACCTCCACACAAATTCAAGAAAAAGTCATTACTTTCTTACCTAGGGTTTGTGTCGAAGACCCATCGACTTTCCAAGCATCGAAGCAAGCATGTGCAAAAAATCCTCACAAAAACATTCAATTGGAAACTTGGACAACCAAACCCACACCAATACATGATTTAGAAGCTCCTTAGAGGGATTAAAGCCTGCATGTCATGGCTTGAAAAATAACCCAACCTAGTTGTGAAAATACACAGCCCCCCCCCCCCGCCCTCCCCAAAAAAAAACATATTGCAATCAGCCAAGTAGATAAATGTGACCATGAAAAAATTATTTGCAACTAGCATGACCTCCATTTCACCCTCTGGTTCCCAAGTCTTCCAAGCTCAAGTTTCCAAAAAATGTAGAGACACTCTCAGTCCCAAAAATTTGCAATATAGAGAATGCTTTGAATAATATTCAATATCCTTAGCAATAATCTCAATCAAAATAACCAGTTTAGGTCTCTCTTTGTAGTTCTCAAGGAAGCCATTAATCTTTGAGATCTGAGATCCACTAGGAAAATTTGATTCCATAGACCCTACATTTAGAGAGAAGAGGATGTTTTCAAAAATTCTTGATCCTAGTCTTGGTGATTTCAAGCCCACCGCAACATGAAAATCCATGTTGGATGCAACCCTAGATGGCTCACCCTGAGACATAACCACCAAAAGCCCTAGGACAAACCAACACAAGGAAGATCTGAACCTAGGCACCACAGATGAAAGGAAATCCTCACAGTAGGAAAAAAAGCCAAACACAACTAGGCTAGAGTTTCAAAGGACAACTGCAACAAAAGGTCAACCCCCCACATAACAGATTAGACGCCCACCCTAACCTTCACACAAATAGAGAAGGAAGAAACTAGCTAGGGTTTGGATGCCCTAGCTCAGCTTCCAATAGTTGTAGACCAATACACCATCTTGAGTCACTTGTGCTATTATATGGTAATATAATTATTATAGTAATATAATTATACATATATATATATATATATATACATATGTATATATACATATAGATATACATATGTATATATACATATATATATACATATCTACATACATACATGTATATATATATATATATATAGATATATGTATGTAGATATGTATATATATGTATGTATGTATATATGTATATATATGTATGTATATATATGTATGTATGTATGTATACATATACGTAATAGATCTGATAGGAAACCCACAAATAACCAATCAAATTTTGTATATCAAATTTTGATCTCTTTTCCAAACCCTACCCAAATTGAAATAAATCAAATTATGAATCTCTAAAATTTACCAAACAAGGATTCCAATCTTCAATTCATTTACAAATGTTTTCAAAATGAAGGTTTCAACCCAAATATATTCTGAAAACAAATCCATTTAGACATGGAGAAGACAAAGATTTCAAAGAAAGAAACTACAGTGCAAAACTCATAAGATCCTACCTGGATTTGATGCTAAATGATCGTATGCTGAAATCTCACAAGCAAATTCCTTTTCTTTTGAAAACCCTCTTCCCATAAATTGGTTCCTCCAAACATGTGTGTGGAGAAATGAGCTCTAATTTCTTAATAAAGAGCTTTCTCCATTTAGGATTTCAGTTTTGCAATCACGTGAAACCTTTTTCTTATTTATTTTATTATATTTTAATTTTATGTGCAAACATTTTTGCATTTTGATTAAAATAAACTTTATTGAATTTATTCTTTCTCTTTTTAATTAAATCACAAGACGTCTTTAATAATTTTTTCATTAATTTAACTAATAATAATATTTAGAGTTTATTATAAAAAATAAAACTCCTAAATAAATTAGTATTAAATAAAATAAATATAATTATGCCAAAATTAAAACTTAATTAAATCTTTTAAATTTAATTATTTTATTTAATTAATCTCTCAATTAATTAAACATAATTAAATATTGATCTGTCTTTATAAATTTTTTATTAAATTAAATCATTTAATAGTCTTTTAATTTAATTTAATTATAACTAAAAATCACAACATACCCACAAAACTAAATGAGAAAACACATCTAAAGACCAAGTACTAAATCAAACTCAAGGGTCAAAATCATGAATTCATGTCACTTGACGAATTCAAAAGGTTAAACAACTTAGATACATGTCCTCCTTTCTAGGACAATTGGATCAAGGTTAGGATTTGGACTCAAGAATTATCTCCCCTCTTTTACCATTAAGATACTACGATAGGGCATGCTCATCCTAGCAATTCAAGGAAGTTGATGCCTGGTACCTACAATTTGCATAAAATCCAAGCATGTATATACACATATAATGTAAACTAAACATGCAATGGTAGGGAGTGGTGCATCGTGTAGATCCCAACTAGTAGGTGACTATGAATCCCTATTTAACCACATCAAAAATGTCAAACATAAAGTAAAACATAGAAGTACACCATACACATGCAAGTATGGGGTAAGTAACCATAGAAACTACATATAAATCATCCATCTTACTATCATCATGAGACAACTAAAAGTGACTAAATGAACATACATATGTCATCATCGAAATAATAATGAACACATGAAATAACTAACTCAACACATATATAAATTGAGTCTAAAATAATATCCAACCAAATGTGGTAACCAAGTACCACTAAACATAAAACATAATCATAAAACTGGCCTAGAAGAATCTGGTAATCCAACATGAAAAGTAAACTAGGGTAGGCATTACTCAATTTCCATCAACACAAAATTCCCCATATCCACCATGTAGTTCATGATCTCTAACTTTAGCAATTTTGCAATGATAAAAAGAATGGATATTGTTAACAAGTAAAACCCTAGTTCAAATTGAAGATAGGACACCCACCTTTTCAATTTGTGTAGAAACTTTTGGATATTGCTTGTATTATGGCTCTTCACACACTTCATTCTAAATTAGCTTAATAGGATTCACCTTTGCCTTTTTCTTTCATTTCACATTTGTTGATCTTGAAGCCATTTTTAATGGATAGGGTTTTAGTATACAGTTCACTCTTTACTTGGCTAGCCTAAAACTCTCTTTAGTGCATGAATTCACTAACAAATTCACGCTTCAAGATTCTATAAGTGATTCTTAGCAAAATTACAGTAAGTTCTTTGAAAGAAAGGTAGAATAATAAACATTTAAAATGCCATATTATGTGATAAAGTTACTTTTATAACCTCTAGGGAAAATTAAATGCATCATACTACCACATTCTACGATCTTTAATGAATTCGGTTACCACTAGCTGCTTGGTCACAATCCATTTTCATCATTACTAGGTTACAATAGTAAAGTATTCCCAAACTTGAGCAAAGCATTATTATGCCTTCCAATATTACTTGCTTAGTCAACATTGCTAACTCTTAGTTATCAACAAACTTGGTTAAACTACCTATTTACAAGATTTCTAATCTTTATGATTTGTCCTTGTGTATCAAATATTATGAAGGTATGGAATTCCTTCCACTTCATTTTAAGAATTGGTGTAAGATATATCTTTAGTAGTATAGTTCCTTATCTTCTTCTAAGGCTTAGTTAGAGTTGGTGGTTTCACCTAATCTATTGGATGAGGTGTCACCATTGGCTATATTTGATGTCTCATTCTCTTTTGACTTATTTCTTCACATCTTATTCATCTATTATCAAATTTCATCCATATTGAATTTACCTTTACCTTTTGGATATTCCTCTTTAGGTGTTGATATTTGGTTTCTACTATTCTTTCTTAAATGACTGATCGAATGATAGCATGCCATTAAAGAGTTCCTCCAATTACCAAATCTTTTTCCAAAGTCCAATCTCATGAAATTTGCAGTAATATGACCATACCTTCCACATATAGGACCTAAATACCATGGATTATAATCCCAATTTAATGCATTACTTATCTTTATCGGTTTCTACTTAGGCTTCATCAGTGATCTCCATTCTTATGACTTGTATCCAAACTTATGGCAAGTGTAGCTATATCCATTGAATGCATACTTCTTGGTTGTTTGACTAAACTTGGATGTACACTCAAAATCTTGATGTCCATACATATTGCAATCATAGAAATACCCATCAAACTTAGGACTAACATTGATCTTACCAGTTTTCCTCTTGTAGAAATTTGCAATGTATTTGGGTTTTTTACAATGATAATGTGTAGGCTTCTTTGGCTTTGGATTTGTGTACACATTCCTCTATTTAGCTTTCTTTGATGATTCACCTTGCTTGGTAGTTGAGTTCTTGGTATAGCCTAATCTAGATGTGTCTCTTAGTGGCCTCTTTCCTCTGGGTTGTTCATCTAGTATCTTAATACTTTCTTCATCTCTTTTCATTTATTTAGTGAATTATTTTTCAGAATTTAGTTCCCTCTTCAATTTTTCATTCTCTTTTTAACTCTACAATATCTTCCATATTTTGTACAATATCATGATTGACACTGAGTACCTAATTTACAAGATTATAATGATTATGTGTCAGCCTTGTGACTTTTCATCCTTCACATCAAGTCTTGCAATGATTTGTCTCTTGTCTTCTTCAATCATTTTCTTGTCATCCACAACCTTTCTCTTATGTTCCATAAATTTGCACATCTTGGTAGACTAGAATTCTTGTTCTTTTTTCAGTGAATTGACATGCTCAATGAGACTATGGTTTTTCTTTAGTAGGTCAATTATGACATCATCAAATGTTGAGAATGGATTGAAGAAGCTAATCAAAGAGGGAGATTGTAAAGGAAGATTTTTGAGAACATACAAGTATGACCAATATGCTTCAATCATTATTTTTTCATTGATGTCAAACCTGCTATTTATTGGTAAGACAATTGCTTATAAGATTTAAGTACTATCACTTAGTTGATTGATGAAGAGGATTTGATCAAAAGATGTAACAAAAATACCTAGAGGAAAGATTGAGTTATGATTATGTAATGAAGTACAAGAACCAAGTAAGACAATAATGATATGATATATTGATAATCTACTTAAGATTACAAAGGTTGGTTACACTAAGAAAGTTTAGAAGAATAAAGTTACACAAAGTTTGTCTACTAAGCTTGACCGAGTGGATAGTAGGTGTCAAGAAAGTCAGTGCAAGCCAAGCAAAAAATTAGTTGGAGCCAAATAAAAATTCATTTTTAGTGTATACCAAGTAGAATAGTGGATATCAAGTAAAGTTTAGTTAATGCCAAGCATTAGTAAACTTTAGTTTGTGCTGAGTAATTTCAAAGAGGATGCTGAGCAATGTAGTATGTGCCAAGCATCAGAAGCAAGATAAATGTTGAGCGGCTGCATTATTTAAAAGATCGTGAATTCGATGAATCTAAGATAAGAAGTTTTTTTATCTTAGATTATGTGAACTAGGTGGAAGATAAGGATGATGAGCTAGTGGCACAGACTTCAAGGTAAACCATTTTAAGGTGAATTCAAAGAAGATTCTAGGAGAAGTTTCTAGAATAGGTATGGAATGTGGGATAGATACATTATATCCTACCTAATCCATCCTAACACTAATTTGGACAATGGAGAATGAACAACAAAAATATATTAATTTCCTATTTATAGGAATGGTTGTTAGAAGAAAAGAAGGTTAAGTGTGAGAAAGGTTTTTGTTTCATCAAGTGACCTAAGAGAAGAATCTACATTGGCATGATAAGAAAGAAAGCTTAAGGAGATGAATGCTTGAAGGGTGAACAAGCTATCAAAGCTACAAAGTATGAAGGCCAAGTAGAATTGAGGACTGAACAGTGATTTGTAATCTACAAATAAAGTTGTCAGTTGTATCAGATCAAGCCTTATAGTTACTCTCTAACAATTATATTAGTCTAGCGTAAATCATTTGGATTAAGGTTGACCTAATAGTCATATGAAATCCTTTAACTAGGTGACATTCCAAGTGAATGGTCTAAAGTCCTCTAACAAGGCTCACTCCTAACAGGGTGATTGAAATCCTTTAACAGGGTCACATTTAACAGTGTGTTTTATAACCTTTAACAGGGTTGGCCTTTCACAAGGAATCGCTTTAGAAGAGTGAAAAAGGAGTAGAAGAGTGAAAAAGGAGTAGCATGTTACTGGTGTTTTTTCCCAAATAGGGTTTCCACATAAATCATTGTGTCAAGTGTGTTTGATGAATCTATTATGTTTCATGTTTACACTTCTGCAAGTTGATTTGACAGTAACCTACAAGTTTTAAGTGATTGCATACTCTTATGGATGCATGCATGATGAATAATGTTTTATGGGTTCACTAAGCTATGACATTTTTTACTTACACATCTAGACCTTGGATAATTTATTCACCCTCCCCCACCTCTCAGTTATTTTAAAAGTATTCCAACAATTGGTATCAAATCCATCTACTTAAGAGAACTAGTTTGAAGGTACTAGAAGCACAAAGATCAAGATGTCAAAAAGAGAAGTACCAAAGCTCAATAGAGATAACTTTCTTACATGGAAAAGTTTGATGAAGTTACAACTCGAAGGACTTGGAGATCATGCACAATCTACCATTACCACTGAGCATGTTAACCCTATTGGAGCACCAACTACTGAGGATATGAGAAAGAAGAAAGAACACTACTAGGCAATGATGGAGATTGCCTCTGCCCTAAGTTATGCTAAATTTGATGATATCAAAGTTTTGGTAGTGCAAAGAAAATGTGAGATGCCCTAGCTACCATCTATGGAGGAGACATCAATATTTATAGAGCCAAAGTTGAAAGTCTCAAAGGTAAGTTTGATGAAATGAGAATGGAAGATGGTGAAAATATTGCTCAATATGTTGCAAGGATAAAAGAAGTAGTTAATGCAATAAGATGAGCTAATGGAAAACTAGATCATGATACTATTGGAATTCTTTTAGAATAACTAAGAGGGGAGGGCAGGGGGGGGGGGGGGGTTTGGTGTGAATTAGTTATTCAAGGTCCAAATGTACAAATAAAACTTTTCATAGTTCAATGAACCCATAAAACATTCTTAACTATGCATGCATTCATTGTGTGTTAACTAAAATTGATATGTTACTATTAAATCAACTTCTAGAAATGTTAAGCATTAAATACAACATATCCATCCGCACATTTGACACAATGATTTAATGTGGAAACCCAATTTGGGAAAAACCACCAGTAACTAACATGCTACTCATTTTTCACTCTTTTGAAGTGATGCCCTGTTAAAGGCCAACCTTGTTAAAGGTTACAATACATACTATAAATGTGACTTGGCTAAGGGATTTCAATCACCCTATCAAAAGTAAGCCTTGTTAGAGGACTTTAGGCCATTTACTTGGAATGCTACCCTATTAAAGGATTTTCCAATGACTATTAAGTCAACCTTACTAAAAGGATTTACCTTAGGTTAATACAATTATTAGAAAGTGACAATAGAGATTGGATCTGATATAACTTACAACCTTACTTGTAGATTATAGATCACTATTCAGTTGTCAAATCTAGTTGGCTTCAAATCTTTGCAACTCTAATAGCTTGTTCACCCTTCAAGCATTTATCCTTTTTAAGCCTTCTTGCTCAGTACACCATTGCAAGCTTCTTCACTTTGGTCACTTGATGAAGCAAACCCCTTTCCTTCTCTTTGTCAGATTTTTGCATCAAAACTCTCTAACCTCTTTGCTTGATGACTAGACATCCCTACATATATAAAATTAGAATACTTTTCTTGCTCATTATCCATCACCAAAATTAGGGTTTTTGATGGATTAGGTAGGATACAATGTATCTACCCCATATCCTGTCTTCTCTGGAAACTTCTTTTATTATCCATTTGAATTCACCTCCAAAATAGTTTACATAAGATTCTATGCCACTAGCTCATCAATATTATCTTTTTCCTAATCCACAAGTTCCAAGAAAACAAACTTGTCAACTTTTATTTGGCGAATATTCAATCTTTTTCATAATGTAATAGCTCGACATTATCAATCTTCTGATACTCGACACATATTATATTACTCGGCATCTACTATAAAATCACTCAACATCAACTGGATTTTACCAGTGCTTGGCATCAACTCAAAATCACTCGGCATCAAATAACTTGCTCAACATCCACTAGAATTTGCTTTCACTTGGCTCCAACTAACTTTTTGCTTGGCTTGCACTAGCTTTGCTCGGCACCTACTATTAACTTGGTCAAGCTTGGCAAATGAACTTTGTTTAACTTTATTCTTCTAAAATTTCTAAGTGTAGCCAGTCATTTTGTAACCTTAAGTAGATCATCAATACATTATGTTATCACTTTCTTAACTAATTCTTGCACTTCAATACATAATCATGACTCAACCTTTCCTCTAGGTACTTTTGTTACATCTTGTTGATCAAAACCTCCTCATCATTCAACTAAATGATAGTTCTTGAAACATATAAGCAATTGTTTTACCAATATGTAGTAGGTTTGACATCAGTGACAAAAAAATGATTGAAACACATAGTCTTCTTCAACAATCTTTACACTCAAATGATCTTTTCAATCATATATCAACAGATACTGTGTTAAGAATTTTTTTAAGGACACTACTAGCTATTTATGCTATTAGAGTCTTTGCAATTCAAGAACTAAGATGTATACTAGGGAATGATCTTTCACTTGAAGGATTAGTAGGTAGACTCACTACTTTTGACCTATCTAACTTTGATAATTACAAACCTGAGAGTATTGAATTTGCTTTCAAAGCCAAAGTGTCATTGAAGGAACCTGATGAGAAGAAGAAGAAGAAAAAGAAGAAATGTGTATCTAGTGATAGTGATATAGATGAGGAAGATTTTGAACAACTTGAAGCACTACTAGCAAGAAGATTCCATAAAAATAAAGGGAAGTTCAAAGGTAAGTTACCTATCATTTTTTTCAATTGCAATAAAGTTAGTCATATTGCTGCTACATGTCTAGAGAAGAAAAAAATATAGAGGTAGTGACAAATACAAAAGTAGAAGAGATGAAGACAAAAAAGACTACAAAGACAAAGGCAAAGAGTCATGCTATATTATTGAAGAGGAAACATCTGATGAACATGATGATGAAGTAGTATATGCTGAAATGAAGGACAAATCTAATGAAGATGAGGCAACTACACTTGTGACTTGTGTGAACAAGAATTATAGATGGATCATTGACAGTGGATGTTCACATCACATGACTGGAGACAAAATTAAGTTCATTACCCTAAATCATTATGATGGAAATGGTGTAAGATTTGGTAATGATGCACCATGTTTGATAAAAGGAAAAGGTTCAATCAAGCTCATAGATACTTGATTTTATGTGACAATTCTTACTATGTTGAAGGACTTAACTATAATTTGTTGAGTGTGTCACAATTGAAAAATTTGGGATGTAAGGTTGAATTTGAAAACAAGGTTGCTAAGATATATGAAATAGATGGGAAACTAATTGTAAAAGGTGATTAGACTAGAAGTAATCTATTTTATCTTGATATAGATGATGCTACTTGTATGATTGTAAAATCTAATGATGTATGGCTATGACACAAAAGGTTATGTCATGTCAATTTTGATAACTTGATTAGTATTAGTAACATGAATAAAGTTAGAGGATTGCCTAAGTTGAAGAAGCCTGATAATATAATGTGCAAACAATGTTAGTTATGCAAAATGACAAAATCAAGTTTTAAGAGTAAAACTTACACCTCTAAAGGAATACTAGAGATTGTTCATACTAACTTGTGTGGACCAATTGATGTGCAAAGCTACAAATGAGGTAAGTACATTATGCTACTTGTTGACGACTATTATAGGATGATGACAGTTATGTTTCTAAAGAAAATATCCGATGCTTTTAAAATGTTTAAGTGGTACTTAGAAAGAGTTGAAAAGGAAATAGGGAAAATCCTGAAGTGTTTGAGATCTAACAAAGGAGGAGAATTCAAATCAAATAAATTTGAGATGTTCTGTAATGACAAAGGAATCAAAAGATAAACATTTACCCCTAGAACCCCTCCACAAAATGGGATTGCTGAAAGGAGAAACAGATCTATAATAGACTATACTAGAACACTCATGATGGAGAATAATGTTGCTTTGAAATAAACCATGTACAAGTCAAGAAAGGTGCTCATTAAACACCTTTTGAATTATGGTATGGATACTCAACCAATGTAAAATACTTTAAGGTATTTGGAAGAAAATGTCACATTCTTAAGGATTTCAAGAATGGTAAACTTGATCGGAAAAGTGAAGAAGGTATATTCCTAGGCTATTCTACAAGAAGTAAAACTTATAAGTGTTTAAATACTAACACTAACAAAGTTGTGAAGAGTGCAAATGTAAACTTTGATGAATATACATAAGTATACAAGGCTGAACCTATGAAAGAACCAAAAGAATACAAATCATTTGTATACTCTTATGAAGGTATGTTTGCTGAAGAAGATTCTACAAATCAAGCTACAAACCAACAAAAAGTTTCAGTGACTGTCGAGTCACATACTATGAATGCTGAGTTGCATTCAGGAATTGAGCCACATTCAGATGCCAAGTTATAGAATGAAGTTGAAGCATATTCTAATTCTAATATTAGTAGAAATGCTAAGTTACTTGACAGAGATGCACACAATGATTCTAAAGTTGAAAGACAAAGTGAAGAAACTAGAGCTGAACCAAGATTGTCCAAATATGTGAAGAGACATCATCTTGTTGCACAAACCATTGGAGATAAAGATGCTAGACCAATGACAAGAAATAGATTGAGAACTGATATATGCCTACATAGCATGAAGGAACCCAAATTAGTGAGAGATGAATTAGAAGATATAGATTGGAGTAAGACCATGGAAGAAGAGATTGAACAAATTGAGAAAAAAAAACTTAGAGTCTAGTTCCTAGACCAGAAGACAAAAATGTGATTGGCACCAAGTAGGTATTTAGAAACAAGCTAGATGAAAATGGTGAAGTCACAAGGAACACAAAAAGACTAGTTTTCAAGGGATATGCACAAGAAGAAGGAATTGACTATGGAGAGACATTTGCCCCTGTTGCTAGATTGGAAGGAGTAAGAACTCTACTTACAAAGGTTTCAAAGTTTATCAAATGGATGTTAAATTTGTTTTTCTAAATGGCATATTAGAGGAAGAATTTTACATAGAACAACCATAAGGTTTTGTTGATGTTAATAATAAGAACATGGTATGTAAATTACACAAAGCTCTATATGGTTTGAAACAAGTACCAAGAGCATGGTATGAGAGACTTCATAAGTATCTTGTGAAGATTGGATTTGAAAGGACTGATGATAACAACAATCTATATATAAAGATAGAGAAAGGAAAATGTATTTTGTTATCTAAATTTTTTGTTGATGATAGCATATTTGGAGGTCAAGATGCCTTATGTAAAGCTTTTGCAAATGAAATAAAGCAAGAATTTAAAATTTCCATGTTTGGAGAGATCAAATTCTTTGTGGGTTTGCAATTATATAAGATGAAATATGGTATATACATCACTCAGTAAAATTATGTCAAAGAAATATTGAAATTTTTTGGATTGGAGGATTCCAAACTAGTAAGTACACCTATGATGATAGGACTCAAGTTGTCAAGGAATGATGATTCAGCTGAAATGAACCAAACACTGTATAGATCTATGATTGGAAAATTATAATATATGGTACATAGCAAACCTAAAATTGCATTATTTGTAGGGATAGTTGCAAGATTCTCTACTAACCCTAGGGAGAATCATTTGATGGCTGTAAAAAGAATAATGAGATATCTGAAAGGAACATAAGAGTTTGGTCTATACTATAAGAAGAATGAGAAATTTGAATTAAGAGCCTACATTGATGCTGATTGGGCTAGAAACATTGATGATAGAAAGAACACTAGTGGAGGAGCATTTTTCTTAGGCAAGAGGCTAGTTATATGGACTAACAAAATACATAACTACACTTCACAATCTACTGTTGAAGCTGAATATGTTGTTGTTGCTGTGAATTGCACAAAAATTGTATGGATCAAACAACTACTCAATGGAATAAATGAAGAGATCATAGAAATAGTGATACGTTATTGTGGTAATACAAGTACTATCAATATATTAAAGAATCTAGTGATGCACACAAAGACTAAGCACTTGCAATCAAGTATCATTATTTAAGAGAGTTAGTTCAAGATAAAGAGGTGAAGATGGAATATGTTAACACAAAAGAGAAAATTTTTGATATCTTCACAAAAATATTACCTAAGGATGCTTGTGAATATCTAAGAGGTAAACTAGGGGTGATACCCCTATCAAAGGCTATCTAAGTAACAAGAGGAGTGTCATGCATCAAACTAGCTGAATTTCATATGTTTCACATTAGTGTAGAGGATATTACTTTAGGAGCTACCTAAAGTAATCAAAGAGATGAAACTTCAAATCAGTCACAAGCAAGGTGACAAAGGTAGAAATTGAAGAAACTAAAAAGCTTATATCTGCATGTTAAGATGACAAGTCTTTGGTATTATTGTCAAAGAGGGAGAAATTTACTAATCAAGAGAAAGATATCAAGAGATAATTGTTGATCAGAGGAGAACACAAGTATGATGAGGGAGACAAAGAAATACAAGAAATAGGAAGAAATCCTAATATCTACCTAGTAAGAGGTAGATATAGTAAAAATGGAGATATAAGATGAAACTCAAAGGGAGTTATAAAGAGTTTTATAACCTATTCAGAAGCTAGAAGTTGTTGATGGAGGGAGAGATTTCACTACAAGGAATTATTTTCTTTTTGGTATTGGTATTGTCTTACTATTTTAACCTAGTTAGTTTGGTTGAACAAAATGTTTACCATTTGGTTGATTTGGTTGATTAGTATGGTTTGCCATCAATGCCAAAGAGGGCGATTGTTGAGAATGGATTGAAGAAGCTAATCAAAAAGGGAGATTGAAATGGGAGATTGTTGAGAACATACAAGTATGACCAATATGCTTCAATCATTATTTTGTCACTAATGTCAAACTTGCTATTTTTTGGTAAGAAAACTATTTATAAGATTTAAGTACTATCACTTAGTTGATTAATGAAGAGGATTTGATCAAAAGATGTAACAAAAGTACCTAGAGGAAAGGTTGAGTTATGATTATGTAATGAAGTACAAGAATTAGTTAAGACAATGATGACATAATGTATTGATAATCTACTTAAGATTACAAAGGCTGGTTACACTACGAAAATTTAGAAGAACAAAGTTACACAAAGTTTGTTTGCCAAGCTTGATTGAGTGGATAGTAGGTGCTGAGAAAAGTTAGTGCAAGTTGAGAAAAAAATTAGTTGGAGCTAAGTAAAATTTTATTTTTAGTGTATGTTGAGTAGAACAGTGGATGCCAAGTAAATTTTAGTTGATGCCAAGCACCAGTAAACTTTAGTTCATCCCAAGTAATTTAACAGAGCATGTCGAGCAGTGCAATATGTGCCAAGCATTAGAAGCAAGATAAGTGTCAACTTACAACATTATTTAAAGGGTCATGAATTTGATGAATTTGAGCTTACAAGTTTGTTTTCTTGGATTATATGGACTAGGTGGAAGATAAGGATGATGAGCTAGTGGTACAGACTTCAAGGTAAACCATTTTGATGTGAATTCAAAAAGAATTCTTGGAGAAGTTTCTAGAAGAGATATGGACTGTGGGATAGATACATTGAATCCTACCTAATCCATCCCAACCCTAATTTGGACAATGGAGAATGAATGAAAAAAATCTTAATTTCCTATTTATAGGAATGGCTGGTCAGAAGCAAAGAAGGTTAAGTGCAAGAAAGGTATTTTCTTCATCAAGCGACCTAAGAGAAGAATCTGCATTCAGATGATAAGAAAGAAGTCGTAACGAGATGAATTATTGAATGTTGAATAAGCTATTAGAGCTACAAAGTATGAAGGCCAAGTAGTATTAAGGACTAAACAATGATCTATTATCTACATATGAAGTTGTAAGTTGTATCAAATCAAGCCTTATAGTTACTCTCTAACAATTGTATTAGTCTAGGGTAAATCCTTTAGATTAAGGTTGACCTAACAGTCATTTTAAATCCTTTAATTGGGTGACATTCCAAGTGAATGGTCTAAAGTCCTCTAACAAGGCTCACTCCTAACAGGGTGATTGAAATCTTTTAATAGGGTTGCATTTAACAATGTGTATTGTAAACTTTAATAGGGTTGGCCTTTCATAGGGCATCACTTTAGAAGAGTGAAAAAGGAGTAGCATGTTACTGGTGTTTTTCCCAAATTAGGTTTCCAAAATCATTGTGTTAAGTGTGTTTGATGAATCTATTATGTTTCATGTTTACATTTCTATAAGCTAATTTGATAGTAACCTACAAGTTTTAAGTGATTACATAATCTTATGGATGCATGCATGATGAATAATGTTTTATGGGTTCAGTAAGATGTGAAAAATTTTAGTTATATATCTAGACCTTGGATAACTAATTCACAAATCGCCCCCCTCCCCCTCTTAGTTATTCTAAAAGTGTTTCAACATCAAATTCATCAAACATTTTTCCATTGGATAACTCTTTAATAACTGCTTCCTGATAAGTTATTTCATTTGTTTGATGAGCTATTTCCTTCCTTATTTTAAATTCTTGTCTCAATGCATCTTTCATCTCATTGATTTGACTCATGGTCATCCTTATCTTCACTATCTGATTCTCAATAGTCCTATCAATCCTATAGCTCTCCACGGGGTTAAACCTTCAATAAGAGAACTGTGCTTTGATATTGAATGTTGAAATTAATAGGAGAGATAGTATGTTGAAGGGGGGGGGGGGGGGGGGTGGTGAATCTATATCCTCACAAAAATTTATCCTTAAGATAACTTAGAACTTTTCCTCTTCCTTCTATAACTCAATAATTGTTAATCTGTTATCATAATTAATCATTAACCAACTATAAACACATAATCTCATGAAACAAAACACATACAAAATTATTTGGCATCACAAAAACCCATGGTCAAAAGGGAAACTATGGTGGGGATGGTATCCACAAATTCATCACTACTATAGTAAGAGGGTGCCTTGTTAGAGCTACAATATTTCATCACATCTAGTGACTTACTCTAATAGGAGGATACAATAAGAATTGCAATGATCTACCTTTCTCAAGGATTTCACAACACTCTTCAAGTGTGTACTTAGTTAAGTGATACACACACACACATACATATACATAAACACACACACACACACACACACACACACACACACACACACACACACACACACACACACACACACACACACACACACACACACACACACACAAACACACACACACACACAAACACATGAAAACACAACTATTAGATCCACTTTTTTCAAGAATTTAAAAACTACTACAATGATTAGAAAGTAGCAAAAAATGATCTTTGCAATCACAACTTACTTTGTTTGATTAGATCCCTCTTTTGCTTGCTAGTTATCACCTTTTGTGATAGATCTACAATTCCTCTCTATAGTATCTTTATCTCTAATGTATGACCTTTGTTCTGACCTTTGATCTTTCTTTCTCACTTCAATAACTTACTCAATAGCAACAACAACCTTGCAATTTTCTTAACAACAATAGCAACAACAACAACCCTAAAACTATTATTGATATCTCCTTTTATAGTTTTCTTTTATCTTTTTGTTATTTGACCTAATTAGGGTTTCAAAAATTTCCATAATTCTTCTTTGATCAGAACCAACAATTTAAAATTATTTACCATTTCATTCCTTTTCATCCTTTATTTCCATTGGTCCTTTTGGCCTTGAAATCGGCAACAAGCAATTCACATTCTTCAAGAAAATTATTTGAAATCTTTACCTTGATTAGTGTAAACCATTTGTCCAACTTGATATGATCATATCATATTATATTTTGTGATAATTCAAACCTTAATTTAGCATCTATATCACTCAGTAAATACATTGTTCTTATATTATCGCTTCAATATAGTCTTTTTCTTAGTGACCTCTGTGTAGCTCAATAATCTCTATGCTTGATATACTTTGACTAGTTGGTGTTGTCTCTTCCTAACTTGATTATGACTTATGCTTGGTATATGTAGATTCATTTAGTGAATACTTGATCTTTGATATAATAATAAAACTCATTCATCTACTTCCTACATTGCTTGAGCAATATGGTACTTGGTTTATTTGTACACTTCTTGACATTTTGACAATAATTTGCAATATGACTACTTGTAGAAGTAACAAGTCATGATTTACAATATATGACTTGAAACTTATATGTTTTGAGACAAATTCAATCAATTTTGTTTGATAAAGCAACCATTGAACCCCCCCTTGATCAAATAGTCATTAATCCTCGAATAAATTATCTTATATTCTTCAATTGCAGCAAATAACTATTGTATGAAGACCTCATAACATATTATCTCATGAGAAAGGTTTTAGATAGTAGTTTCACAAGAAAGGCCATTGCTAAAGTGGACCTCAATAAGTGTTAGCCTTGGGACCTCCCTGGTATGTTCAATTCCCTCCTTTATTGTCCATCATGTGTATAATCCCACACACCCATTTGATCTTGAATGGTGATATGTTCATACTAAATGCTAAGTGCCTATATTGAGTACTCCAAAATCATCCATTTCTTACCTTTATCTATACACACTATCTTTCTAGTTTCTTTCTAATTACACAACCATTTCATTTCATATGATCATTTGAAAATTGTGTCAATCTAAGCTCTCAATTGTTTCCTCTAATTTGATCATCTCATAAGTGCTAAATGATAATTATTTTAGAGGAATAGTACCAAATTTTAAGAGTAATAATCATGTGGACCTATCAATTTAAATACTAAATGTTGATTATCATAGAGGTATAGTTCCAAATGTTAAAAAATAGCATTAGGGCCTTCCCCATAGGGAATTTAACCAACATTGAATCATGTACATCACTACTAGTCCACATGACATTATTGGGTCCAAAGGGAAAAATGTCAAAAAACTTTTTTAGTGCTACTCATGTAATAATGTCATTCACATATATGTTTATTTGATTATGGCTTCTTCTCTATAACATGATTTATCTAAGCTTAATGATATAAGTTTTCTTAATTAAAAATATAAATAAATTTGATGTTATTTCTATAATAAATTGTGTCTTGATATTTTTTCCATGTTTCAAATCATACAAATTGTGATCTACAATCAAAATGATAGATGAAACATTGATTAAAAACTGAGATAGCTTTCTACATTTTGAGTGTAATTCATATTCTCTCTCTCTCTCTCTCTCTCTCTCTCTCTCTCTCTCTCTCTCTCTCTCTCTCTCTCTCTCTCTCTCTCTCTCTCTCTCTCTCTCTCGTCATCATAAACATGGGCCCTCACTTTGAAATACCCTCTATCTCCCTCATAAAATTTGTGACCATGTCAATGTTGGTGTCCAATGTAATGTACGACAAAGTCTTAAGAAAATTTATCACAAAACACATTAATCATATTTATTTTTCTTTTAAAAATTATGTGTACATTGTTCTTTGATTGAACATCATTCTTAATAATATTTTTGAGTTGATAGGAGAACTTTTTTCCAATTTATCATTTGATTTTCTTATAAATATTTGATTTAAATTGTGTTTCAGTTATTGAATCTAAGAGTGACATCCATTAACTATCAATAATGAGGTTAGTTAACAAATTAGTGAGTTAGCTAGATTAGTGGTTGAACGCAAAGATACCATATGCATTTGTACATCCAATATCTTGAATCTTTTATATACCCACTATATAATAAAACTTTCTATTGTATGTGTTAGAGTAAAATGCTATTTTAATTTCATTTATTAAATTATCTTTACTCCCTTCTTACAATTTCCCTTTATGCACTTACATTTCCATTTAATAATTAAATAGTAATTATTAAATGTCATTTACCTCTTAGGGTTTCCCTTTTAGGTTTTTCAAACTCCTATGAGGATTGATCAATTGTAAATTTCATTCATTCTTTTCAATTTGATTATATATTTTTCTTATTCTCATAGCCAAACCCTTGCCTTTTCTTTGTATTTTATTCTCTGTGGTAGGTTCTTGCATGCAGGTGTTCTTCGGGTTGTGTGGATTTGTATTGCTCTAATCCTTCATGGTATTGGAGCCTAACTAATTGTAGCTTGTTCTTATTTGAAGAAAAAGAAGAATAAGGGTTTGACAAAACAAATCTTGTTTTTTTTAGGTACTTTTTTGTAAAAATAGGTGGTCTCTAATTTTTAGAGCACTTTGCAGCTACAATGACCTCACAATTGACTTTAGAAGATATCAAAACCCCTATTTTAATATAAAGTTTGTTTGCTTTTGGACACTAGGAAAATCTAAGGAAATTTGTTTTGCCTACTAGGGTCGTACGACCCTCGACACTCAATCTGAGGTGGAAAATATTAAAAAATTGCAAAAAAAATTAAAAGAAGCATTGAAAAATTCTTCTTGAGCACTATCCAGATTCTCTATTACTTTGATTAGTATTTCTCAAACGCACATGTGATTCTCAAACTGAAGCTTTTTTTCTCTTTTCTTATATATGCATGTTGGAAATATTCAAGACTATGCTAAGTTATTGAGAGGGGAGTGGTGAATCAGTAACTTCTAAAACTTCTACCAATTTCAATTCTTAATTCAATAAACCAATTAGCATTTAATTCATCACATCTGATCTAATTGCATGCATGAGAAACTAAAAATATAAAAGCATCCACAACACTTGAACACAATGATTTGGTAACCCAGAAACCTTCCAAATAGAAAGTAAAACTAGGGTGGGGATGATACCCACAAACTTCAGTACTGCAGTATAAAGCTGGCCTGTTAAGGCTTAAATTGAACACTTTTGATGATTTACCTTGTTAGGAAGCAAATAGGACTGCTAGATCCACCTTGTGAGAGGATTTAAAAACATACATTGTAGTATGCACTTAGTAAAGAGATTTAGAAAAGGTTGTTAGGTCTACCTTGTTAAAGGATTTTGACTGGTTCACCTATTAGGATGAAGCAGTATATCTCTGATTTACAACTAATTTTGCTAATAGAGATTCCTTGATGTACTTGATCACCTTTTTGTGATAGACTTTTCACTACTGCTCCTTATGTTGATATGGCCTTCATAAATCTTTATCTGCTACTTACATTCACATTCTTGCACTTGCATTACTCATTCATTACATTTTGTACTACATTGGATATAATACAATACATCACATATATATACCAATCCAATTTACAAAATTACAAAGTCGGCCATGACACAAGTTAACACAAATATGACAAAGTTGGCCCACATGAAGATACTCGAGTTTCTAAGACTAACTTGGTGAGGTTCTAATACTCGGCATCCACTATCACTACTTGGTATTATCATGCTCTTGGTGAACGTAGAAGCTTAGTCTATACTAATCACTTTCAAGTAGTCTTGAACTCAGTTTTCACTGGTGACTTGGTAGATATTATGTAACTTGGTAAATATTGAATTACTTTGTTACCATGGAGTGGCTCAGTCAATACAGCCTTCACATCACATGAACTGAGTACTTGGTAGATACTACAATGCTTAATAACCATTGGCTTTACATCACATGAACTGCTAACTCAGTAACCACTGATAAACTTGGTATACACTAAACTGCTTAGTTTGCACTGCTAAACTTCACACTAACTGAATCTACTTGGTAACCAAATGTAGTTGGTCCAAAGGAATTGATAGCAACTGTAAAGCTTAGTGGCTACTGAATTACATGGTAGACACTGTAAACTATTCAACGAGCTTGGTAGCTTTAAAGAATCTAAATAAGTGTGTGTCACTAATAACAAACTTGATTGATATGTCAACAATCTCCCCTTTGGCATTAGTGACATAAACACTTATTAGCCCAAAATTGAATACCTTGTATTCAACACCATGTGATACTAGCTTGGTCTAGTTTTGAGATTTTTCAAAATTGATCTTTGTAAGTTATATGCAGAGTATATCTACATCATAACATATATCTGCCCCATACTATGTAATCTACTATGTACATGTAACTTTTCTCTTATATACATTTCTTTGCCAGTAACTCTACTCTTCTCATATCTCATCTCCCCATTTAATTCTTCTCTTCTCCCTCTTTTTGATAGTAATGCCAAAGATTTATTCTAACACATTTACATGGAGACACCAAAATGAGATAAGAATTCAAAGTGTACCTTGAGGGTAATTGCCAATGTTTTATCCTAGTTCTCTTACAGTATCTTCACTTCTACTGAGAGTTCAATCATGTGATTAGCAATAGAGAAGTTTTTACCATGAATAAAGGTTTTTGAATAAACAATGTGTTTCTACATAGAATCCATTACAGGAAGGATCATATTTTGGATATCAACTAGTGTGGAAAGGATCCTTGCTTCTTCTCTTAACAACTCTTCTTGCATATCTGACAAAAATTTGATCTTTTAAAAATGTGCAGAGCTTGAGCTAGGGTCAAGTTGCAACTACTAAGTACTTGCCTTAAGATCAATATCAATTTTGGATATTTTGTCCTTAGCTTCTTTAGTAAACTCGATGACATCACATAGCTTAGCAAAAAGTGATGACACATTAGAATAGGACACCTCAAGATTGACCAAAATTTTTGATAATTCAAATTGATTAATAGAAATTTGTTGAGCAATGTGCTCTAGCACTTTATTATTGAGCTTCTTTTTTTCCTTTTCAATAAATTTCTCTTGTCCCTTAGTGTCCTCTTTAAACTTTCGAACTATCTCTTCAAGCTGAAACAAAATAGGTTGAGAAGAATCAACCTAAACTCCAATAGCCTCAGTCAAAATGTTCTTAGCATCATTTAATATCTTATATTCTTTTTTGCTCTCTTCTCTCAATTTTTGTTGCTTGGCCTTTTTCTAAAGAAGTTCACCAACTATGTGTTTTTGATTTGCAGAAAGATTGTAGAAATCCCATTTGGGAATTTTTATTTCCTCATCTAGATCTATATCTTCTTCTATTTCCTTTTCTTTCAAAAACTTTGAACTTAGTTGAACCTTAGGTTCAACTATCCTTGTACTTATTGCCTTAGTACCTGGAATGGAAACAATGGTAGACATATTTAGGCTTGCAGTAAAAACTATTATAGCAATGATTGGTGGAATACTTACAAAGATGGTAGAAGAATCCAAAATTGATGAAGCAAAAATTGTAGAATCCAAAACTGAAGTAGAAAAATTGGAGTGCTTACCATGGATGAGCTCAAAACTAAAGAAGTCAAAATTAGAGAGGTGATGACTGAAGAACTTAATTTGGTAGATGAAGAGGGAGTCTACAGCTTGGCTAATGAAGTGGAAGTCACTTGTATCAATGATATGTTGAGTTGTATATGGGCAAAGAGTGATTAGACATTTGATGTATCTGTAGTAGTCACAACCACACTTGCTAAAGCTGCCTCCATACTTGATGTTGTCAACAGTTTGCTCGAGGAGTGAGGAAGTGAATTAATGATTGCAGCTGCTATCTTTACTAGGTCAGTCTCCGCATCATCTTCCTTATCTTCCTCGGTAGCTTTTGCACCTTGCTCCTCTTCATCTTCCTTTTCTTTAGCTTCTTGTTCCTTATACTCTTCATAATCAACAATAACACAATGAGTTGATCCTTCATCATCCTCATCATCCTTACCTTCTTCTTCTTCATCATCCTTTACAACCACTAGGAAGTCACTTGGTTTTATGAAGATGATAAATGTTCTTCCACATGTTTGTAGCAATCTTGACTACATGCTTTATATCTTTGATCAAAATTAAACATGTATTAAACCTTAGAGTCATTTTATCTTCATTTTACTTTAAAGACTCTTTTACCTCAACATCTATCATCCTCAATAGTAACTACCTTAGGGTTTGTGCAAATATATATCTTTTTCTATTTGCATGGCAAAATCCCATCTTGGATTTATTTTCTCTAACAATTCATTAGAGATTTGAGAGGTGATCTAGTCTGGTGAATACTTCCATTTTCCCATTTTGGTCAGCACCAGTTCTTCAACTTGTTTCTACTCTACCTCTATCCTTGTCTCATACTTTAAATATTTGAAGTTTTTTATACCAGCACCTTCTTCCATCTTCTTCAACTCTTCTTGAAAGGTGGGATGAGGTCTACTAAGAACAATGTAACTTCCTTTCTTCCTTGACCTCCTTGTGAAAACTATAGTGGATTCCTTTGGAGGCTTGGTAATGATCACCTTTCCCTTTTTATTCAAAGGTTTTCATGTCCCCTTTTCAAATAATTAAAAATAATAAACTTTGCTAAGGCAAGCAAGCTCCAAAAAGGTGAAGTTTCGGCAAAAGGGGCTAATCTTTGGAAATCAATGGACTAATAAATAAAAATTATTATTAAATTATATTTTATTAACCCCTCTTGGACATGAGTTAGGGTTATTCCCTCTTTTAAGGGGTTTGGAGGCATTTTGGGCTCATTCCAGAACTTGATTTTTGCGCATTGCTTTGTTGTTCTTCAGAGGCTACCAAACCTGTGGAGAAGGAGACCTAAGAATGGGAGTTTGAAAGTTTTCAAGAAGGCTAAGGATGAGAGTTTGAAGCCATTCCATGTGCATGCTCATGCAGATTTTGCCTTTGTGCTGAACAGTGTAGATTTGTGGGTTTTCGGGTGTGTTTTTTATAAGAGTTTGGTGTTTCCAGTTGAGTATTTCATATCAGTTTTGGTTGCTACTATATTTCAAACTTTTAGATGTTAAAATATATCTGAATATATGTATTTGGTCATGATTATACTTCTGTGATAGATTATTAGTGTTTTTGTGGTGTTTTCGGGCTATTCTATGTTGTTTTCGGGAGCCTGATGAGCATTGTTTTTATCCTCCGTTTGGGAGCTGTTGTGTAAATGTTATACAGATCTGAAAATTTCATTTTGTAGGCTGTTATGTTACTGAAATTTCTATAAAAATGTCCACTTTCAAATTTACTAATAATATGTGAAGCTGTGAATTTTTTGGCACTATTTCTGGCATACCCGATTTGGGGTTTATTGAGAAATTGGTGGATCTTTGAAAGATTGGTTGTTTGATCTTAAAGAACTGATTAGAGGCTTGATTTCAGTGGTATCAGAGCAATGATCTTGCCAACCTGAGGGTTTGTAGAAGTTTGCATGTCAGTTTTGACAACTACCCAGATCTTGCATGTCAAAATTTATGGTTGCATGCTACTTCTAATCATTTGCATGATTAGTTCCTTGTGAATTTGGTGGTTGCATGTTGCTTCTAATCAGCTGCATGTCAAAATTTATGGGTGCATGCAACTAAGTGAAAGAGAAAAAAGATATTTGCAGTGAGAAAAGAATAAAGAAATTTTGATCAAACCTACAGTTGAAAGTAAAAGTACAAAATCTAAGGAAGGGAAAAGTATGGCTGATCCAGATGAGATGGCAAAAAAATTCTTCCAAGACATCCAAAATACTCAGAAGCAAATAGTGGATAGTTTGGCAGAAACTAGAGAGGCTTTGCGAATATTGATAGAAAAACTACAAGGAGTTGCATCTATTAATGAGAAAGGGAGCACTTCAGAGGAGCCAAGAAATATGAAATCCACACCATCTAAATCAACCAAAACTATTTTCTTGCCTACAAATGAGTGACTAGTACCAAATCTAGCCATTAATCCTATGAAAGAGGTTACAGGTAACTTGATTTCATTAAGAGCTACTTACAATGGCTTAGATGATGACTTTCGTAGTTCGATTCCTTTTAGAGAATATGTGGATATGATGAACACTTTGATGCCCAAGAAAGAGAATAGGAGGGAGCATGACATAAGTGGAAGAGAGCTCAAAAATAAAATAAGCAAGTTTACAGCACCTACTTTTGATGGAACAAATAAAATTTCAGCCAGAGCATGGCTACAAAAATTACAGACTTTCTTCACACTTAACCCCATGAAGGAGAGTGATGTTGTTCAATTTGCAAGTCTACACTTGGAAGATGCAGCCTATGATTGGTGGTATCATGGAATGACTACTCAAGGTCATGATCAGGTAACTACATTTGATGATTTTAGTCAAAGAGTGATAGATAGATTTGACCTCAAGGATGATGAAGAGTACTTTAAAGAATTGTCAAAGTTGAAGCAAACCAAATCAGTTAATGAGTATATAGAAGAGTTTCAAAAGGTGGTTGTTATGGTACCTAATATGAGTGAAAAGAGGATTGTTTATCTTTTTCTTGATGGTTTAGAAGATTCTGTTAAGGGTTTGGTTAAGGCTTTCTCACCCTCAACCTTACAGGAAGCTATCAAAAGAAGCTTGCAACTTGAAACTTATGTGCCTATGAAATCAGTCACTAATCAAAAACCCCCAAATCTTTGGCAACATAAGGGAAATTTTCAAAAAAAGACTTTCCCAAAACTACCACGAAAAGATGTGATAAATGTGGCAAAAAAGAAGTTAGATGAAGAGACTAGGAGTGAATTACGAAGGAAAAAGCTTTGTTTTACTTGTAGAGAACCATGGGTTCTAGGACACAGATGTTTGGGGAAAGGTCAAGTGCACTATATTGAAGTTGCTTCAGAATTTGATTTAGATGAGCATGAGGAATTTCATGACACTAAGGAGGAGGTAGAAGAAGAGAAAGAAAAAGAAATCAGCAAGGATGGCACTTTAGCAGCATTATCAGCAGTCCCAAGATACCATCCCTTTTGAATTTGAGGGGTACTAGCAGGGCAAAGGTTGACAGTTCTTCTTGATAGTGGGGCAACTCACAATTTTATTGATGAGGGATTTGTCATGAAAAGAGGGCTTAAAGTAGAAGATTTTGAGGGATTCAATGTTACTGTAGCTGATGGATTCACTATGCCTTGCACAGGGGTGGTGAAACAACTCAAGATGACCGTAGGAGATTATGAGTTATGTGATGACTTCTATGTGGTTGGTATTGGGGAGATAGATCTTGTATTGGGTGTTCAATGGTTGCACTCTATTGGAGGCTATTACATGAACCATCAAACTATGGAGTTTAAATTTCATTCCAATGGGAAAGAAGTCATATTGAGAGGCTTATCGAATGGAGCACCTAAGGCAGTCTCTGCAAAGAGGATGGAGAGGACTTTTCGAAGAGGACAAGTAGCATGGGTAGCAAGAGTCATAATCCATCCAACAAGCTCTCCAAAGAATTAAGGTAATTTCCATTTTGAAATTCAAAATATTCTTGATAAGCATAGTATAGTTTTCAATGACTTGCCTCCAGGATTATCACTAGATAGAGGTTTTGAGCATGTTATAGAGTTAGAACAGGGTGCCAAACCAGTTATAACAACCCCATACTGCCATCCAAGAGGTTATAAGGAAGAAATTGAAAAAACTATTAAAGAACTCCTGGACATGGGATTCATAAGGCCTAGCTCTAGTCCATTTGCATCATCTGTGGTACTTGTCAAGAAAAAGGATGGTACAATGAGAATGTGTATAGACTACAGGGCTCTAAACAAGAAGACCATAAAAAATAGGTATCCCATACCACGCATAGATGGAATCATTGATGAGTTACATGGTGTTGTATACTTCTCAAAAATTGACTTAAGATCAGGGTACCATCAAATCCGAATGAGGAGTGAAGATGTGGAAAAGACTGCTTTCAGATGTCACTATGGGCACTTTGAATTTCTTGTTATGCCATTTGGCCTCACTAATGCACCTGCAACATTCCAATCTTGTATGAATAAGGTATTCAGCCAGCATCTTTGAAAATTTGTTTTGGTATTTTTTGATGATATCTTGATTTACAGTAAAACATGGGAAGAGCATCTAAAGCACATAGAAACTATTTTGGGAATCTTGGAGCAGCAATCCTTCTATGCTAAGCTATCTAAATGTGAGTTTGGTTTGATAGAGATCTTATATTTGGGACATATTATAAGTTCTAAAGGAGTACAGGTTGATCAACAAAAAATCCAGGCAATTTGGATTGGCCTCCACCCACTAATCTTACATAGTTGAGAGGTTTCTTCGGGTTGTGTAGCTACTATAGGAGATATGCCAAGGGATTTTCTCAGCTTGCTACCCCCTTGACTGATTTGACAAAGAAAGGAGCTTTTTTTTGGATAGAAGAGGCACAAAAAACATTTGATAAGCTTAAGGAGGTAATGAGTTCATGCCCTGTGCTTGCAATTCCAGATTTCTCTTTACCTTTTGTTGTTGAATGTGATGCTTCTGGAGAAGGTATAGGGGCTGTCCTAACTCAAAGGGGACATCCAATAGCATTTGAGAGTAGAAAATTAAATCAATCAGAGAAAGGTTACTCCATCTATGATAAGGAGATGTTGGCAATCATGCATGCACTTGATAGGTTTAGACAATATTTGGTATGTGGGAGATTCATTGTAAAGACAGACCATAATAGCCTCAAGTTCTTCTTGAACCAAAGGGATTTGAATGATCATCAACAAAAATGGGTAAGCAAATTGCAAGCTTATGATTTTGATATTGAATACATGAAAGGAAAGAATAATGTGGTTGCTGATGCTCTCCCAAGAAAGCCCACTTTGTGTTCCTTAACATCTATCTCTGCTGATTGGAAAGTCTCCATAATTTCAGAGTATGCTAAAGATTCCTTTGCCAACAAGATTTTGGATAATTTAGTGGATGATATCAGGTACAAGGTTGTTGATGAATTGATTTATTACAAGAACAGGATCTTCTTAGTGCCAGGATCAAAAACTAAGGAGAGGATATTGAGGGCCTTTCATGTCACACCTTTGGCTAGTCATCAGGGATACTTCAAGACATACATGCAAATTCGAGAGTGGTTTTCATGGAAGGGTATGAAGGAGGATGTCCTTAAATACATTAAGGAATGTATGGTATGCCAACAAAGCAAGAGTGAGAAAAATTTTCCTGCAGGGTTGTTGTAGCCACTTCCTATTCTTGAACAAAAATGGGAAAGTATTTCCATGGACTTCATCACTGGGTTACCCAAGGTTCAAGGTAAGGATTGCATATATGTGGTGGTAGATAGACTAACTAAGTATGCACATTTCTTTCCTATCACATCTAATTTCAAGGCATCACAAGTGGCCGAATTGTTCTTCAAGGAAATTTTTAGATTACATGGCTTGCCAAGAAACATTGTTAGTGACCGGGACAGTAGATTCCTTAGCTCTTTTTGGAAGGAGCTCTTTCATTTGGTAGGAATTGAAATCACTCCCACTACTAGCTTTCACCCTCAAACAGATGGACAAACAGAGATAGTTAATAAATGGATAGAGGGATATTTGAGGAACTATGTTTCAAATCAACAACATGCTTGGGTGAAATGGTTACACCTAGGGGATTATTGTTACAATACATCTCATCACATGTCTATTGGTATGCCTCCTTTTCATGCTCTTTATGGTTATGATGCCCTTTCCTTTGTTGATCTAATACTTTTTGATAGCAGAGTACCTGCAACAAGTGATTTCTTCAAGCAAAGCCAAGACATAATAAGGTCCCTCAAGGATAATCTACAACATACACAGAACCGAAAAAAGTTATATGCTGATAGGAAAAGGATTGAAAGATATTTTGAGGTAGGAGATTTGGTATTTTTTAGGTTGTAGCCATATAAGCAAAGTACCTTGAAGAGGAGTGGGGAAGAGAAACTCAAGCAAGGTTCTATGGGCCTTATAAGATCATCAAGAAGGTAGGAGAGGTAGCTTATGAATTGGAGCTCCCACCAAATAGCAAAATACATAATATTTTCCATGTATCTTTCCTGAAGAAGGTTCTAGGCTAGAAAACCATAGTATCTATAGAATTACCACCTCTTGATGATGAAGGGAAATTAGTTTTGATACTAGAAGAGATTTTGGATACAAGAGAGAAAAGATTGAGAAACAAGAGTGTCATAGAGCATTTGGTCAAATGGAAAGGAATACCACTAGAGGATGCAACTTGAGAAGGAGCACATATTATTGATAATTCCAACCTTCATTTCTTGAGGACAAGCAATATTTGGGAGGGGAGGACTTGTCATGTCCCCTTTTCAAATAATTAACAATAATAAACTTTGCTAAGGCAGGTAGGCTCCAAAAAGGTGAAGTTTCAGAAAAAGGGGCTAATATTTGGAAACCAATGGACTACTAAATAAAAATTTATTATTAAATTATATTTTATTAACCCCTCTTGGACGTGATTTAGGGTTATGCCCTCTTTTAAGGGGTTTGGAGGCATTTTGGGCTCATTCCAGAACTTGATTTTTGCGCATTGCTTTGTGGTTCTTCAGAGGCTGCCAAACTTGTGGAGAAGGAGACCTAAGAATGGGAGTTTTTAGGTTTCTAGGAAGGCTAAGGATGGGATTTTAAATCCATTCTATGTTCATGCTCATGCTGAGTTTGCCTTTGTGCTGAACAGTGCAGATTTTAGGTTTTCGTGTGTGTTTTTTGTAAGAGTTTGGTGTTTCCAGTTGAGTATTTCATATCAGTTTGGGTTTCTGATGTATTTCAGACTTTTAGATGTTAAAATAGAGCTGAATATATTTATTTGGTCATTATTATACTTTTTTGATAGATTATTAGTTTTTTTGTGATGTTTTCGAGCTATTCTATGTTGTTTTCGGGAGCCCGATGAGCATTGTTTTTATCCTCCATTTGGAAGCTGTTGTGTAAATGTTATACAGATCTGAAAATTTCATTTTTAAGGCTTTTATTCTGCTGAAATTTCTATAAAAATTTCCACTTTTAGATTTACTAATAATATGTGAAGCTGTGAAGTTTTTGGCACTATTTCCGGCATACCCGATTTAGGGTTTATTGAGAAATTGGTGGATCTTTGAAATATTGGTTGTTTGATCTTAAAGAACTTATTAGAGGCTTGAAATATCATATAAAATCAAAAAAGGGACATTTCAAAGGTTCTCCTTTTTCTTCCATTTCTTCTTCATCCTCTACCTTCTCTTCATCTTCACCTTTACCTTTGGTTAACATGAGAGGTGCACTAGATTTCAATTTGTCTATCTTCCTCTTTCCTTTGTTAACCACTTGAGGTAGCTTTATTTCTAGCTCTATTCTTTCCTTTTCCTTTTCATAAGTGCCAAAGAAAGGGGCCTTGGGATCCATGGGTTCATTGACAAGGGCTTTAATGATATCCTTGGTCTCATCAATGTTTACCTCATAATCAAGAGGCTTGACCCACACAGTTCTAGGATTGACTACCTGGATGTATACCTTGTCACAATCAACCATAAAAAATACATCATCCTTGTAGTCCTCAACTAACTTCTTAGGTATCCTAAACCTATTGTTCATTTTGTCTTTAAAAACATTGAAGTAGTTTTCCATGATGTTGTCATAGTTTTCTTCCATTTCTATAATGTATTCATTTATTTGGTACAATACTAGCACATCCTTTCTCCAAACCATAGTGCCTTTGGAAGGGAAAAACTTTTGCACATAAAAGAATAAACATGTTAATAGAGAACCAAATTTACATGGGTTATTCTTGAAGGTTCTAATGCTTTCCATATTTTTGTTGAATTGCCTCAACAAAAACTCAGCGAGGTCATAAGACAAGTTATTCTTCACCACTTTGTATGCCAAGTCCATAGCTTCACATGATACACTGTTGAGACAACTTGAACTATATATCTTGTGAGCTATAACATGAATACCAAACTTGAGTTCTACATTTATGAAACTACTTATTTTCATGCCTCTACCATCCCACTCAGCTAGGGTTTTCTCTTCCAACTCAGATTGACCTAGGGTTTTGGTGGTTTTGGCTTTAGCGAGCATGGGAAGGTTAGTGATTTAATGAATCATCTTTTTGTTTATCAATATTGGCCACTCCAACCACAATTGACCACTATGTACCTAGCTAAAAATATACCTAATCCATTTAACTTGAAACTCTTGGGGCATATGGGGAATGTGAGTTAAACCTTTTGCTTCCAAATGTTGATGCTCGGGTTTTAGGGTCCAATCAACACACAATTGAGCTAGGGAATCATCTATCTCAAGAGTATCAATTTCTTGAATTGTAAATTTAAAATGAGTTCTAATGACATTAACAAGAAGTACCTTGGGAGGGATTTTTGATTGAGCTCCGTTAGGGTCTAGGCTTTCTACAAACACAAGCACAAGCTTGAAGTCTGGCTCCTTCCATTCAACACCACAAACCAACATATCAGAACCTTTCTTTGCCTTGTTGCTATTTTTAGATGCCATTTTTCTCAGTAGCTTGAGAGAACTTCAAAAATGATTGTAGGAAATTCACTCAAGTTGCTTAATTACACAGAAAATAGCACTTTGCAATAGTTCTTTAAAAATTCACGATGAAAAATGAATTTGCTTCCATGTTTTTTGTTTAAATTTCATAATTAATGCTCGATACACTGGTAGATGAGTTAACATAATGCTGACAAGCTGTCATCCACTACTTTGTATTTATCACTTGATGAAGTCTTTATGAATCGGTAACCATAAATGCCTATATTACTCCTGACCTTGCTCAGTGGAGTCTATGACCCAACTTTACTCGGTAGAGGAGGTAACTTGGTAATAACTAATATAGATCTTGCTTAGTGATCCCTTTGTATCTTGCATATAGATTTCAATCTTTGTCACCTTTCAACTAGAACAGATTCTTATGTCTTCTTTGAGAGGCATGGTTCCAGTTCTTCCTTAAGAACTTAATTAGAAGTGGTACAATCACCCAGTTCTTGAGTGACTTGACCATCATTACTCAGACCAGTATCCTTGGTAGACTTAGGAATCCATTGCTATCTCATTCGCTTTCAAATGTTATCATCTTTTGCCTTCTTGTCATCTTCAATCTTACCAGTATTCATACAATTCTTGTTAATATGACCAAGTTTCATACAAATGTAACATCTTATAGTGGTATCTCTTTTCCTCATATGATGTTTAACACAATTCATACCAATGTGTCCATATTCTCCACAGAAATGACATCTACACCAGGTATTGTAATCCCAACTAAATACTATTTTCACAATTTTCTCTGCAGGATTCAATGTCTTTGTTTTGCATTATGATGCCTTATGTCCATGTTTCTTGCATTTATGCCAGTTGTTTTCAAATTTTGGTTTCTCTTTGCATTCATTAGCCTTGTGACCATGCTGATTGCAATTGCAACATTTTCCATTGATTTTTTCATTTCCATTACTCCAACATTTGTTAGATGTATGACCTATCTTACCACAATGATTGCAAGTAGGTCTTTGATTCCTTTCAACACCTTATTTGAAGGATTCACCTTCTTCTTTATATCTAGTTCCTACTTTTCCTTTTTGCCTATAGAGGTTTTGCTCATTTAGTTGAACCATGTTTGCTTGAGATTTCATCATTCTTTCATTGATTTTCTTTTTAGTGTTTAGGTCATTTTTCAATCTTTCATTGATTTTCTTTTTAGATCTCAGCTCATTTCTTATTCTTTCATTGATTTTTCTTCCAAAATTTAGATCATTTCTTAATCTTTCATTGATTTGTCTTTGGCTCATGATTTCCTCATTTACATTAGAAATTTGATCCATAAGGTCTGCATGCTGAAGGGCTTGGTTCTAGATCTCATTGTTCCTTCCATCAATTTCTTCTTTTATCTTGTTCCTCTATTCCAAGATTTCACATAACCTTACTGACTAAATTTCTTGTTCTCTTTTTAGCTTTCTTACTTCTTCTTATAGGGAACCATTCTTCTCTAGGAGTTCTTTGATTGCATCATTTGCTTCATCTGAACTACTTGAAGGGAAAAATATTCAATTCTTTCTTCAATGTAGAGATGATCATTTATTTGATTTGCAAGTTCCTTTCTTCTTTTCAGGGATTGGGAAAGTTGCTCCTTAGCTTTCTTGAGTTGTGCAATGGCCATTTCAAGATCCAACTTTTCATTGTCAATAGCTTTGTCAAGTCTAAATATCTCCATATCCTTGATCTTTGCTCAAGCTTTTAAACTTTCTCCTGAGAACCATACAGCTCTAATACTAATTGTTGGAAATATTCAAGACTATGCTAAGTTACTGAGAGGGGAGGGGTGAATCAGTAACTTCTAAAACTTCTACCAATTTCAAATCTTAATTCAATAAACCAATTAGCATTTAATTCATCACATTTGATCTAATTGCATGCATGAGAAACTAAAAACATAAAAGCATCCACAACATTTGAAAAAAATGATTTGGTGACCCAGAAACCTTCCAAATAGAAAGTAAAATTGGGGTGGGGATGATACCTACAAACTTTAGTACTATAGTACAAAGTTGGCCTATTAAGGCTTACATTGATCACTTCTGATGACATGCCCCGTTAGGAGCAAATAGGACTGCTAGGTCCACCTTGTGAGAGGATTTAGAAACATACATTGTAGTATGCACTCGGTAAAGAGATTTAGAAAAGACTACTACGTCTACCTTGTTAAAATATTTTGACTAGTTCACCTATTAGAATGAAGCAATAGATCTCTAATTTTCAATTGAGTTTTTTGATAGAGATTGCTTGATGTATTGATCATCTTTCTATGATAGATTTGTCACTGCTACTCTTTATGCTGATATGACCTTCATAAATCTTTATCTACTACTTACATTTGCATTCTTGCACTTGCATTACTCATTCATTACATTCCATACTACATTGGATATGATACAATACATCACATATATATACCAATCCAATTTACAAAATTACAAAGTTGGCCATGACACAAGTTAAAACAAATATGAAAAATTCAGCCCACATGAAGATACTTGAGTTTTGAAGACTAACTCAGTGAGTTTCTAATACTTGACATCCACTATCACTGCTTGGCATCATCATGCTCTTGGTGAATGTAGAAGCTCAGTCCATACTGATCACTTTCAAGTAGTCTTGAACTCGGTCTACACTGGTGACTCAGTAGATATTGTGTAACTTGGTAAACACTGAATTACTTGGTTACCATGGAGTGGCTTAGTCAATGCTACCTTCACATTGCATGAACTAAGTACTCTGTAGATACTACAATGCTCAATAACCATTGGCTTCACATCACATGAATTGCGAACTCGGTAACCACTAATAAACTTGGTATACATTGAACTACTTAGTTTACACTGCTAAACTTCACAATAACTAAATCTACTCGGTAACCACTAGAGTTGGTCCAAAGGACTTGGTAGAAATTTTAAAGCTTGGTGGCTATTGAATTACATGGTAGACATTGTAAACTATTCAATGAGCTTAGTAGTTGTACAGAATCTAAATAAGTGTATGTCACTAATAACAAACTTGACTGATATGTCAATAATGCATTCGTTCTGGTAGTTGGGGTTTGATTGTTTTGCATTGTGGGGGTTATTTTGTATTATTGTTTCTATTATTTACATTAGTAAACCAAAAATTATTCAAAAGATAATCCAACACCTTCTAAAATAATGGGCGAGACCTCTTTTTTCCTAGAATTTCTGACCCCTTATAACTATCACACATTGAAGTTCCTGATGACACGACTTCTCTAGTCAAAAGTGTTGTGGTCTTGTTTAGATGCAGTGCAACCAATTTTAAAAAGACCTTTTGAGGTCATGCAACACAAGAACAAGATGGATGAGGCAATAGGTTTTATTGCTTTATAGGTATCTAACAGTCTACATTTTCATCTTGATGGGTGCAACACCCCTCTAGCTATGTGGACCAAGCTTGATGGCTTATTTGGTATAGTGAATGAGTTTAGGGTACTTTAGATTGAGGGAGATCTTACCTCTCTTGTACTAGATCATTTTCCTTCCATTGAGGACTTCTTAATGATGTTCAAAGAAGAAAGATCTTTACTGCAGGGTTGTGGAAAACCAAGACTGACATTGAGTGCATTTACCTGATTCTTTCTAAACTTTGTGGAAACTTTTAAATTTTTGCTTCTAACTTCCATTCTACCATGGATTCTTTTGTATGAGATTTAACATGCCATCCTTTGAGGTATTTTGTGATTATTTGACTCAAGAGAGAGTTAAACTCTCTCAGTTAATTTCTCTCACATGTTTACAGACTCATGCATTGGTAGCTTAGACATCTTCTGGAAAGAAGGAGAAGAAACATAAGTCACATCCTTTAGAGTCTTAGATTGATTTTAGCCCTCACAGCACATTAGGACCACCTTCTCCTAAGGGAGATAAACCAAAGTTAGAAAGATCAAAGTGTGCTTATTGTAATAAGCTCAATCATGATGAGTCACATTGCTATGAGAAGAAGTTAGATGGCTATGCCAAATAGGTTTCAGATTTGACAACTCTCCTTTAGAAGAGCAATGTTGACATTCCTTCTACTTCTCATAGATCTGCTTCATCATCATCATCATCATCATTTCAGTTAGATCATAAAGATATAGGAAAGGGTCATGCACTATGTGCAACTACTACTCCACATTTTTCTAGATGGTTACTGGATTCAGGTGTTTCGCACCATATGGCATCTTCTTAGGATTTGTTCTCTTCTTTTGAGGCTTCTTCTACTCCACACATGTTGATGGGGAAAAATAATATTATGAGTGTATGTGGAAAAGGTTTTATTGAAATTGATGATGGTATATTTCATGATGTACTATGTATTCCATATTTGTCCTCTAACCTTCTCTCTATTTATTAGATTACACACGATGGGGCAAGGAAGACAATTGAGTTTGCACAAGATTTAGTACACATTAGAGATAGTGTGACATGAAATATTGTTACTACATGGACTGTTGATCATTCTTCCCACTTATACTCTTTCTCTCATTTTGGTCCACCATCTCCACTATCAAAGACTCTCTTTCCTTCTTCACAAGAGACTATTGAGGTGAATTCTGATCACTTGAACTTACATATTGTTCCTAAGACTAGTGTTGTGACTTCTACACCTCCACCTCATGTTCAAATTCCATCTATTACACATGATTACTCTTTAGCATTACCTATCATTGCAGCTTCATTCATTGAGCCACCTTCTACATTTATTAAGGATATATCAAAGGAAATACATTTTCTCTCAAATGACAAATTCAACACACTTGCTATCCCACCTCCATTAGAGATTCCATTTCATGATTCTCATGCATTCTCCTTTGAGCATCAGCCAGGACTTCCAAATCTACCTTACATTCAGAGGTTTCACCCTTGTTGTCCACTGCCTTTGTTACTTTCAGATTGAAGCCACATTGGTATATTCATCGACATAGAAATTCTGCCATTCTTTGGGTCTATGGAGTCTCAAGCCTCTATCATGGGGGATTTTATTATATTTATGGTTTTGAGAGAGACTCTTGAGACATATTATTTGTACTTTTTCTTTCTATCTCTTTTTGGATTAGGGTTTTTCCCATGTGGTTTTCCCTATTTCTCCATTTCATAGAGATTTGGTTGTGATTAGGAACCTCATCAGGCCTTATTGTTGAGACCCAAGTTTTCTTTCAACATTGTAGTTTCCTTACTTTTTCATGCATTGTTTGTAGTTGCATTGTTTCTCATGTTAAAATAGCCTTCCTTCATTGTTTCTTTTGTGCAATCCCTAGGCTACATCCACCAAACAGTAAGTTTGATATTATTACGATCCAGTGATCATAACCTAGTTACAATCTATAATCCCTTATAGCTCAACACTACCACAAGAACCAATTTTTGCATCACAAATTAATAAAAAATACCTAACCCTAAGCCCTTTGATACAAGTAATTTTATGCCACTTTAGGGTTACAACATGTCAGCCATATATCGGCTACAACATTGGTCCTAAACCCCAAAGAATTTATGAAGTATGTATAGTACTTTCCTAAATAGTCACCACAAACTAGCAATCTTCCATTTGGGGACTGATTAGGCTCTACACTAAACAATAATCTTCCACTTGGAGACTGATCCTATAGCTATACCACTACCACATGGGGCTCCCACTAGATCAAACCACCCTGGGCTCTTCTATTCTTTTATTCATGTTTAGTCTAGAAGACCAACTAAAGTAGAAGGAGTTCATCTTCTCCCTTGTTACTACCTTTGTAAACATATCTACTAGATTTTCATTTGTATGTATCTTCTCTAGCTTTAACTGTCCATCCTCAAAAACTAACCAAATGAAATGGTACTGCAACTGTATGTGTTTGGTCTTTGAATGCAAAGCTGAATTTTTTGCAAGATGAATGACACTTTGACTATCTATAAAAAAATAATTATCCTTCTAAGGGTGTCCCAATTCTTCCAAGAAGAACTGAAGTCATATAATCTCCTTGGCTACCTCTATAGCAGCTACATACTCTGCCTCTATAGTGGATAAAGCATTAACCTTCTATAACCTAGAAATCTAGCTCACTGTTGCCCCATCAGTAGTAAAGACATAACTTGTAGTACTCTACCTGGTATCAATATCCCCTACCAAATCTGAGTCAACATAGCCTTTTAAATCAGTAGTAGAGCCCCCAAAGTGTAAACACTTATTAGATGTTCCTCTCAAATATCTGAGAATCCATTTGACTGCATTCCAATGCTCAATTCTTGGATGACTCATATACCTATTAATGACTCCCACTGCATGTGCAATATTTGGCCTAGTACATACCATAGCATACATCAAGCTTCCTATAGCTAAAGCATAGGGTACCTTGGACATCTTATCCTCTTCTTCTTGTGTCTTGGGACACATCTCCTTAGTCGACTTCAAATGACCAGGTAAAGGTGTGCTAACAACTTTAGCATTCTCCATAGAAAATCTTTGCAACACCTTCTCCATATAATCAGCCTGAGATAGCATCAATGTTCTATTTTTCCTATCTCTAAAAATCTTCATACCAAGAATTTTTTTTCTACCCCCAAATCCTTCATAGCAAATGCATGTGCTAATTGGTATTTCGGCCCCTTAATGTGATCCATGTTAGACCTAGCTACAAGCAGATCATTAACATATAAACATAAAATAATGTAGCTATCATCATCCAACCTCTTATAATAAACAAAATGATCTAAATGACACCTATGGTATCCATGATCATGTAAAACTATCAAAGTTTAGATACCATTGCCGAGGTGCTTGCTTCAAGCCATATAAACTTTTCTTAAATTTGCACAGTAAGTTCTCCTTACCTTTGACCACAAATCCATGTAGTTGAGCCATATATATATATCTTCATCCAAATTAACATGAAGGAAGGCTATTTTAACATCAAGCTCCTCTAAATGAAAATATTCAGTAGCCAAAAGCCTTAAAACAGTACAGATAGAAATCCTCTTAACAAAAAGAGAAAATATCTCATCAAAATCAACGCCTTTTTTCTGTGCAAATCCTTTCACATCTAACCTAGCTTTAAATCTTTTCTCACCTCCTTCCTCTTCTTTCAACCTGTAAACCCACTTATTTTGTAAAGCTCTTTTACCTGTAGGCAACTTGCATAAATCTCATGTTTTATTCTTCAGTAAAGAGTCCATTTCGTCTTTCATTGTAGACTCCTATTGAATCTTGGTATCCACCGCACAACTTCATCATAACATTTAGGTTCACCAGCATCGATAAGTAAAATTGAATACAAAGAGGGAGAGAATATTTTTGGAGGTCTAATTTTCCTTGCTGACTATCTAACATTCACTGGTGTGTGTGGTATTTATTGTTGTGGTTGTTACACATCATGATGAATGGCTAGAATATTAGCTTTTGGAGTATGATCTAACACTACATAATCATCTTCTTTCTTCTCATGTTGTTGCAACAGATCTTTGTACAACACTTTCTCATTGAATATGACATCTCTGCTTCTTAAAATTTTATGGTTTTCAAAATCTCAAAGCCTAGAACCAAATTCATTAATTCCATATCCAAAAAAAATACATTTCTTTGACATTTCTATTTTCAAAATCTATGTGAGAAAATGCTTCACAGCTAAAGGTTTTGAGAAAATAATAACTCACCTTCTTACCAGTCCATACTTCCTCTAGAATGCCACAACCCAAAGGAGTAGAGGGACCTCTATCTATCAAATATAAAATAATATTGATAGCCTTTACCCACATGTGTAAGGGCAAGCCAACATGCAACCTCATGGTCCTTGCACACTCCATTATAGTCCCGTTCATGGGTTTAGCCACTCCATTTTCCTGTAGAGTCTTTGGAATAGTTTTCTATCTATGAATACCATTAATGGAGCAGTAATCTTCAAATTTATGACTGCAATCCTCAACACCATTATTAAATCTGAGACATTTTAATTTCTTACCAAACTCATTTTCAACCAAGCATTTCCATTTCTTAAAAGTTTGAAATACATCAGATTTTTGTCTAAGGAAATAAACCCATACTTTTCTAGTTGCATAATCAATAAATGTAACATAATAATGAGAGCCACCAAGGGAGGATACCTGAGCCGGTCCCCATACATCTATATGCACAAGCTCTAATTTCTCTTTTTTGTTTTCCTTCCCAGTCTTTACAAAACTCACTCTCTTTTGTTTTCCATACACACAATTTTTACAAAAATCCATATTAACACATTTTAGAGCTAGTAAAACTTTTTCTAAATGAAGTACTTTCATACCTTTCTCACTCATGTGCCCAAGTCTATTGTGCCATAATATTGTATTAGAATCTACAACAACTATTTGTTCTCCCTGCTCAACTGCAGCAATTGTTCCTGAACATGCATTTTTCTCTAAAATAATTAAAGTAGAAGGAAAAATATGACCTGTACAAAGATATAAGGTGCCTACTTTCACACCTTTTTCTACTACAAGGGAACCTTTTGAAACCTTCCAATTTTTATCATTAAAAGTAACTACACAACCCTCATCACCAAGTTGCCCTAATGAAATTAAATTCCTACTCAACCTTGGAACATGTCTTACCTCATGTAGTAGCTAATAATTCCCATTCTGCAACTTAATCTTAATTTTTCCCTTTCCAACAACCTAGCAGGGTTCATTATCTCCCAAATAAACAAGCCCAAAATCCCCTTGGACATAATCAATAAAATAACCTCTATGAGGTGTAGAATGAAATGAAGCACTAGAATCTAAAACCCATGAATCATCAACACTTTCTAAAGACACAAGAAAAGCATCCTCCTTAGATTTTTTACTTACCACATTTGCCTTGTCTCCATTTGGTTTATCTCCTTTATTTTTCTCTTGATTCCAACAATCTTTCTTTTTATGACCTAGTTTCCCACAATACCAACAATCGTTCAGTCTTCTTGATTGAGACCTCCTCCCCTTTGGCTTTCCTCTTGATTTTCCACGATTTCTAGAATTACTTCCTCTCTTAGTCATTCTTCCCCTTCTTGGTGCATTCAAAGCACTTCCTCATATAGATCCACTTGAGGATTTCCTATGAGTTTCATCACTTAAAATAAGACCAATCACATCATCATATTTTAGGGTACTAGATCCAAGAGTAGAATTACTCACAACCATTACCAAGCCATTCCATCTTTTATGGAAAGAACATAAAATCAAGAGAACCCTAATTTCTTCTTCAAAATTGATACCCATAGAAGATAACTGACTAGTAATAGTATTAAACTCATTTCATTGACCTACAATAGATTCACATTCTACCATTTTCATATTAAATAAATACTTTATGAGAAATACCTTGTTTGAAGCAAAGGTCTTTTCATACAGTGTCGCTAGGGTTTTCATCAACTCTTTTGTTATCTTCACTTTTGTAATGTTAAATGCCACTGATGATTCCAGGCATAATTAAATGCTTCCAAGTGCCTTTTTGTCCAAAAGATCCCATTCATCATTTGAAATAGATCCCTGATTCTTGGCTTTGCCTTCTAACGACTTCCATAAATCCTTCTGATAAAGATAGTCTTCCATTTGCATCTTTCATAACTGAAAGTTCTACCCATTAAACCTATCAACCCTTAGCTTACCCTCATCTGCCATCACTCCCACTCAACCATGAGACTTTCATACAGAGGATAACTGAAAAAAAAACCTTGCTCTAATACCACTTGTTAGGATTAAACCACAGACAAAAATAACAATTACATGCAAATATAAGCAATAACAAAAAATAATAGATCACAGATAAAAGAACACAAAGCACCAAGATTTAATGTGGTTCACCCAATCCTTAGGCTATTTCCACCAAACAACAAGTCTGATATTATTATGCTCCAGTGATTATAACCTAATTACAATCTGTAATCTCTTACAACTCAATACTGCCACAAGAACCAATTTTTACATCACAACTTAATAAAAATACCTAACCCTAAGCCCTTTTATACAAGTAATTTTTTGCCACTTTAGGGTTACAACATGTATGCCATATGTCAGCCATATGTAAGCCACAACATCAGCCTCAAACCCCAAGGAATTTATGAAGTATGTACATGACTTTCTTGATCAGTCACCACAAACTAACACCAAGGTTTTGGTATGAAACTAATATGCTTCCTGGGTCCCAAGGAAATAAATTTATGAAAAAATTTCCCTTCTGGCTTTTCTTGTGACCTACCTATAGTTTCTTGGTTGTAACTTGCTCATTCAGACTCTATTTGGATCAACATAAAGTTAATTTCGAGCCCATTGTAATGGTGTTGTTCATTTGGACTTTTGATGTTGTTTGGTTGCTAGTTTATGTAGTCAAAGTTAGAGGTTCTATTTTGCACTCTAGGAGACATATCTTAAGACATTCTATTTTCCAAATTTTTCTCTAGGCACATCCCATTTAAGTTTTTACTTTTTTGCATTTTGGTGGATATCTTGGTTGTTTTAGGTCTAGAGATTGATTTTGTTACTTTAGATGATTTTTCATGGGTTGCACTATCTCTTGTATTAGCCTTATATCTCTTTTTATCTTTGTTAACATCATTTTGTAGTATTTTTGCAAATGCATTGAGATAACATGTCACTCTATTGCATTTCAGGATCTTGCACATCTTTGTGTTTTGTTGTACTCATACTACATTATAAAGTGCATTGGGGGATTTCATGTTGTCCATGTTCATCATCTTCCTTTTTCAAGAGAGTGTTCCTTCCACAATTTTAGCCTCATGATGTGTCAATGACACGTGCCATTATAGGTGTTTGTACTTCTTTTGCACTCTTGATGTTTCTGGTTCTTCTTTCTATAGGAGATATTACTTTCAATTTTAGTGTTTATGTCTTACCTCTCAATATTATAAGGGGCTTATGTTGGTTTTATTTCTTTCTTGATTCAATGGAGTGAGCTATGTATTTAATATTTGATCTTATATGCTAGGCAACTGTAGCGGTTGGATACTTATGCATTTTGGTGAGATGGATTATTTACCATATAGACATTCTTTCATTCCTATTTTTGAAGGCCATGAATATACCTTCCATCTTTGATTGGTCAACTCTTCAAACTTAGTCTTCTCTACCTACTCATGTTCTATATAGTGGAGGTTCTTCATATCAATAGTTTGGCAGTGTTTGTAGTTTCATGCTTTGGTGGTGTTTTTTATGATCATCCTTTTGTTCGTATCTTCTTGTACATTCTTTCTGTATCTTTTTGGAGTAGGGTTTTTCCCACGTGATTTTCTCTATTTCTCCTCTTTTCAGAGATTTAGTTGTGCTTGGGTACCTCATCAAGCTTTGTTACAGGGACCCAAATTTCCTTTTATTAGTAGTTTCTAAGTTTTCAACTACTCCCTAAGTTTATCTTGGGGTGCGCGCACACGCGCGCGAGGGGGGGGGGGGGGGGTTGGGTGCATTGTTAGAGTAATAAAGTATTTGCTTATTAATTAAGTCATATTGATTTAATTTTTAAGTCACTTATTATCTTTAATTTACTTAAACTAAACTTTGGGCATATAATAATTAATTATTATAATGCAACCTAGGTTTTACCTTTTAGGGTTTTGATCTCTTTTATAAAGATTAATCTCTTTGTAATAAATCATTCACTTTTGATAATAGAAATTTCTTTTTTATCTCATCAAGAATGTCTCATCTTTAGATCTAGGAATTCTAGCCTCCATAAATTTTTCTTCTCTTTTTCTATGGCATGTTTTTGCATGGAGATGATTCTTGGGAGCTATGGGGTTGATCTTTCATCAACTTCAATAGTATGTTACACTTTTAATTGCATTGTCTAATCATGATGTTATTCTTCTTTCCCCTAGTCTTCTATAGTTTGATATCATTCTCGACATGTAATTTTGTTTGAATCAAACTATTTTTATATGAAATTAATATTTGGATATATTTTTAAGTAATGATGTAATTGATGTTTGAAGGTCATCAAGTCATTGATGAGAAACCTCTAAAAGGACTAAAAATCTATCCTAGATAATTTAGTAGTTTGTCATACTATGAGCACCTCCCAATCGTGCATTTGTTTGATGTTATGCATATTTGAAAGAATGTAATAGAGACACTATGGAAAATACTAGATGGAAGACGTGACAAAGAAAAAATAATCTATATTTGCAATGGCATTCATGAATCTAATCATGCATTAAATTTTTTCATTGAATCAAATAATAATGGAAACCAGATTAATACAAGTTCTCTTCCTTTGTTATTAATGCATCAACAAAGTGATGCCATGAAAAAAGACATCCAAAAAACTAAATTTCCTACAGGATTTTCTCCAAATATAAGTAGTCTCATATCACAGAAAGGTGATTTTGGGCCAGGGTTGAAAATGCATGATTGGCATACCTTTGTCAAGGTAAGTCATGTTCTTCTCTATTAACAATATATTTGTAAAACTTCATGTAATTTTCATTGTATTATTTTACAATTATTGAAAAGATCATTTTATTATAATTGTAGTACATTCTACCTCTATCTCTCCCACACAACTTCGACAACATGAGTGTCAAACAAGTTATATATGATCTTGGGAAATATATGAGGTTAGAAGTGTTATTTCTTAGATTTGTTGTATAGATATTATTTATGCATCTTACTTTTCCTTTTCTATAATTTATTGTATATTTTTTTGTAGAGACTTGTTAATATGTTTTTGTATGATGAATATCTTCTAGGTGGTTGTCATCTAAATAAATTGATAAAAAAAGACATAAAACATTGGAAGAGAAAAATTCCTCAGCTTTTGTGTGAAATGAAAAAGTGTCTACCTTCAACCATTTTTAATGCACAAGAACACTACCTCATACATCTAGTTGAGGAGATTGAATTGTATGGACCTATACCAACTAGGTCAATGTGGATGGTTGAGAGGCACTTGAAATTTTTTAAGATCTTGGTTCAAAAAAGAACACATCCTAAGGGTTCCATGGTGGAGGGGTGGAGGGATATGTGGTTTACTAGACAATGGTGTACATTAGTGAAAATCTTTCCAAATTGCAGCAAAATTCATGTAGATCACATTTGGGATCCCAAATCCATTAATAGATTCGAAGGGGAGCACTTGATGGGGAAAGGTAGATTGAGGAAAGTGAGAGGTAATTATAAAATGTTATTGTAGTTAATTAATTCTTATCCATCATCAATATAAGTTGTTTCTAATTGGTCTATTTATTTTACATAGTTGCTCATGAGTGAGATGCACTTCATTTGTATATTGCAAACAATCTTGATTGGATGATAGTATGGATTGAATGATCTCAACAAAATGGTCACTCATTAACATGGGAAGGTGTTACTTCATTGGTTAAAGAAGCTCATCATAATGGAGATTCCAATATTATGCCAATGATAATTGATATAGTAAATGGTTTAAGAGATAGAAAGGTACGTACAATTTTATTTATCATGAGCCATATGTTTAATATCAATTCACAGATGGATGTATAATTTTGACATGTTTGAAAAATAGTAGGTCAAGCACCACAAAGCTATGTAATACCATGATGATAAATTTTGCATAAAAAAGATGGACAACACAAAGAGAACTTTTGATTATGGGATAACTACACTCTTTGACGTTACTAATATTTCATCTAGAAATGATATGCATTGTCCACAATCTAAAAAAAAATACTATGTCATTTTGGATGATATAACTGAGTGTGACTTGAATTCCTTTAAACTATTTGCATTCATCGTCAAATAGTGCAGGCTACAACTGAATCAAAATGATCCCATCAGAACTATTATTGAACATGAAAATGGATTTACAATTATTAATACAAGGTCATTTGAGCCAATTGCAAATGAGCCCTATGTTCTTCCAAGCTAATGTGAGAAAGTGTTTTACTTTGGTGTTTCACATAAACTAGGTTGGTTATTTGTTGTTAGATAGATCCAAGAGGAAGATCAGTAAACTATAATGTGACTGAAGAAGAAGATATCAAAAAAGTGGAAGACGAAGTAGATGATGATCATGAACAAAAATTAGTGAATGAAGAAGGAGAAGAAGAAGAAGAAGAAGATGGTGGTGATGATGATGATGATGATGATGGTGATCATGATGGTGATAATGATAACAACAACAACAATGATGATGATGATGAAGAAAATGAAAATGATGATGATAGTGGTTGTGATGATGGTGATTAAGATGAGGATGATGATGATGATGGCGATGATGATGATGGTGATGATGGTGGTGGTGATTGTTGGCCTAGTTTTTCACTTTTAATAATTTCGTTGCATTTCATAGTGAAAACCCAATGGATTAGTGATTTTAGAGATAAGGTGTGTTAAAAAACCTAGATGAAAACTTTAAGTTTCATGAAACCCTTATTGGTATACCCTAGTTTTCAAAAAATAGGAAAGTATTTGTTTTATTTTGAAAAATTACACAGGAAGCTTTTCTCTTTAGGAAATTCTTTTTACTTTTTTTGTGTTTATTTTAAATACTTTCTCCAAAATCATTTTGCTCTTAACCTTTGTTTTAAACTATGGTTTTAACCCTATGTTGATTCGTTGGTGTTCTTTGAAAGTGTTTTTAATTGTGGTGGGGTTTACCTTTACAAACCATTGATAAAAGAAAGATCAACAATGAGCACTTTCCTGCAATTTGAAAGTGCTTGATGTTTACCAAATGTGGGGATGTGCCAACATGACATGTGTACTTGATGATGTCAGTTCTTTAATGATATGTAAAGTTTGGACCTATTAGGATAGTTTTGGGTTGTCTGACTACTATTAGGATACATTGGAAATAATAAGTCATTTTCATTGGTTGTTGTTGCTGACTAGATTTCAAACAAGGTGGATCTTATGGAACCATCGATCATTTGAAGATTAAAAAAGAGTGCTTTCCCACTTTATGAAGATATTTGATGTTTAAAAAAAGTAGGGAAGTGCTTGATTGGCATGTGGACTAGTGGGGTCAGTTGTTCAAAAGGTTTCCTTGTAATGCTATGTTGGGAGACATGCTGAAAAGTCTTATGCTAGTTTGTTGAGCAATCTATGTGTTTGATGAGTTGGAGGGTGACTATGTAAGTGGGCCTAGAATTGTAAAAGCAAACATAGACATTCAAAAGGTTTTCACAATCATTAATCTCATAAAGATCGACGATTGGCACATTCCTAAAATTTGAAAGTGCTTGAACTTTAGCAAATGCAGGGAAGTGCCTTGTTGACGCATGACCAATTTCACAAAAAGGTAATGTAGTAATTTTGAATTTAAAGCTAAGTCATTTGATTTGTGAATATTGATGGTTGAATTTTAAATTTCACAGTGCAACATGAAATATGATTGTTTGGGCATTAATTCTAATCAATGCTATTTTGTGTGAGGTTAATTTGACAATTAGAGTTCTAATTTTCCATTACTGAACACTAAAATTGCAAAATTCTCACAAAACAAAGATTTCTAGAGTTAAGGGCACAAATTTTCTTAGGGATTTGATTTGCTGCTAATGTTGGGTGATGTGACGCGCTCCCCTGCCCACAGGTGGTTAATTATGTGGTGTTCCATGTTCACTAACAGTCATGGCTTTTGGTGCAACGACAAATGGGCCCTACAATTGGTATCAGAGCCTAGTTTTGGCTTGGTCATGGGTTCAAATCTCCCCGGTGCCTTCCTGACCCACGTAAGCACCTGGTATGCGCATCGAGGGGGAGATTTTTGGGTGATGCGATGCGATCCCCTGCCCACAGGTGGTTAATTATGTGGTGTTCCATGTTCACTAACAGTCATGGCTTTTGGTGCAACGGCAAATGGGCCCTACAGCTAAGTGATTTTCAGACAAGAAACACAAGAAAATCAAGTGAGTATCTCAGGTTTCTGGAAAATTGAGAAAGTATATTCACAGTAAGTTAATTATCAAACATGCCTCCATGAAGGTATTTTTCAGGGAAGGTAGATTTTTAAAAAAGGGTTGTACATGATGATTTCTTAGAGAAAATGCCACAATCCATGAATGAGCTTTCTAGGGAAAAATAATTTATTTCAAAGAACCCTAGTTTATTGGTCAGGGAGGATTTTTACAACAAAGCAAATTTGTTGAGAGCTGCTGAAGTATTTGTTGTAGGATTAGAGGTTTTCTGTAAATGGTTTACAGAGAGAAGACTAGATACTCCCCTAAATAATTTATGGGAATTTAAAATTGGTAAATTAATTATCCTGGGAGTTTTCTTTGATGATGATTTTCTTGCATTAATGTCAAAGAAATATGATCCAATAACTAGGATTGTGAAGAATCATGCTAGTGATAATCTTTTTAGGGTTTCACCAAAATTGATCAAAGAGGTTTTCACCTTAAACCCTAACCATGTAGTCCATGAGAAGATAGATATGGAAGACCTTCAGGCTAGGTATGATACACAGAGAGTATATTTAAGGGGAGGACCATTACAAGAGCATTTTATCATAATAGGATCATTACCCCTAGTTACACCAAACACTCCAGAGCCATTGTTGAAAAACTATTTCAACCCTAGAGCACAAGAATTGTATTTCTCTCTATAAGATCTTTGGCATGGATGAGCAAGACCATATCCTAGGTTCTATTGTCTTCATCATTGCTCAAACTCTTGAGTACAATATGAGTTCTATTTTTGACTTTTCAACTCTCTTGGTAGAAGAAATTCATATTGGGTTAATGGGTATTGCAAAGGCTAAAGTTATAAGCCCTTCTGTTCATACTCCATGTTGATGTACATATGCTTGTATAAGGCAGTTGCCTTTTTCTCTAAGGGAATGAAGTTGGAATTGGAAAGAGATGGAGAAAAAGTCCCTGTCCAATTATGAATTGCAAACATGACATGGGAAGCAACTGATGCAAGTTTTGTCAGATTTGATAAGTATTTTGCTTCTAGGCTTAGAATGTTATTAGTAGGCGATAGCCCTAGGATACCTCAACCTCTATTAGAATTGATTAGAATAAAAGATCATGCTAAAGGGTTAATGTTAAGTCACAATTGGGTAGACATAATCCTATATGTAGTGTCTACTATATTCAGAGTTTATGATTTTCTGGGAAAATAACACATGCTACCCTATCAAGTGCCTTTAAAAGTAGGAATTGTTAAGCTTCTATGCAAGATAGGATTAGTGGAAGGAAGAGAATTATTGGGAAAATCTAAAGGTACTTTCTTTCCCCAAATTACTATTGTGCACAACTTTTTTTCTGTCAAAAAGAGATGGAGGTACTTGGAGAAGTTTTAAGACAATATGACATGGCTCAATCCCATGCCCATTTTATAGACTCAGAGGGATTTTATGACCTATTCAGAGAAAGAACTAAAGCCAAAGCTCATAAACATATGGTATACTTTCCAAAGGATATAGTTAGAAATAAATTCTCATTACAAGAGCAGGAACTTAGGAAGGAGAAGTGGAAAGTATTTAGCAAGGTCCTAGATTTTATAAATATTTTTGAGCCTGACTATGATCTCCTAGCTGATAGAAAATATTGGGGTATGAAAATAAATATGTTGATGGATAACTTTATTGGGATTATGCAAAATTTGAATTAGAAGAAGGAAATTCTGACACAAGCAAACACTAACAAGGCCATTGAGATTGAGAAAAGATTGGTAAGTAAGATGATTTTGAACCAAGGTCGGTACACATTATAAAATAAAGTCAAGTATATAGTGGCTAGAAGTGTACAACATGTTCCTCAATAGAAAAGACCATGCTCTAAAAGCCCACCTGCTACACATGCGCCTAATAAACATAAATTGTATTAGGGATCATCTTCTAAGGTTGAAGAATATTCACCTACCTAGACCCCACTCAAGATAGATAATGAAGTATCATTGAGAGAGAAATTGAGAAAAATGGGAGGAGAGAGGGATATTATGGTTATAACAACAAATACAAAAGAAGGAGTACTTGAGGAACCTCCTATGCCAACACTATATCTCACTATGGGAGATTACAAAGGTAAGGAAATAGATCCTGTAATAGTACAGGCCTCTAAAAATTTTATTGATGATGAGAGTTTTTTCAAGTCAAGCGAATTTGATCAATTCTTATGGAGAAGAAACATTGATAGTTTTAAGGCCAAGTGTAAAATGATCAAAGCAGAGCAACCTAGTAAAAAGGACTCTAAGATTGAAGAAGTAGTTAAAGCCAATTTCATGGAGGAGTTTGCATAGATAACCCCTAGAGGGGGAAGACAATTGTTAAAGGATTTAGGAATTTTGATATTACCTAAATGGGATATTGCAAATGCCATGGTTTTTGATGCTATGAAGAAAGTGAAAGATAATCAGTTCAAAATTGAAGAAGAGGTCTTGCAAGCCCATAAAGGATTGAAGTACAGTAATGATCATCAAGAATTGGTGATATGGTCCATTTAGAAAAAGGATAAAACTAGGATGCAAGAAGTCTCAAATGTTGAACACTCAGAAAGCCCCATGGTGTACAGGGTAGAAGAGATAGATAGTGAAAAGGTGTCTCTAATGACCAAAGAAATGGGAGATTTCAGAGTTTTTATTTCTACAAAAGACAAGAATAAATTCTTGGAGCTCAATGCTAGATTTGAAGAGATGCTAATGGCATATGAGGAAAGAGGAAAAAGGATATATCAATTGAAGGCTCAGGTAGCCCAAATGGATAAGCAACTTGGAAAAAGAATAGTGGGAAAATCCAGCTTGCCCAAGATTGCTTATCCTCCTCGTCCCCCCCAATTGAACCTTTCAAGTCAACTCCCCTCATAGAACTACCAAATACTCCACAAAGACCTTGATGTTATATAGTTGAGGAGTTTGAAGAGGAGAAAAGAAAACTTTGGGCATTACATATGGAATTGAATATTCAATATGAAGACAAAATAAGAAAAATAATCATGTATCTAGTGGATAAGATTGGATGGCCTACATTTTATGATTAGTTAATAAAGATAATGAACATATGGAATGAGATAAAAAGTAGTGCAGATGCTTTGAAGCAAACTATGAATAAATGGAATAGTAGGGACAAGGATGTCACTCTTTTATGTTTTTTAGTCATTAGTCTATCTTGTGAGAAAATAGAAAAAATATTTGACATGAAGTTAATGATCTCTCTGATTTTGATGATAAGAGGGTTGTAGTGCAGAAGAGAATCATAATCTATTTCTCAAAGTGTTTTGGTGAAAAATTGAGAACTCCATGCACTTAGGAAAATAGATAAATTAAAAGACAAGGAAGAATGGGCCAAAGAATTAGATGATTTGTGATGCCTTAGAATTAATAAGGTCATAAATGAAAAGGGGCATGCATGGTGGGAAAAAAACAACTGAGGAAGTTGTTAAAGTTCAAATATTATTTGATTCTCTTAGGGAGAAATTTGTTGAAATAAATAAATTATGGGAATATGTTTTAAAAAAGCAATAGGAAATATTGAGTTTTAATTGGTGAGATGACACACTTTTTGACAAGTGGATTGCAAATTTTGTATAGTTAGTGTTCAATAAAAGTGATGAAGATGAGGTGGACCAAGATGAGCTACAAATAATTGATGCATTAGCTAAAGAAGAAGAAGAGAAAGATAAAAATTCAATTGCAATAACAAGTACATAAGTTTAAATTGATGACTTAATAGAAGAATTAAGTGTAGCTATTAGTTTGTTAATACATAATGACCTAGATGGGGAACCATGAGTTAAACTCAATTTTCAAATATCAGAACTTGGTCCATCACAAGCAAGTCCAATGGTCACATACTCTGAGGAATGACAATTATATCAAGGCCAATCACAAACTCCTTAGCAACAAAGAAGCTACAACAGAAGTGGTCCCACAAAAGGAATATTCATGATGTAAATCATTCTATTGCACCAAATTTTGTCTTTTATGATAGTAGCCTTTTGTAAATATCTTTTTGTCTTAGGGATAGATGTTATTGTTCTCTAGGCCTAAAGCTTGTTCCATCTCATGCTATATAAATGAGATCCCAAGGCTAGAGAAGGGGTTCAAACTATTATGTAATTTTTAGTTTTTGCTAAGTTTATATTCAATCCAATTTTCTTGATGTCAATTTTGTGATGTATTTTTCTCTACAAATCTAAGAATACATTAACATTCAAGGATCATGTTATCTTGTTTTGAGTTTTATTCCAATGTTATATGATTTCAATGAAAATTAATACAAAGATGAAATACCACCATATCTGTTTCCTCTGAATCCATTGTTATTGACTAGTTATCTTGAGGTTGTGTGGGCAAAGATTATTGAATTTAATGCAACTAGAATAGGTTGTATGTTAATTCTCTATTGATTTTAATTCAATGAATTAAGTAAATGCTTGAGTGATATGATAGGATTTTTGGGCAATAAGAAGGATATGCATAAGAATGAGATTTAGGGTAAATTGTTGATTATATTGATTGTAATGCAATCAATTAGGTCAAAATGATTTGGTAGACTTTGAATCCCAATGAATGAGGCATTGATCAATTATTTTAGTTTTCATATGAAGAGATCATGGATAAGCATCAAGAAAAATCTCGAAATCAAATTGATTTAACTTTAATGTATAAAAAATATCATAGCTAGTTGATACTTGGTTGCATTTAATCTTTGTGTTGTTGTTAGCTACTGTTACCCATAATTATATGTAAATTTGAGAAGAATTATGACCAAAAAATATTCTAGAAGGGATGAGTGTTGTAAAATAATATCAATGAATGAATGAAGTGTGAAGAATAGTATCCATTTTTGAATCATTTTATCCCTCAGGTGCACTTTCCTTAGTTTTGCAGAACCTAAAGAGAAGAAAATCCTTGTGGTTTTGTTGAAGTTCATTTTAGATTTAAGAACTTCTTAGTTGAGCATAGGAAATAGCTAACCCTTAGAATAAGTGTTTCTTCATCATCTTGGTATCAAGTATTTTGTTGCTTGGTAGTTTAAAAACACCAATAGTGATGATGATGATGATGATGACGACAATGATGATGGTCATAGTGATGACGACGACGACGACAGTCATGATGATGAGATGGACGAAGAAGATGATCAGTGACATGATATATGGAAATGTATGAGGTATGATCAAATAAATGTAAGTAGGTCATTATATGTTTTTATGATTGATATATTTCATGTTCAAGTCTAATGTCATTGTATAATTATTTCATTGTGTTCAATTCTAATGATAACAATTTTGGTGATTTATGATACACATGTTTCAAATATGTGTTATGATGCTAAATTGTTGGTGTTTATTACTTATAATATAATTTTTGTACATGATTGTCACCCTTTGTGGAAATAGGCTGAGTATAGACATTGTCATCCCTTTTGTTGGGGATCTTGAGTAGCTAGCACATATAAAGTAGAGGTGACAAGTTAAAAAAAATACAACAATTATGATGTATAAATATTGTTCATGTTATTTTCTATGTAAATTGTAGCATAAGTATCATGTAATTTATAACTAAATTAAGATAAATGATTTACATATACCAGAAATGATACCCAAGGATCCTACACAATGGCATGTATTAGGAGGTATAAGTTTATTAGATGCTTGCTTTCCCTTTACCTTCAATGTAAACTTTAGGTTGACTTCATCAATATTATCCTCATTTTATAGAAAAATATTTTTCCTCTTCAACTGTATCTCTCATTTGATGGGCTATAGGTACCACCAAATAGGTATTTTTCATATATGCCTTCCTTGACTAGAAAAATGTGGGAATAGAAGAGGATAGTGAGACATGTAGTAGGTCTACAAAAGAGAGATGAACTAGAGGTAAAAAGATTAGAATAAAATTCAATAAACACATGCAATTTTTCCTTACTAAAGGAGGGATCATTTCCTTATTATGATGAGACAAAAGTTGACATTAAGATTCCCTTGAGGTATACACATCTCTAGAAAGAATGGGTTCCCAAGGAATTACTTCCAATTAATAGTGATTTTTGTGTTAGCAAGAGGATATATTGCATAACTCCATCATTACATGGTTTAGGCCTATTTTCCATGGATGGAATAAAGCACATTTATAAGAGAGTTGCTAAATTGATGGATTACGTAGGACCTTGTTACAATTACAATAATTGGATGTAGGTAGGTATGCACTATCAAAAAATTATCTATAATGGAAAGAAAATGATCAAAGTAAAAGACTTGCTATGTACATTAATGGAAGGCCAAAAGCAACAAGAAACATTGCAAGTTTTATAAGTAGTATGCATCTTGGGTCAACTAATAAGCGACCCAATTACATTTTTGAGGTGCATTAGGGCAATCATATTTTTGTATGTGTGATAGAATCAATAAGTATAGGGGAATATCTACTAATAGATTACAATTTGAATCACATAGATAAAAAGGAAGTTACTATCATGGGACTTGTAAGTATTATATATATAACATTTAAACTAACTACCTCCAATTAATAAAACCAATATAAAATATACCATTTTATTAATAAGTTTTCTTGTTAAATCAACTATTTCTTTCATTATGCTAATATTTTTATATTTATTCTTTGTCACAGGGTGACATGGATCTATAGGATGATGGAGGCAGGGATGTTCCTCCCACCCCTTCTTTAGTGAAGGTAAAAATTAGTGTAATTGTAATTGTTCAAAATTTCCTATTATTATATTATTTTCAATAGGGTTTTTGAGTTATTCTAAATGTTTTACTGATATTTCTATCACAATTTGATGCTTAGGGAAAGGGAAAAAACCAATTACACAAGAGCAATTAGTTGCTAATATGGCAACCATAGTATTATGTGATGATGACATCACATATACCACTAACCCTATAAGCACGTGTAAAAAGAGTCTAAAAAGAATCAATCTTCAAATTCTTGCGATTGTGATGGATCCAAATCCAACCAAAGAGAAAGAGGTGATGAGAAATGAATTATGTAAGAGAGAACGTTGTCTAGAAGTAACCAAAAATGAATCTTTAGCTAGTACAATAGTTCAATAAAGCTTTATGTTTTATTCTAATTTATGGATCATAAACCAAAATATGTATGTGTTCTTACAGAAATTTTTGAGATTTCACTAAGCTGTTGAACATGATGAGGGTATGAGTGTAGTTCCTACAAGTATGTGATTTCAATTTTCAACTATCAAAAGGGACATCATCAAAATCACCATATACAATTCTTCTCTATTGTAATCCATTAATTGTCAAAATTGCACCATTATTTTCTTCATGATTATTATTGATAGTTTTATAAGAAAGGTGAACTATATTACCCTTGTCATGTTTTTTCAATCTATATTATAAAAAGACAATACATTGTATATATGATTATTTTTTAGGTCATAATGAAGTGCATATGCTTCCTTTGACAAGGTTAGCCACCACTCAAAGATTGCTAACTGCAAGATCGGCAACAAGGAGCATACAAAAATCCACACCTGTTGTGACTAGAGTCGGAAAATCCTTATTTTTTATATATTGTTGTGTTAAATATGATTTTATTTTTACTTTCTTGGGTTCATTTGATCTTAGTCATTGATTAGCTTTGTGCAGTGACAAGTATACCTTCTCATGATAGAATAGATACCAATACTAGTGATAATTTACCATCCTTTCTTGGATGAACCCATGTTACTTGTACTAGATCATTGAATGCATCATTATTGTTGGTCGAGAAAGATATGTTTCCCTTAAAACTTTCTAAGCTTTCAGGTACTTTATAATTGTTATTATTTAGTGTGTAACTATACTTTACTTATTCATAACTTATTTTTGACTAATGATCACATGATGATTTTGTAGGAAACAATATTTTTTGTGAAACTCTTTATGATTTAACATTGAAGCATTTTGGGCCCACATTATATAAAAGGTACGTAGGTTCATATAATTGGTAGAATTTTTTTGTTCATCCATTTATTGTAATATATTCAAGGTATGTAGTTCGAGCTATTTTTTTTATCTAACAATTTATTTTTGTTAAAAGGTGGAATGAACAAGGTCCTAAATTAAAAGATTAGCTCATAAAATCTCTAGAGGATCTCTTTGGTCAAAATATTTTTAACAGAACCAAAATACTTCAAAAAGATTGCAAACATCTAAGGACTATGAGAAACTAATACAAAAGGGCTCTAAAGGACAACCCAAAGTACGGGCATCCTCCTATGGTTCTAAAGGTGCAGTTGAATGAAATCATTGAAGATGCAAAATAGAAAAGACTTAAAGGTAAAGGAGTTTAACCACTATCCTATAAAAATAGGTATGTGATAGTATTAATGTAATTATGCACAAATTAGTGATCTTTATATTTATATAATCTAACATATTTCAAACTTTACATATATAGCTTGTAGGACACATCAAAGGTTATACAGGATAGAAAAGATAAGTTTTCTCAACACCATCTTGGCTCTGGTGGATATATGAAACTTCATGCATGACTTGTAAGTAGCAGCAAATAAAATTTCATATCAATTTTTTTAATATAAAATTACAAACAAGAAATACATTCAATATTGACAATATGTAGGGCTTTGAATTTAATTTGGCACCCGCGGAAGAGGATTGGCTTCAAGAAAGGCTATAAAGTGATGGTTGCCTACCACTGCAAAGATTCTAGTAGCCAAAGAGAAGGTTTTGGTGCATCGGCTCACACATAGGTAAATAGGCCTAATGAATCATAACTCAAATAGAGTACTTGAGAAATAATCTATTTGATGTTAATTTCAAAGAATGATACCAATGTGCATGAATTTCACTACAACCTTCTAATCCTATCATAGATGCTACAAATTATGAAGGCCCTAATGTGCATCACAATGATAGCGGTATATATTCAATTTCTATGGAAAATAAATTATGTAATTATTAATAAAATTTAACATCTTGAATTGCAATTTGTATAACCTTTTTTGTGAATATTTTAGACTATGTAGAATGCTATGATGATAGAGTAGAGCGTGATGTTAGTGTTGAGCATGTTGAGGTTGGGGCTGAAAAAAATGTGATTGTAGATGATGTGGCACTATTAGGTAAAGAAACTATTATATTCTTTTGATTAATGAAATAGTTGTAACATTAATAAAAAAATGTTTTGAATTAAACCCATTAATTTGTTATTGCAAGGGACCCCCCTTCTGGCACATCAGCCTCATGCTCAAAAAAAGATGAGGAAGCATCATGTCATAAGATTAGAACCACAAGTGCTGGAGGAGAATTTCGTAGTCATAATGTTCCTATTAGCCTTTACCTTCAAAATCAAAGAAAAAACATAAGAAAAAATTATTGTTAAAAACCTTATTTGATGATGTAAGAATATTGTCTTAATGAATGTGTTGATGAATTATTGATTAATGTTTCTTATTAATGAATTTGATGTCATGGTATTGAATATTGTTATGTGATTTTAATGATTGATGTATTCATGAATAATTGATTAATGTTACATATTAGTGAATTTTATGTTGTGTTAATGAATGTTACGTGATTATAATGATTCAATGTTATAGTTCTTAAATGGATGAATGAATGAATGCAATATTTAGTTAGATTTTAATAGGGAAATTAGAGTGATTATTGGGGGGGGGAGGGGGGAGGGAGAGGCCAAATGATCTTCCAACTTCATGTGGTTGGCCTTGTTCAGTAGATAATATTAAAGTATTCTTGAAACCAAGTGAATCTCAAACTAAACCAATCAACACTAGGCTAAAGAGATATTACTTTTATACTTATTAACCACAACTCATCCTCACCATAGGATATCAACCAATATCAATTCAGCATGATATCTATGAATAAGTCCATGAGATATTAACTATCAAGACATTTCTAAGAATATTAAGTTAACATGATATTTATCATGATAGTAAGCATTGTAAAGTCGCCAGCTTACAATATTGAATGCAAGTGTATATTATCAAAAAGTTCATCACTTTCAATAATGTACATAGGGGGTGGAACCATTAAATTCATAGAATCACACACATGATATGTAAATGTTTTATATGAAGTCACCACAAATTCTCTGACATGGTGTTTTCATGGTTTTACACACATAACATCATCATACTAAGTTGCTTGTGATGGATTTTTAGACTTCCTTTGAATGTTGCAACAAGTTATTTCTTCATTCGTCAAGATGCATCAAGATCTTCTCTTGAATGCTCCTTGGTTCAACAAGTATCCATCTATCTATGAATATCATGACCTAGATATACACATAAAGGCCTTCTAATCTACATACATGGAACTTCACCCTATGATTCTTGGTCCTCATGACTGATCACTAGAGAAATTATCTTAACATTGTTGGCTTCCTTTTGAAAAATATCCAAAATCTTCTAATGTCAACTGAAGTGGATCATCTAGTTACTCACTCTATCATGGAAGCTTACATAATGTCAATCACGAAAGATATCTTTCTCCAAGAGACTCTTATCATCTATCATGATTCACATACAACTAAAAGTGTTAAATCTAATAATACCTTGGACCTATTTTCATAAGACCATTTGAATGACCATCTTGAACAAAATTGCATCACAGATTGCTCCCTCTCAATGGAAGAGCCCCTTGTCTTAACTTTATTTCATAATCTTGGATGTCATCACTGAAAAAGCCATGTTCATCCAAATAAGAAGGAGATTAGCATTTTAAACACATTCATTTTCCACAATTTTGCCAATCATTTCTTTGCATAAAAGAAATTATTTCAAATGTTTCTCAGGACTCCATCTGTGTTTTTGTATTATGTATGCATTTTTTCTAAAAACATTTCAAAAAATACATCTTGTGCATATTTATTCTTCGATCTTGTCATAGACTAAGGTTATTCTTCATGACGTTTTCCATCACAACTTAAAATTTTTTTGCCTTGGAAAATATAATCTCTTTTATTACTTATTCACAAAATTTATCATTGTCAACAAACATCAATTGAAATTTAAAAAATAAAATTAATACTAACCGTACACCTTCTTGCATATTTATATACTCTTATAACTATTTTTTTGTAGAGATAATACATGGTTCTAATGTTGTCTTTTAATTCAAGAGACATGATACATTGAAATATAGTAGACATTTTATGAGATTCACATATCGTTGTACTCAAAAATCATTTTATCAGTTACTATTATAATGTTGTTTCCTTGTTTAAACACATGGTTCATATGCCAATGTGTGAAAGATGCACACACTTACCAATATATCTATGTAATACTTCAAACACGCATGGCTAACTAATTGAAGCTATGAAGTTTTGGTTGGTTCCAAACCCAATTAACTTTCTTCTTATGTAGCAGTTGTTCATTCTAAAGTTGTAGATATTTTCTCACCTCAATATTAAGGTAGAAAGCTTTCAATGCATTCATTAAAGTGTTGTCAAATTCATCCAACAATAACCTAAATAAGTTTCTTTTTCTCAAATCTCTAAATAATAAGCCATTGTATTAGTTCATCAAACTTTCTTAGTAGCCATGGAGAAAATTTCCTCTTTTAGGTCTCAGAGGTTAAGAAGTTGCTCACAGAAAGCACATTGCTCAACTGCTAGGGAGTTTGAAGTAATATAAATACACTTTCTGAGAGGCTCCTCTTGAGAAACCAAATTTTCCTGTGAAGAAAAAGTGTTCTCATAGTTTTATTTTTTAATCCCAAAATTGGTATGATGGGCTTGAAGAGCCTGGAAGAACTCTTTCGAAGCATTATTGCTAACCTCCAACCAATGGAGGCAAGCTTTGATTTGGGCTCCCCAAGTAGCATAATTATCTACAACCTATTTGTCATGGCAAAGTTTGGCAAGTTGAATTTGCAAATCAACATCAAAAGGATTAAGGTGAGAACCTTAGAACCTTTTTTGAGCACAGAAGTAGTAGATTCATAAAATCACCTCCTAAAAATTGCCAATTGCCATCCATAGATGCACAAAAAATGAGTGGTTCTAGTAATGATATCATTCCACCACTAAATCCTATCCGAGAATGTGGATGTGACTCCAGATTCCATACATGAGCAATAGTGGATGGGTTCCCTTGTGAATTTTACAAACACCTCTGGGAATATATTTGTCCTGATTTGCACAAAGTTTATCTTGAAGCCTATCATTCTAAAAGTCTAGGAGCTATTATCAACAAAGGAAACATTAAATTCATACCTAAAGCTAGAGATCTAGAGGATATTTGCAATTAGCATCCCATTTCCCTTCTAAATGTGTCATATAAGATTATTGCTAAGGCAATTTCTCTCAAAATTTTCCCCCTTTTATTGTGTGCCTTGAGAAAACTAGCTTTATCAAGTCAAGATATATTCTTGACAACATTATTGTTGTCAAGGAAGGAATGGAGTGGGTTCACAAGTCCAAGCAGCTGCCTATTTTTTTGAAAATAGATTTTGCAAAAGCCTATGACCAGATTGAATGGCCTTTCTTTGGAGATGCTAATGCTGGCATTACCATCAATAACTCCCAATTTGACACCTTTAGGATTTTTCATTCCATCAAGCAAGGTTTCCCTCTAGCTCCTGCGCTTTATGTTCTTGCTACTAAAGGGTTTGGCTATTTGCTAGCCCACTCCATGTCTTCAAGTTTGGTTTGTGGCATTTCTGTGCTAGAATCCTCTTCCTAGTTGGTCAACGATCATTTTGCTAATGATTCATTTCTCACTCTTTCGGAGGATAAAGAAAACATCAATAATGCCTTAAATTGCCTTGACACTTTTTGTCAAGCCTCTAGCTCTACTATTCAATGACATAAAATGCTCTTTTATCGCTAATTTTTTGCCAACACCACCTAGGTTGAACCAGTTTGAATGGAAATGGGTCACTCATAGGGAGATCTTCCACTTTCTAGGCATTCCTTTTGCCTTTCAAGCGTCACCAATGGATCTATGGAATGCAATGCTTGCCAAGATTACTAAGAAGCTGGATTATTGGCTTACAAAACTAATTTATCTTGTGGTAAAATTCTAGATTTTCCCAAAAGTCATTACAGCTATGCATGTCTATTATTCTTGTTGTTGGACTCCTTCAAAAGCCTCCTATCAAAAATTCGAGAGATTGTTCTGTGATTTTCTTTGGGCCTTTGGTTCCAATCATCATGGCTTGTATAGAGTTGCTTGGGATTTTTGTTGTCTCCCAAAAGAGTTTGGAGGCCTTGGCCTTCTCTCCACATAAAAGCAAGGCCTTTATCTATGTGGAAATGGATTATTCATGCCATCACTAGAGATGAAGCTTGGAAGATTTTGGTTTGGTATTGCATATGTTCTAGATTTCTTACCAACAGGCTTTCACACCCTTCTCATCATATGAGAACCCATGCTCATATAGGGCTTTTTTGTTATCAAGAGCATATGGAAAGCTTGGGAAGCTGTCAAGCCTTTTTGGTGATGAGTTTCATGATGGGTTCTCTTTGAACCAACAGAACATTTGGTGGTCTCCCTTGTTTGCCATCCATGGTATTCCCCTTGCCAAGACTTAAGGTGCTAGTGCTTTGCATTTTTTCAAATGAGGCATCAAGACTCCTAAAGATATTTTCTCTAAGGTTTCCATGAGTTTTAGATCCTAGGAAGATATGCAAGTCTAGTACAATCTTGCCTATTCAAATTGACAGACTCTTAACTTATTACTTTCTGCAATTCCAGGGCACTTAATTATAAAGTGGGTATTCAGTCTATTGGACCTTGGTGGACTAATTGGAAGTGGTATCCTACCACTCTTTTCATTGGTTTCAAACCAAGTTTGGGTTATAGATGGCTTTCTCCCCATCTACTGATGATGGATATGCTCAATCAAAGATGACATTTGCAATATTCTCTTTCTCAATGGAGAAAGTGCTTTGACACTATTTGGAGTGTTATTACAAAACCCAAGATTGCCCATTCTTCTTGGTGCTTGGCTTTCAAGGTCTTCCCCTTGGGCCTTGGCTCAAGCATATTGGAGTTCTAGATCTTAGGTTTCCATTCTATGGCCAACCAGAGTCCTTCTTCCATATTTTTTGGTTTTGTAGATGTGTTCAAAATTATTGGCAATAGATTCATGATTTTTTTAAGTCATTTTGGCCTGAACCCTTCTATTGGCACATGGCTACTTTGGGTGATTCCTTCAAGATCCCTTGAAAATTTACCCAGATTTGGCATACCTTTAGGATGGAGATTTTGTTCACTCTATGGAAAGATAGAAATGTTGTTCTTTTCACTCACAATTTTCTTGATATTAATATTACTATGTACACTAAAGCTTACATTTGTAATAATGTAATGATGCAAATTCAAGTACAAGAAAACAAGGTGGCATTGGAGGTGGCTCACCTTCAAGATCTTCTCAATCACTGGGGAAATGCCCCTTGTACTATTGCCAAGGTACCTCCAAATGCCTCTATTGATACCTCGAGGCCTAGAGGCCACCACCAGTAGTACAACTCTTCAGGCTGCCACTCACACACTTTTGTTCCCAGGCTTCCCACCACCACTCTCCCAGTGATGGTGATGATGGATGGAGGTGCCACTCAATTTTCCCACCCCATGGTGGTACTAGCTAGTCCCTAGCTCCTCCTCCTGGCACTCGATGAGTGGTTTTTGGGAAATGGCCTTTTTGCCTAGAACTAGCCATTTCACCTCTGTAGCCTAATATGAAGGATGCTGAGCAAGCCACTAATGCTACTTTGATAGCTTAACTATTCCTAGTCTTCCTCACAATCCCAAGGATGATTGGGGATTTCATGATAGAGATGAGCCACCTACCTCAATAGCACTTCTTTAGCCACCTATGTTTTTTTTTTAATGAATAGTTAATATTTTTTACTTTGGTCGTGTGAACTCTTGCAGGGTGATTTTGTATCCCCCAACCCTTTTTTTTGAGTTGTAATCTTAGTGTATTATTTATTAATAGAAAAGGACTATTCATCAAAAAAAAAATTGTATTTCCTTGTTACTCAATCATTTGACCCTTTTATATAGATGGAATGGACCTATAGCATTATTACCAACAATAGTAGGCTTAGCAATTACAACTACCTTTTTTGTACAAAAATATAGGTATATTCCTTTAATAGTTGGCTCTTGCAGACTATCACTAAATTTAGAATGAAGCTTAGATATGATCTCTATGTACATTTAGAACTCCAAGAATATCGAAGGCAATATAATCTAAGTGTTTGTGAGTAAAAAATTTGAGTCTCCTTTTAAAATGATATGGGGTGACAAGTTATAGAACTACATTTTACAACTCATTATCATTATGTTTCCTCTTCATTCAACCAAGATTGCTTCAAGTCTCTTCAATGATTTTGTTGAATGTATTATGTTTTTATAACAGTGATGAACCTGATACATTGGAATAGAAAAATTATCTCTGTAATACTTTTGCAATGCCATACTTGGGTTTTCTATACCTTATCTTTGAAGCCAAAGATTTTTTAATAAGTATGCAGGCACTAGAACTTTTTTGAATTCACCTAAGATGTCACACAATAATAAGAAGTTAAAGTTTGAAATGTGTCTCTCATAGCATATATGTGGGTATGTTTTTTGTCATAAAAAATATATGTCATTTGCTAAGAACAAATTGTATATGCACAAAATGCCACCTTTACACAATTTCCTTTCACTAAATTTATTCTCTAATGTTAAATAAGAAGTTTGAAATTGAATAGTCTCTTTCGATTCATTCTCTAATTATGCACTTCTTCATTTAAATTTTCTCTCCAAATTAGCTCCAATGCACATATTGAATATTGTTAATATATCCACAATATTTGCAATCAAATGATCTTCTTCAAAAACATTATCATCACTTAACTTTTCATCCTTATGTAATACTCAATAAGAGTTTATAAAATAAAGCAAACTAAATGTTGTTATGGTAGGATTGATTCATAACTGTCCTCGATCTCTAGAGTATATATGCTTTTGTGTTGACAAAAAATGAATCATTGTCTCATAAAAGGAGATGAATGATATTAACTCAACTTCTCCTATGTATCAACTCCAAAAATTATTTCCTCTTGAAGTTCCTATATAGAGAAATATATAGTATGGTATGTGCACTTGGCAAAGTAGACCCAATGATGTCAATTATTTAGCATTAGTGGCAATTGTGACAAATTTCTTTTATTTGTATCAGATATTTTTTCTTTAGTGTGTCCATCATTTTTTTTAGCATAAGCCTAGGAGTAATCATTTGTTTCTACTTTAATCTATTTGTCTTAGAAATTATATTCACATTATACTATCCCAAATGATATGTACATTTTATATCCTTTAGATATAAGAGATGTGACTCGCTAATTGTTAATAAATGTTTCTTCATTTAATAATTGATCATTTGATTAATCCACTTATTAAAACAATCTTAATTCCTAATTAATCATCATCTAATATTAATCATTCTTCCTTTTACTACTAGATTGTATAGCCATGATGTATTTCATGTTTATTTATCAAGCCTTTTAACCAATACTTGGCATCACTCCTCCATACTCATTCCATCGCACAAGAAACTCCTGACGACATCTTCCTTAGAATTCTTTGGGAATTAATCACTAGTAATATGATCATGCACTATTTCATTAAGTCCATCTATCTCTTTAATTTAATCAGATATCTCAAGTTTAATTTGTACTTTCCTTATGTTAGGATCAAACCATGGATAGAAATAACAATTACATGCAAATATAAGCAATAACAAAAAATAATAGATCACATAGAAAAGAACATAGGACACTAAGATTTAATGTGGTTCACCCAATCCTTGGGCTACACCCAACAAACAGTAAGTCCAATATTATTATGATCTAGTGATTATAACCTAATTACAATCTGTAACCCCTTAGAGCTCAATACAACTGCAAGAACCAATTTTGCATCACAACTATGAAACAATCCCTAACCCTAAGCTCTTTTATACAAGTATTTTTACCACTTTAGGGTTATAATTAATAATTACATGTCAGCCCAAAATCCCAAAAAAATAGAGTTATAATTAATAATTACATGTCGGCTCCAAAGAATTTATGAAGTATGTATAGTACTTTCCTGATCAGTCACCATTATCTAACAATCTCCCACTTGGGAACTAATTAGGATCCACACTAAACAACAATCTCCCACTTGGAGACTAATCTTATAGTTATGCCACTACTCCATGAGGCTCCCACTAGATCAAACCACCCTGGACTCTGCTATTCTTTTATTCATGTTTAGTTTAGAAGACCAACCAAAGCTAAAGAGGAGCTCAATTTCTCCCTTGTTACTACCTTTGTCAACATATCTATTGGATTGTCATTTGTATGTATCTTCTCCAACTTTAACTATCCATCTCCAAAATTGACTGAATGAAATGCTATCACAACTATATGTATTTGGTCTTTAAATATAGAGTTGAATTCTCTGCAAGATGAATGGCACTTCGACTATTTGTAAAAAAATATTTATACTTCTGAGGGTGTCCCAATTCTTCCAAGAAGAACTAAAGCCATATCATCTCCTTGGCTACCTCCATAGCAGCTATATTCTTTTCCTTTATAGTGGATAAAGCATTAACCTTTTGTAACCTAGAAACCCAGCTCACGGCTGCCCCACCAACAGTAAAGACATAACCTGTAGTACTTCACCTAGTATCAATATCCCCTGCCAAATCTGAGTCAACATAGCCCTGTATATAGGTAGTAGAGTCCCCAGAGTGTAAAAATTTAGTAGATGTTCCTCTCAAATATCTGAGAATCCATTTGATGGCTTTCCAATGCTCAATTACTGGATGACTCATATACCTGCTAATGACTCACACTGCATGTGCAATATCTGGCCTAGTACATACCACAAAATACATCAAACTTCCTACAACTGAAGCATAGGTTACCTTGGACATCTTATCCTCCTCTTTCTATGTCTTAGGACACATCTCCTTAGTCAACTTCAAATGACCAAGTAAAGGTGTGCTGATAGATTTAGCATTCTTCATAGAGAAATGTTACAACACCTTCTCCACATAATCAGCCTAAGATAGCATCAATGTTTTGTTCTTCCTATCTCTACAAATCTTCATACCAAGGATTTTTTTTGCTACCCCCAAATCCTTCATAGAAAATGCATTTTCTAACTAGCATTTTAGCCCCTTAATATGATCCATGTTAGACACAGCTACAAGCATATCATCAACATATAAACATAAAATAATGTAGCTTTCATCATTCAATCTCTTAAAATAAACACAATGATCTGAATGACACCTATTTTATCCATGCTCATGCATAAATAATCAAATTTTAGATATCATAGTCGAGGTGCTTGTTTCAAGCCATATAAATTTTTATTCAATTTGCACAGTAAGTTCTCCTTACCTTTGATCATAAATCCCTATGGCTGAACCATATATATCTCTTCATCCAAATCACCATGAAGGAAGGTTATTTTAACATCAAGCTGCTCTAAATGTAAATCTTCAGTAGCCATAAGACTTAAAACAATACTGATAGAAGTCATTTTAACAATAGGAGAAAATATCTCATCAAAATCAATGCCCTTTTTCTATACAATCCTTTCACAACTAACCTGGCTTTAAATCTTTTCTTACCTCCATCCTCTTCTTTTAACCTATAAACCCACTTATTCTATAAAGCCTTTTTACCTGCATGTAATTTACATAAATCCCAAGTCTTATTTTTCAAAAAAGATTCCATTTCTTCTTTCATTGCAGACTCCCACTAAATCTTAGTATCCACCTTCATGGCTTCATTGTAACATTTAGGTTCACTAGCATCCATTAATAAAATAGAATACAAAGAGGGAGAAAATCTTTCTGGAGGTCTAATTTGCCTTGTTGATCATCTACCATTCACCGGTGTGTATGGTATTTATTTTTGCAATTGTTGCACATCATTAGGAATGATTGGAACATCAGCTTGTGAAGTATCATCCAACACTACATAATCATCTTCTTTCTTTTCATGTTGCTGCAACAGATCCTTGTACAACACTTTCTCATTGAATATGACATCCCTACTTCTTAAAATTTTATTGTTTCCAAAATCCCAAAGCCTATAACTAAATTCATTAATGACATATCCAACAAATACACATTTTTTTGACTTAGCTTCCATCTTGGTTCTATTCTCAGAATCTATGTGAGCAAATGCTTTACAGCTAAAGGTTTTGAGAAAAGAAAAACTCACCTTCTTACCAATCCATGGTTCCTCTAGAATACCATAGCACAAAGGAGTAGAGGGACCTCTATTAATCAAATATACAGTAGTATTGACAACCTCTTCCCACATGTGTGAGGGCAACCCAACATGCAACCTCATGCTCCTTGCACGCTCCATTATAGTCCTATCCATGCGTTCAGCCACTCTATTTTCCTATAGAGTCCTTGGAATAGTTTTCTATCTACGAATACCATTAGTGGAGCAATAATCTTCAAATTCATGACTGTAATATTCACCACCATTATTCGATCTAAGATATTTTAATTTCTTACCAGTCTTATTTTCAACCAAGCATTTCCATTTCTTAAAAGTTTGAAATACATTAGATTTCTGTCTAAGAAAATAAACCCATACTTTTCTAGTTGCATCATCAATAAATGTAATATAATAATGAGAGCCACCAAGGGAAGATACCTGAGCCAGTCCCCATACATCTATATGCACAAGCTCTAATTTCTCCTTTTTGTTTTCCTTCCTAGTCTTTACAAAACTCACTCTCTTTTATTTTCCATACACACAACTTTTATAGAAATCCATATTAACACATTTTAGACCTGGTAAAACTTTCTTTAAATGAAGTACTTTCATACCTTTTTCACTCATGTGCCCAAGTCTGTTGTGCCATAGTGTTGTACAATAATTTATAGTAGCTATTTTTTCTCCCTTCTCAATTGTAGCAATTATTCTAAACATTCATTTTTCTCTAAAACAATTAAAGTAGAAGGAACAATGTGACCTATACAAAGATATAAGGTGCCTACTTTCACACCTTTTGCTACTACAAGGGAACCTTTTGAAACCTTCCAATTTTTATCAGTAAAAGTAACTACACAACCCTCATCACCGAGTTTTCCTACTGAAATTAAATTCCTACTCAGCCTTGGAAAATGTCTTACCTCATATAGTAGCCAATGATTCTCATTCTACAGTTTAATCTTAATTTTTCCCTTTCCAACAATCTGATAGGGTTCATTATTCCCCAAATAAACAAGTCCAAAATCCCCTTGTACATAATCAATGAAATAACCTCTATGAGATGTAGCATGAAATGAAGCACCAAAATCTAAAATCTATGAATCATCAACACTTTCTAAAGATAGAAGCAAAGCATCCTCTTTAGATTTGTTACTTACCACATTTGCCTCCTTCTCTCCATCTAGTTTATCTCCATTTTTCTTTCAATTCCAGCAATCTTTCTTTTTATGACCTAGTTTCCCACAGTAGTAGCAATCATTCAGTCCTCTCAATTGAGACCTCCTCCCTTTTGACTTTCCTCTTGATTTCCCATGATTTTTAGAATTACTTCCTCTCTAAGTCATTCTGCCCCTACTTTGTGCATTCAAAGCACTTCCTGATGTAGATCCACCTGAGGATTTCGTACGAGTTTTCTCACTCAAAATAACACCAATCACATCATCATATTTTAGGGTACTAGATCCAAGAATAGAATTACTCACAGCCATTACCAAGCCATTCCAGCTTTCAGGAAAATAACACAAAATCAAGAGAGCCCTAATTTCCTCCTCAAAATTGATACCCATAGAAGATAACTGACTAGTAATAGTATTAAACTCATTTAAATGATCTGCAATAGATCCACCTTCTGCCATTTTCATATTAAATAAATGCTTCATGAGAAATACCTTGTTTGAGGCAGAGGGCTTTTCATACAATGTCACTAGGGTTTTCATCAACTGTTCTGTTGTCTTTGCTTTTGTAATATTAAATGCCACCGATGGTACCAAGCATAATCAAATGCTTCCAAGTTCCTTTCTATCCAAAAGATCCCATTCATCTCTTGGCTTTTCCTTCCAACAACTTCCATAAATCCTTTTGATAAAGATAGTCTTCCATTTGCATCTTCCATAACTGAAAGTTATGCCCATTAAACCTGTCAACCCTCAACTTACCCTAATCTGCCATTGGTCCCACTCAACTGTGAGATTCTCACTCAACTATGAGACTTTCTTGCAAAGGATAATTGAAAAAACAACCTCGCTTTGATACCACTTGTTAGGATTAAACCATAGACAGAAACAACAATTACATGCAAATATAACCAATAACAAAAAATAAGCCATTGCTCCCACTCAACTATTAGATTCTCACTCAACTATGAGACTTTCTTGCAAAGGATAATTGAAAAAACAACCTCGCTTTGATACCACTTGTTAGGATTAAACCATAGACATAAATAACAATTACATGCAAATATAACCAATAACAAAAAATAATAGATCACACAAAAAAGAACACAAGACACCAAGATTTACATGGGTCACCCAATCTCTGGGCTATGTCCACCAAACAACAAGTTTGATATTATTATGATCTAGTGATTATAACCTTATTACAATCTGTAACCCCTTACAGCTCAATACTGCCATAAGAACCAATTTTGCATCACAACTATGAAACAATCCCTAGCCTTAAGCTCTTTTATACAAGTATTTTACCCACTTTTGGGTTATAATTAATAATTACATGTCAGTCAAAAATCCTGATAAAATAGGGCCCAATTTTTATTTTTTTGGGGTGATGCCTCGAGCCCTAAAGAATTTATGAAGTATGTATAGTACTTTCCTCATCAGTCACCACAATATAACACCTTAACCTAGCTAGGATACCATGTAAATGAAAATTAAACTTATGATTAGACTATAATGGTTATGACTTATTTCTGATGATCTAAAGTTCTATCTACTAATGGAAAGGATAGATGTTTAGTCTATATATATGATTTTGTATGTATGCATGTATATCGGTTTTATGTGTAATTCATCAATTTCCTTAAGAGTCCATTTGGTTGCAAGAATTGTCAAATGCAACATTCATCTATGTTGGAATAAGTTCTCTTCTGGTATTTACACATTCTTAAAATAAGTTTTGGAATATCATTTGGACTTGTTTGGTTGACCTAGAAGAGGAGTTAGAAGATGCATATATTGTGTTTGGTTGCAATAATTGGAATTTTTAAAAAAAAAATTATTTTAATAATTTAATTTTTAAAGTTTGGTAATATTTTAAATAAACATGATTTTTTATTTATAAAAACTGTATTTTTCTACTTTTTTAAAAAAGCCAAATAATTTGAAGTAGCGTGTATTTTATATTTAAAAATGACTTTAGTAGAGTGAAAGCTATACCAAAACCTTTGAAATTCAAAGGACATATTATATTGTAAATTTTAATTTTAATTCTAAATTAAATCAAATTATTTAAAAATCGTATTCAATATTGTTTATAGCTACTTAATTTCTAAGTGATATTTTTAAATATTTATGTTTAATATTTGAAAAAAAAAATCAAAAGTTAATATTTTAAATTATAAATATTTGATAGCATTTTCTAAAAATTTAAACATTCAATATAAGTATAAATTTGAGTGTAAGATCAAAACTAAAATTATTTTATTTTAAAATATATTAAAGAAAATATATAATCAAATAATTAAAGGTCATTAATATGATATTTAAATGATATGTCAATATAGTTTTAATTATAAGATTAAACATGAGATTTATTTATAGAGGTAATTTTATTAAAGTTTATAAAAGATATCAAATCTGATGTTACTCTTTTTTTTCATTTAAAAAAAAATCGCATATTAAACTTTCAATAATGTTGACCTAGTTTGTATCTTATGATGAGTGAAAGTAATAGTCTAAAAATACATTCAAGTGGTAAAATGCAATTGACTGGTAAAGTCATGGACCCGACAACCCATCAAATTGGGTTTATTAAAAGTGAAATAAGAATAAGCTATTCTTTATATTCCACCTTTTTTAAGGAATGCCACTATGCTCATTTTGGGGTCAAATTAGGATAGAAAAATTCTAATTCTAATTTTGTATTTTGCAAACAAACGTCAAATTGGTGAATGTGGGTATTTAGATTATCCTAGTCCTACCCAATTCCTATAACCAAATAGGTCTAAAAGTATATTTGAAGTGTTAAACTTTTCTTCATGGGAAGATGAAAGTAAGATGGATTAGTGCAGACAATATAACATAATATGTTCAATATGGCCTTATCAGACAAGGTGATGTCTTCTTGAGATAGTTGGATCTTACAATGAAGTAAGTCTTATGTGTTTTTGTCAAGGCTTTAGATTCATTTTCTCACATCCAACATAAATAATTTTTGTTATGTGATTATTATGAGTTTATGATTCTTTTTCTATGACTCTATATCTTGTTAATATGTTTTAATTAAGCAACATTTTTATGGATTATAAATTTAATAGCTTGTTGTTTTAATAGTGATTAGGTTTGTTTTGTTCAACAGTAAGGTGTGCAAACTCATTCAATCGATGGGTCTAGGGTGTTCATCTATAGGATATGGATGGGGCATGGTGGGATGTATGGGAGTAACTGAGAATTGAACAAGGAAATTAGTTGATGGCCCATTTTTAAAATTGGACAAATCAGTACAATGAGGGAAACCATAGACTAACTTAGGCTCCACTCAAGGGTAATCCAAGACTCTAATTATGCCAATTTTTGGAATCTCAATGTGAATGTCTTGGTTGGGCTTCAAGAAACTAGCATAATTAGAGTCGAGGGTTATACTTGAGTAGAGCTTGAACTAGTCTATGGTGATACCTTCATCCTACTTTGTTCTGATATTCTCAAAATGGGTCATTGAATTCCTTTTTTAATTCCCAGTTTCTCCACATCCAACTATACCCCATTGACATATGCGTCCACTTCAACTCCTACCATAGTATATCAAATCACCTTTTTTGCATAGAAACAACCCTAAGGGCTAAACTATAGGTATAACAATGCACATGACATGTCACTGCAACCTTCAAATTATGTCACAAAACCTGCACGTGATGAAAACCATGATGTGCATCACAACAATGGAGATATTAATGAAATACTTGTAATAGTAATTTTTTTTTTTTGAATTTAACCCATTTACTTGTTATTGTAGTGGATCCCCTTTGTATTTTCACTCCTACCATTGTTGTTACAAATGTGCTATGTTCACATCATTCATTGCAATATACACTTCAGAACTACATTCATACATACTTCAAGGTAATGGCTCTATACATTTATCTACAAAAAATATTTTTCCTCATTGTTTATATGCAAACTTTATCCATCGGCAATCCAATCTGGTTGACAAAATTGAATGATGCTACCTTGCAGGTTGGTACAAGTATCTTGAACAACTTGTAAGTATGTTTGAATTCTCCTTCAATGTAATTTGCAAGTATGATAATGGTTACTGTGAATATAAGTTAAATTGTATAACTTGTATGGAAGAGAAGTAGATCATTTTAATGTAATGGTACTATATTTCAAATATGTATTAGAAATTTTATCTACATTTTGAGTTTATGTTTATGAGTGCATCTATACTTAAAAGACTCTAGAAAATATTTTAATTTCCTTTTGTTACTAGATTTTCCTTCACTACTTTTTACAAGTTTCATCAGAGTATAAACTATAACAAAAATGAATAGAAACATCCAAAACCTCTAGCTTTACATGTTGAGAAACAATAGTGTTGATCAAAATTTAGTAAAATATCAATCTTATATATGAGATTATGATCTAAAAAAAGAATATTGTTGCATCAAATCATGATACTTTTTTATTGTAATCTAGCTAAATTATTCCCATTTAGAACCATAGAATATTCACTTATGTATCTAGAACACATCCTAAGAATTATGCAGTAATATTTGAAGTATGTCCCTCAATAGCTTTAAAATCATAACTATTTCCTTATTACTAAAATATGATGATTGATTTTTACAATCAAGTTTTTTGAGCTTTTTTTTTGTAAATTTCTTTCTTTCTTATCTAGCAAAAATATAGAGTTCACTTATTCTTTTTGGAGGATTTATATATTTCAATTCTATGTCAAGATCAAAGAGTGACATATGTGAGTGTGAAGTGCATAAATGAGAGCAACATTTTTTGATCTCAAGTTTTTTATCAAGAGCTTCTGCAAATTCATATTGGAAAATACAATAGTGTTTCTAGTCCTTATTTTGTATAATCTCCTTGTATATAGTTCTCTACATAATAAAGGAAATGACATACGAATAAACTTTTTCAGTGGAAAACATCATTGCGTCATTTCCTGTTATTGGCATAACCCCTCATAAATTTTTTGTAGGATTTAACCCACAAGTCTCAACAAGTCCATATAAAAACTAATCTTTTGGAATTCAAATATGTCATTCCCAAAAGTTTTCCTTGCAAACTGATTAGGGGCAGTGTTGGTGAGTATGTCCCTCCAGAAGGCTACCCTTAATCCAAGACCTCCTAAAAATTTGCATGTTAGAATATAAAAGAGTATACATATATACATGAAAAGGTTAACTAGTAGTTATATCATTCAACATGTAATTATAAAATAAAAAAATAACACTTGAAGATAAATAAGGATAGGGTTTCCCCTTATAGGGCCATGCTTATTTTCTTGGAATAATTTAAAGTACCCAAGTTGAAGGGGAACTGTTGCATCAGCTAAGATACAATTAAACCTTGAAGATCCACAAGGTTAGCTTTCACAAGATAAAGACATCTATCATAACCCTTGTTAGACATCTTCTTTTTCTTTCCAGAAGTTTGTTATTTCTATACTAACTTGAAAAGTTTCAATATATCTTTTTTGTTGGATTGAAAAAAGAACCAATGATGGTTAGTGTTCCTTGTTTATAACCATCTCAATTAGTTACAAACAAGTTATAACTACTTAGACAAGAAACTTGCATATAAACTCTTAGGCTCTTATGCAAGGGTCAGAGCTATCCAACCATGAAATGGATTGTTTCTAACTTTTGATAAAAATATAAGTATTAGCTTTTGTAAGACAAATAAATTTAATGGATTTATGCAAGCCACTTTGAAATTACAATTGGGACCTTTTGACTTCAAAAAGGAACTAAAGTCACTTATTATCTGATATACTACTTCCCTGAGAAGACTTTAGCTAGATTGTTTAGACAATCTTGTAGTCTTACACCAAGAATAATGGGTTGGCACAATTTTTTGAGAAACTTATCCTTGTCTGTGTGGAGACTGTTGATTTGGAAACATTTTTATTATCATTTAAAAAAAAAAAAAAAAATTATTTGGAAATTTTTTGACAAACATTCAATGAGAATTTCAACAAAATTGGCATAAAATATATGGCACTGTTGTCGAAACATTAACATTCAATGACAAATTTGGCCTAGCTAGCATTGAATGCTTGGCATTCTCATCCAAACTTACTTTGCATTGGTCAAAATTTTGACCAACATTTTGATGATAGACTCAAACAAACTAGTGTTGAATGCATGGCACTCTTGCTGAAACAAACTTTGCATTGATCAAAATTTTGACCAATATTTTAACACAATAGTTTCAGCCAATGTGGTGTCGAATGCTTGGCATTCTTGTTGAAATTTACTTTGTGTTTTTCAAAATTTAAACCAATATTTTGACAATATTTTTGACCAATTTGGTGTCAAATTCTTGACATTCTCATTGAAACTTACTTTGTGTTAGTCAAAATTTTGACCAACATTTTGATGATAGTTTTGGCCAATCTAACATTGAATGTTTGGGATTCTCGTAAAAAAATGTTTTGCAATGGTAAAAAATTTGACCAACATTCAACGCATATCAAGTAATTTCTATGGCTCCATTTTCAACTAATGTTTGTGAAACTTTTGACCAAACTTTTGGGTCATTTAAGTTTCGACCAAAATACTCCAATGAGAGGTTTAGTCAAAGTTTGGACCAATCTCTGTTAAAAATTTGACCAACTAGCATTAAAAAAATGGGCATAATTTTACTAGTGATTTTGCAATTTTTCTATGTTCAAGCATTTCAATTTGGTATATTTTACTGAAACATCATTTTATAACTAATATTTCAAGTTCCATACATAACTAGGTCTAAGATAACTAGTGTACTTGTAACATCATTTTTCTTAGTTTGTGATAGTTATAGACCAAATTTTTGATAGCTCATCAAATCATGTCAAATAATATTAGAGAAGAAGAAAATAGGAAGACACTTGCTAGATTATGGTCTAACTTCAAATAAAGAGGTGATGGAAAATTTTAATGTCCCTACAAAAATTTCAATAGTCTAAAGATTAGAAGAGTTAAAATCAAAACAACTAAGAGAAATTATAGCCTCCATGGTCACACTAAAGGGGGTTCAATTAACACCCATTGGTAAGTTATTTATTATATTATTTTAATAGTTTATAGAGATAATAAATCTCTTGATGACACAATCACGATCATGGTTTATTTATGTTGATCATTTTGCATGAGTTCAACAGCAAGAATCCATAGTGTAATTCCTCTCTTGAAAAGAAAATCTTTTTAAGGATCCACTCCAAGGTTCAATGTTTGTCTTGCAATGTACCAAAATCCGCTCAATAGAAGATAAATGTGAGTGTTCACAAGGAGGCCTTTTCTGGTTCTAAAAACTCATTTATCTTGGAATCGAAGTAAAATCTGTTCACTGTCTCAAAATATCACACCAAAAGAACAATATTTTTGTATTTTCTATTTTTCCAATGAATGCAACTTTAACAATGCAGCTACTATGAGGTCCTACTCTAACAAGGGGTTAGCAAAGAAAATAATGAAATTGAAATCAAATAACATGAAATCAAATGACTTGAAATTGAAATTCCTAAATGGACATAAGCCACACAACACAACACGCTGCGAGTTAAACCTTCAAAGAAATCGGTAGGAAACTAATGAAAATAGGAGCAACGCTTCCTAGAACCCATTGATGCAATCTTCAATGAGAATCTTTAACAAATCGAATGATGTTTCAATCTTCATCAAATCACAAGGCCACAGAAGTGTGCTCATGTGAGACAAAAAGCTATGTAGACACAAATCGGGTGATCTCTTCTCAAGCTTGTTACGTCAGCAAAATTCATATATCTGTAGCAAACACCAAAACTAAAAGATTGCACATCCAGAAAAAATGCAATAAACCTTTGGCTCAATCACAATCTCATGAATAAAATCCACAAAAAAATGACACATTCAGGGAAGAATAACTACACTCTGAATACTAGCACCAAAAGCATAATTTTATTGCATAATAACGGTGACCCTTGTTACATTTTACAATGGGGTATTTATAAGAAATTGTCTCCTCAATTTGTGTTGAGAGTGAGAGATATCTTGATGCAATAAAATTCTTTTAAAACATTTAAACAAACTAAATATATACAAACTAATAATCTAATTGGTGCTTAGAGGGACTACATCCATATTTTATTCATTAATTGGATGCATGAGCCCTTTACATGTCAAAAATAATGAAAGCATGAGAGAGAAAGTAGGAGGAAGCCATCAGTCGAAGTAGAAGTGCATGGAGACACCAAAAATAGAAGCTGCCCCTTCACTAGGCGTGTGTCAGAGTTAAACTGTCATCAGAATGCGCTCCTGATGCATGGAAAGTGCTATTTTTGGAACTGGTAGTCAATTTTCAGCGCACCTCTGAATTGTGGACCTATGGAGCTGTAGACCTGTGAACCTCGACTGGGTCAAAAATCTCAAAATTTTACTAAGTGTCAAAATTGAAATTCTGGCATCTAGGTTTTGCTCATCTTTATCCTAAAGATATGTTTGGATGTTTGCCCTTGAATTTCTCTATAATCTCAATAATCTGAGCAGCATCTGAAAGATCCAAAGCCTCATACTTTTCTTTGACCTTCTATCTGTAGTTGTCCACCTTAATTTGAGTTTCTGCAAAATCTCTGAGTTTGGTGTCCAACTCTAACAGTGCTTCCTCTGCCTTGAAGGCTTGTCTGTTGTCTTCATCACTGGATGCTTCCTCTAAAGTATTTCTAAAATTTTCCACAACTACCTCAACTAGTAAAAGCTTCTCTCACTCTTCATCTTCAAAAATGTCCAAGCATGCATCACTATACAACCTTTCTGCTTCCAAAATTTTCTCTTGGGCTTGGTCCTTGAGCCTATGTATCTCATCATGCAATGTTTCCATCACTTTATTTCCATATGCAATCTTTTCTATCCAATCATCTATCATGTCTAACTCTTCTCTGCTATATACATCAATTAGAATGCGATACCCTTGCCCTTTTATGGCTTGTAGAGTTTGTAAATCCTTTCTCGATACCTGTACCTCATCCATAATACTAAAGTCCTGCCTCAAAATTGCCATGATCTTATCAACATTCTCTTGTGTAGCATGCAATAACTTCAGACTTCATGTGATTATAGTAACACCCCTATCCTCAAGGTTGTCTCGCCAATCTTGAAAAGCTCTCAAAAATGGACTAAGCCATACACGTTCCCCTTCTCTAAGAATGGTATTCAAAGTCTCCTTAGGGCATTTAGAATCAAGAGGACCACTAACTTCAACTAATATCCCTTTAAGATCTCAACTTGCCTTCAAAGTGTTCTAATTTCAACCTCATCCTGTTCCATATGGCTGAGAACCTCCTTGACTCCCATAGTCATCATCTATCGAGAAGTATCCCGTGTAGGCTTTCCTAACATGATATCTTTCACTTCATAGTCCTAAAGGCTAATAGCTTCTTCATCTGTACCTTTTAGAGGGTGAGCCACTTGTGCAAATAAGTCCTAGTTTTAGGTAGTAGTAATGAATGCAAATGGTGTTGCATCATGTAATGGAGAGTCAAGCTTGTGCAATGTCACAAATATCATCTTCTAAAGCACAAAATTGATGCTTGGCCCTTCTCATTATCTCTTTCCAAAACCATCTTAGGATATGTCTTTCTATAACCTTGGCTCTAGATGATGAAGGGATGTGTTCAACTACCTCCTTCCCTCTATCACTCTTTCTTGGAGTCTCCTATTGTGAGGGTTCTTCTTCTATAGTCTCAGTTTCTGTAGATCACGTAGTTTGATCCTCAACTTCCTGAGAAGGTTGTTGTATACATTCTACTACCTGTGCCTCTTTTGATGGCTCATTAGTAACCCTTGGTTTTGGTTCTCCTTGTAATGATGATTCCTTTTGAACTCAGAGGTGGAGGTGTCACTAAAACCTTATCTACCATCATAACCTGAGGTGAAGATGGGGGAGTGAGATGAGGACCTTGTGTCTCGAGTGGCATTTTCATCCAATCTTACTATTGAAGTTCACCTATAGGAGTATCTCTAATCTTATCTCCAACCAATTATGTACCCACTGGCATGAAATCAAAATCTAGGATGGAGAGAACATCATCACCTAATTCCCTTTGCTCATTCACCCATCGTTGTACTTCATCTTTTGAAGAAAAGAGTTCTACCATTTTAGCTTGGGTGGATTTTGGGACACTCTTTCTTCTTTCCAATTCTATAGCTTTGGCCAACTGAGTTCTCCTTTGTGGAGGCACTTGCTCCTCCTCTTCATCTGACTTTGTTTCCCCATCATCTGATTCTTCCTCGAGAATGGTTTCAAGAACAAACAGATTAGGCACTAATCTTTTACGAACTCTTTGCCTCTTGTTCATTCTAACCTTGATCCTCTTTTGTTTTTGTGGAACCGTAGGAGAAGCGGTTTCTTCATGCACTAGATGAATGGATGTATCTAGAATTTCTCCATCTTTTTGTTGACTTGACAAAACTTGAGGAAATGGAAATTCAACTTGGATATGAGAAGCTCCAGAATCTTGGGGCTCTTGGGGAATGGATTCCTATCGCTGCAAAGGGGCCTGTTCTTCAACATGCTCTGTCTAAAACCTCTAAGGAGAGGCTCTCTTCCTCTTTCCCTTCTTCTTTGAAGGGTGGTAGTACCCCACTGGACAAGATAGATGGTAGACTATTTCTGGCCTGATAGGAGACTGGAGCGCAAAGATAGGAACTATGACTTTCTTTCCATTTCCCCTTTCTAGGTGAGCATGTGCATGGAATATCACTATATCCAGAATTGGATCAAGTGGAAAGGGTTTCTTGATCCAACTCTTTTTCATTCTAATGACATTTCTTGCTCGATGATTAATATCATCTCCTTCCTCTCTGTCAATTTATGCATTCAGAATGGGCCTCTCACCAACTTTATCTGCATTGAATAGGGGATCTAGTAGCTCTTGTGAGTCCTCTAGCCTTATCTTATCTGGGATGGTCAAGTGGAGAGTCTTCTCTACTAAATACAAAGTCATTCTACAATAGTCTCTTATATGAACATCGTAGTCATTTGTGGCATTAATCCAATGATCTTCAATGGCATCCTCGTGGTAGAACTCTTTTCCTGCCAGGTTTTCCACTTTACCAACATTGTCGAAGAATGGTCTAGGAGAGTTATATTCTTTAAGAGGATAATTCTTCCATTCCCACTCAAAAGTCAAGATATCCTGCTTTCTCTTTACCTGGTATGCTCTTATTACAAAAGGCCAATCCCAACAAGGCCTCCATTGTTTTTTGATCCTCTCATAAGCTGACTCAATCTGCTTGGAAATTTCTATTAGAACCAACTTGTCACTTGGGTACCTTGGGAGTTTCTTTGGATTGATGGATGCACCACCAACTTGAATGTATGTGAATGTCTAGAACTGGATGAAATATGCACAGAGAGCTGTGATTTGCATCTTGGCTTCATCAGACAACCTCTTCTCATAATTCCCTTCAATGAATCAAATGATGGCAAAGACAAAGGCATTGTTCACAATTCTATACTCCTTGCTCTAAGGTGAGAGCTTCTTCTTCACCAGTTGAGGATAAACTATATATGGCCATGCACTAGGGTCCTACATATTGCCCTTCTTGTACAACCCAGGATAGTCATTTTCCCTTGCTGCAAGTAGATATACCACATAAGAAGTCATATAGAAATTCTTCTTATCCTTTACTATCCGCAACTAGTCACACAAGTTCTCACTAAGTGTTGTCACCCAATCTAGTGGCATCTTTGTCTGTCTAATGGTCTCAATGAATTTGACCATGAATGGAGCAAGATGACCTACTACAGGCAATCCCATAACTCTACTCAGCAGAATGATTGAATATCCAATGTCATCCCTCATATATCCTCGAGTCATATCCACTTTGTTGATTTTCTTCCCTCGAGGTGGTTTCTCAATTAAGTATGAGGAATATATGATGTTGATGGCCTCCTTGTAATGATCCTTATGCCACCTCTCAGCTACTTCATATGAAAGCTTGATGAATTGATCAGCTCTAGGTAGATGAAAAACCCTCTCGATATTATCAAGTCATAGATCCAAGACCACTTCCCCAGTGATGCTCTTTACCATCCTTTCATCAAGAATAAAATGTCGAGATAGGTTCATAATCAATTCTGCTGACTGCACGGTACCAGGATGTGATGCTGCATTTACTAATCTGGAATAGATTAGGACAGATCTCAAGGATGACCTTTTGGTTGGATTGTTACAAACTCTTAAGAACTCTCCCAAGTCTGTGTGTCCAAGTTTTATGTCTTTGATCTCAGAGTATTCATCATGCAACCATGATTTCAGGGTTACGCCTTGGAACTTGTACACAACTAGTTTTTCTACTAATCTAGATGTGGATGCCATCTGATTATATTACCTACATATCATGGAAAAAAGAAAACATGATTAATTATTGGATATCGAAGAAAAATAACATAAAAGAAAAAAAAAGTCCCCTTTGGAAACTTTTTTTTTTTGAAGGTTGATGAAGTGGGTGCAAGCGTAAGGGTTTGTGCGAGGGCGCAAGTGCCTTATGCACACCCAAAAGGGGGGAATGAGAGGCACCACATGTGCAGTCCAAAGGGGCATGCATGGTGCTGCACTGCTACGCGCACAGCCCAAAGGTGTGCACGTGGTGCCGCGCTGCGTGCCCAAAAGGGGCACAGTGGCACTACCACGCACATAGCACAAAGGGGGTGCAAGTGGTGCCAAGTGGGCATCGCACCGCATTGTGCACACCCAAAAGGGGGTGCTAGCAGCACTGCCGCTCAAGCATAGTGCATGCGCACCCAAAAGGGCTCTGCATGCTGCCTCCCATTCACGTGCATGCATGCTGAGAAGGAAAAAAAAATGGGGGGAGGGGGTGTCTCCATACCTCTCCCTCCTTGCTCTTGTGAAAAATGAGCAAGGCAAGAAGGGGAGGGAGGGTTTTATAACCCTCTCTCTCTTTTGCAAAGCGTGTCGTGCCTCAATGCACGCATGCGCGAGATAATAATTTTTTTTTGTTTTAAATTTTTTTTCAAGTTTTCTAAATTTTATTTTATTTTATTTTATTTTTCGACTCTAAAATTCTAACTTCTAACCAAATTATCTTCTCTCGACTCCCGAACTATGAGTCTGGGAGTCCAAAAAAAGTAGGGGGTCCCCATTCCTATTGAGGAATGGGGCGTGTGTTGTAGACATCACAACAGGTATCAATATTGAAATTGAAGATAATGTTCCCATGGAAGATGAAAATCATGCTCTAGAAAACATATTTGAAGATAATGGTACAAATGCATTGATTCATTACACATTTTTTACTAGCATCGAATGCTTGGCATTCTTGTTGAAACTTAATTTGCATTGATCAAAATTTTGACCACTATTTTGATGATAGTTTCAGCTAATGTGGCATTGAATGCTTGGTAGTCTTGTCGAAACTTACTTTGTGTTTGTGGAAATTTCAACCAATATTTCGATAATAGCTTTGACTAATTTGGTGTCAAATGCTTGGCATTCTCATTGAAACTTACTTTGTGTTGGTGAAAATTTTGACCAACATTTCAATAACAGTTTTGGCCAATTTTGCATTGAATGTTTGGGATTCTCGTCAACACTTGTTTTCTAATGGTCAAAATTTTGACCAAAATTCAATGCATATCAAGCAATTTCTATGGTTCCATTTTTTACTAATGTTTGTCAAACTTTTGACCAAACTTTTTGGTCATTTAAGTTTCGACCAAAATACTCTAATGAGAGGTTTGGTCAAAGTCTAGACCAATCTTTGTTTAAAATTTGACCAACTGGCGTCAAAAAATGGGCATAATTTTACTAGTGATTTTTCTATCTTCAACTATTTCAATTTGGTATATTATATTGAAACATCATTTCATAACTAATATTTCAAGTTCCATATATAACTAGGCCTAAGATAACTAGTGTAATTCCAACATCATTTTACTTAGTTTGTGATAGTTATAGACCAAAATTTTGATAGCACATCAAATCATGTCACATAATATAAGAGAAGAAGAAAATAAGAAGACACTTGCTAGATTGTGCTCTAACTTCAAATAAAGAGATGGTGGAAAATGTTAATGTCCCTAAAAAAATTACAATGGTCTAAAGATTAGAAGAGTTAACATCAAAAAAACTAAGAGATATTATAGCCTCCATGTTCACACTGAAGGGGGATTCAATTATCACCCATTGGTAAGTTGTTTATTATATTGTTTTAACAGTTCATAGAGATAATAAATCTCTTGATGACACAATCATGATCATGGTTCATTTATGTTAATCATTTTTATATAGGTCAACCTCTCTAGGGAACATGATATGGACCACCACAACATGAAGAATATGGATGTAGAAGTGGAGAAACATGGATGTATGAATATCGAAGCTAAAGATAATGTTCTCATAGAAGATGAAAATCATGCTCTGGAAAACATATTTAAAGGTAACGGTATGAACACATTGACTCATTACACATTTTGTACTAGTACAAGTGATGATAAAATTGATGTTCATGATATGCCTCTACTTGAGAAGGTAGAGGTAGCCCTTTACGAAGGGTCCCAAACAACTCTTCTTTCTTTTGTATTGTTGTTGGTGAACTTGAAGGTTATGAATAATTTATCCAACATAACAATGTCACTTATGTTAATGTATGTAATATTTGTCATTAAAGTTAATAAAGAGTGAATCATGTTCTGTTAATATTATTTATATGAACAAGTTATATTTTTTTGTTGTAGATTGATAGGTGAGTTTTTATTTCAATTATCAAATATTCTACCTCACTCATACCAAGAATTATCTATCATTATGGAAGATATTGGAATGTAGTATCAAGAAAAAGATGTATGTCCCAATGATCATATTATATATCATAAAAAACATGAATTTGTTAGAATTCTTTAGAATAACTAAGAGGGGGGAGAGTGAATTAGTTATCCAAGGTCCAGATGTACAAATAAATCTTTTCAGAACTAATCAGATCCACATCCATAAAACCTTAACATGCATGCATCCATTAGATCATACAATACTTAAACTTTTTAGGTTACTATCCTAGGTCAAAACAACTTTGCAAAAATGTAAACATGAAATACCATAAGAACATTCACACAATTTGACACAAGGATTTTATGTGGAAACCCACTCTGGGAAAAGCCACTAGTAACATACTACTAATTCTCACTCTTCTAAAGTGATGCCATGTGAAAGGCCAACCCTATTAAAGGTTACAATACACATTGTTAAATGTGACTTGGTTAAAGGATTTCAATCACCCTATTAGGAGTGAGCCTTGTTAGAGGACTTTAGACCATTCTATTATAATGTCACTTGGTTAAAATATTTACAAATGACTGTTAGGTCAACCTCAATCTAAAGGATTTTATCCACACTGGTACAATTATTAGAAAGTAACAACAGGACTTGATTTGATAAAAACTTACAACTCACTTGCAAATTACATATCATTGTTTTAGTCCTCCAATATATTTGGTATTCATACTCATTATCTCTGATATCTTGTTCACCATTCAAGCATTCATCCCCTTAATCCTTCTTGCTTTGTATGCCAACTACAATATCTTCTATTTGGCCACTAGATGAAGCGATACCATAGACTCCTTGTCTTCCTTAGGTTATTGCACATGAAAACCTTTTCTTTTGACCAGCTATCTCTATAAATAGTGAATTTAGATCTTTTGTATCTTAACCACAATCTTCCATTCTAGAGCTAGGAAGGATTCAATGAATCTACCCACTTTTCCATTTGGTTCCTCTAGAAACTTCCTCTACAATCTTCCTTGAATTCACCTCAATATGGTTACCTTGAATAATGAACCACCAACTCATCATAGTTATCTTCCACATGCTTCACACTACTCAAGAAGTCAAATTAGTTAGTTTAGATTCTTCAAATCTTTGATTTAACACTATTTGTTGTCACTCGACATTTATACTATTCTGGCACTCGACCAATACTAGATCACTCGACAAAAACTAAAGTTTATTGATGCTTGGCACCAACTAAACTTTACTCGACATATTGTAACATTCAATTGTCTTTCACTATTTTCTATCTTTTCTCAGCACCTCTTGATTTTCACTTAGCTTCTACTAATTTCTGCTTGGCTTTCACTAACTGCTCAACAAGGCTTGGCAGACAATTTTCTTACTTGATCTTCTTTTAGTCTTAACTTCAATAATCTTTGATTTCATACTTTAAGTAGATAAACAATACACTATAGTATCAATGTCTACTTGGTCTTAGTGCTCCTTTTATTTACCAAATAACTCAACCTTTCTCTAGGTTCCTTTGTTATCTCCTCTTTTCAAATCCTCTTCATCAATAAACTAAATGATAGATTTTAGATCAAAAAGTAATTTTCTCACCAATAGGTAGTAGGTTTGACATCATTAACAAAATAATGGTTGTTCTATTACAGATTCTTCACTTTAGAACAATCTCGTATCAACAATCTCCCTCTTTGGCATTGATGGCAAACCAATACCAACAACAATACCAAAAAGAAAATAATATCTTTGAAATTTCTCCCTCTATCTATATATGTCCTTCCTCTGTATAGGGTAATGCAAGCTTTTTCAATCTCCTTCAATGTATTTCTCTTATATCTCCCTTATTAGATACTTTTCTCCCTTTTTAGAGTATCTCTCCCTCTTTGGCAACAATGCAAAAGACTTGTCATCTTTGTATCCATATATAATCAATTTAGGTTCTCCCTCTGACATCTTGCATATGACTGTAATTCTTCTACTTTAGCACCTTCATTACTTTAGGTAGCTCCCAAAGCAAGATCCACTACATCAAGTTGTAAGATACAACATTTAATTCAGTTGATGCAAGGCACTACTCATGCTTCTGAAGTAGCTTTGGATTTGGGTATCACCCCTAGTTTACCTTGAAGATATTAATGTGCATCCTTAGGTAAAGCTTTTGTGAGTATATCATCTATTTTTTATTTTTTATTCACATATTTCATCCTCACTTCTTTGTCTTGAACTAACTCTCTCAAGTAATGATACTTGATTGCCGCAATGTACTTAGTCTTTGTGTGCATCACAAGGTTCTTTGATATGTTTATAGCACTTGTATTATCACAATAAATTACCATAGGTTTAGTGATTTCCTCCTTCATACCATTGAGTATTTATTTGATCTATACCACATTTGTACAATTTATTGCAGCAACCACATATTTAGCCTTAGTAGTAGATTGAGATATACAATTTTGTTTCTTGCTAGTCCAGGTGACCAATCTGTTTCCTAAGAAAAATTCTCCAACACTTGTACTCTTTTTGTCATTAATGTTTCTAGCCCAATCAACATCTGTATAGGCTCTTAACTCAAATTTTTCATTTTTCTTGTAGTGTAGACCATAGTCTTTTATTCCTTTTAGATATCTCATAATTTTCTTAACAGTCATAAAATGATTCTCCTTAGGATTTGCAAAAAATCTTGCAACAATCCCAATAACTAATGAAATGTCAACTCTCCTATGTTCTAGATATTGCAAGTTTTCAATCATAGACCTATACAATCTTTGATTCACATCAGTAGAATCATCATTCTTTGATAGTTAGTGTCCTGTCACCATAGGAGTGTTAACTAGTTTTGAATCCTCTAAACCAAAAGTTTTCAATATTTCTTTCACATGCTTAGACTAAGTGATATAGATACCATATTTCATCTAATATACTTGTAAACCAACAAAGAACTTGATCTTTTCAAACATAGACATCTCAAATTCTTTTTTCATTTCATTTGCAAATGTCTTACATAATGCATTTTGACCTCCAAATATGATATCATCAACAAAAAATTTAGCTAGTAAAATACCTTTACCTCCTTCTATCTTCAAGTACAGATTGTTGTTATCATTAGTCTTCTTAAAAACAATCTTCACAAGATAATTGTGAAGCCTTTCATACCATGCTCTTGGGGCTTTCTTTAAACCTTATAAACCTTTGTATAGTCTACATACCATGTTCTTGTTTGGATCAACAAATCTTTCAAGTTGTTCTATGTAAACCTTTCCTTCTAATATACCATTTATAAATGTTGACTTCACATTCATTTGATGAACTTTGAAACCTTTGTATGTAGAGTAAACAACTAGAGTTCTTACTCCTTCCAATCTTTCAACTGGGGTGAATTTTTCTCCATAGTCAATTCCTTCTTCTTGTGCATACCCCTTGCAAACTAATCTTGCCTTATTCCTTGTGACTTCATCATTCTCATCTAACTTGTTTCTGTACACCAACTTTGTTCCAATCACATTCTTTTTCTCTAGTTTGGGTACTAGATTCCATATTTTGTTCTTCTCAATCTGATCAATCTCTTCTTTCATGGCTTTACTCCAATCTTCATTCTCTATAGTATCTATCACTATCTTAGATTCATGCATTCTCAACAAAAATGTAGCACTTCTCAACCTATTCCTTGTCATTAGTCTAGCTTCCTTATCTCCAATAATTTGTTTAGTAGAGTGATGTCTTCTGACATACTTTGACAATCATGGTTCTACTCTTCTTTCTTCAATGATTATATCAAATTCAGAATCATTATGTACCTCTCTATTAGGTAGATTAGAATCATTTCATGTACACTCATCTTAGAATCAAAATGTACCTTAGCTTCTATCTACAACTTGGCTCATGAATGGGACTTAGTTCCTGAATACAACTCGACATTCATTGTATGTGACTTGGCAGTCAATTGAACTTTTTGTTGATTTACAACTTGGTTTACAACAACTTCATCGGTAGGCATACCTTCATAAAAGTATATAAAATATTTGTACTCTTCAGGTTCCTTCATAGGTTTATATTCATGTATCTCTATATATTCATCAAACTTCACATTTACACTTTCCACAACTTTGTTAGTGTTAGATTTCAAACACTTATAAGCTTTACTTCTTGTGGAATAGCCAAGGAATATACCTTCTTCACTTTTAGAAACAAATTTACCATTCCTAGAATCCTTTAGAATATAGGACTTGCTTCCAAATACCTTAAAATATTTTACATTGGGTGAGTAACCATACCATAGTTCAAAAGGTGTTGAATGAGTACATTTCTTGACTTATACATGGTTTAGGGTATAGATAATTGTACTTATAGCTTCTCTCTAGTATTTCAAAGCAACATTCTTCTCCATCATGAGTGTTCTAGCACAATCCATTGTAGATTTGCTCCTACTTTCAACAATCCCATTTTGAGGAGGCATCTCAAGTGCATAAGTATGTCTCTTGATTCCTCTATCATTGTAAAATATCTCAAAATCATTTGATGTAAATTATCCACCTCTGTCAAAGCTCAAACATTTCAAGCTTTTTCCAGTCTCCTTTTCAACTCTTGCTAAGTACCACTTAAACATTTGGAAAGCATTAGATTTCTTTTTTAGAAACATAACTATCATCATCCTAGAATAATCATCAACAAATAGGATAATTTACTTGTCACCTTTGTAGCTTTGCACATCAATTGGTCCACACAAATTAGTATGAAATAATTCTAGAATTTCTTTAGAGGTGTGAACCTTAATTTTAAAACTAGATTTTATCATATTTCCTAATTGACACTCTTTGCAAATTATATTGTTAGGTTTCTTCAATTTAGGCAAACCTCTAACTCTTTTCATGTTACTGATACTCACTAAATTATCAAAGTTAACATGACATAACCTCTTGTACCATGGCCACACAATATTAAATTATACAATAAGACAAGAAGCATCATTCATGTAAAGATAAAATAGATTACCTCCAATCTGATCACCTTTTCCAATTAGTTTTCCATCGATATCATAGATCTCTACTTTCTTATTCTAAAACTCAACTTTGCAACCTAAACTATCTAGTTGTGATACACTCAACAAGTTATAGTTAAGTCCTTCTACATAATAAGAATTGTCACACATGACCTTTTCTGTCAGTTTGATTGATCCTTTACCTTTTGTTAGACATGGTGCATCATTACCAAATCTTACACTATTTCCATTGTAATAATCAAGGGTAATAAACTTACTTCTATCTCTAGTAATGTAATGTGAACACCCACTATCAATGATCCATCTATCCCTTTTGTTCACATAAGATACTAGTGCAGTTGCCTCATCCTCATCAGAATCATCCTTCATTGCAACATACACCACTTCATCATCATGGTCATCAGATTCATTTTTTGTTTCCTCCTTAGCAATGTAGTAAGACTTCTTTCCTTTATCTTTACAATTTTTTTTGTCCTCATCTCTTTTTCTTCTATATTTGTCTCCACTTCTATTGTTCTTCTTCTTTGGACATCTAGCAAACCTCATTACAATTAAAGTACATGATAGGTAGCTTACCTTTTAATTTTCCTTTTCCTTTGTGAAATCTCCTTGCTAGCAATGCTTCAAGTTGTTCTACATCCTCTTCACTAGAAACATATTTGACCTTTTTCTTTTTCTCTTTAGGTTTCTTTAATGATAGTTTATCTTTGAAAGTAGATTCGACATTTTTTAGTTTGAAATTATCAAAATTAGAGAGTTCAAGGGTAGTGAACCTACCCATCAAACCTTCAAGGCTCAAATTAATACTAGGTATACACCTTAGTTCTTGTATGGCAAAAACTCTAATAGCATAGATAAGCAGTAGTGTTCTCAATACTTTTCTAATTACAGTCTCATCATCAATGATACTATTAGCTCCTCTAATAGCATTCACAAAATCTTTTATTCTAGAGCAATATTGAATAATGTTCTCACCTTCTTATATTCTCATGTCATCGAACTTCTCTCTTAGACTTTAAGATTTGGATCTCAAAACATTTGTAGCTCCTCCATAAATTGTGTGTAAAGTATCCCACATCTTCTTTGTAGTGTTACAATCCTTGATGTCCTCAAACTCTGAGTAACTTAGGGTAGAGTCAATCTCCAACATTGCTTGATTATGTTCTTTCTTCGTTTTAAGATCATTAGCTCTTAGTACCTTCAAACTATTCCTCTTAAGCACTATGGCTCTGATACCAATTGTTGGAATTCTTTATAATAACTGGGGGGTGAATTAGTTATCCAAGGTCTAGATGTACAAATAAAACTTTTTAGAACTAATAAGATCCACATTCATAAAACCTTAACATGCATGCATCCATTAGATCATATAATACTTAAACTGTGTAGGTTACTATCCTAGGTCAAAACAACTTTGCAGAAATGTAAACATGAAATAGCATAAGAACATTCACACATTTTGACATAAGGATTTTACATGGAAATTCAATTTGGGAAAAACCACTAGTAACATGCTACTAATTCTCACTCTTCTAAAGTGATGTTTTGTGAAAGGCCAAACCTATTAAAGGTTACAATACATACTATTAAATGTGACTTGGTCAAAGGATTTTAACTACCCTATTAGGAGTGAGCCTTGTTAGAGGACTTTAGACCATTCCATTAGAAAATCACCTAGTTAAAGAATTCACAAATGACTATTAGGTCAACCTTAATACAAAGAATTTTATCCACACTGGTATAGTTATTAGAAATTAACAACAAGAATTTATTTAATAAAAACTTACAACTCAAAAGTGCAGACTGCAGATCACTATTTTAGTCTTCCATTTTTCTTGGCATTCATACTCTTCAACTCTGATGGCTCATTCACCCTTCAAGCATTCATCCCCTTAAGCATTTTTTCTTTATATGCCAATTGAAATCTCTTCTGTTTAGCCACTAGATGAAGTAATACCCTAGACTCCTTCTATTCCTTAGGTTCTTGCACATAAAAACCTTTGTTTCTAACCAACTATCTCTATAAATAGATAATTTAGATCTTTTTCTGATTAACCACAATTTTCCATTCTAAGGTTAGGTAGGATTCAATGAATCTACCCACTTTTCTATTTGGTTCCTCTACATTCTTCCTTGAATTTTCCTCAAAATGGTTTACCTTGAATTTTGTGCCACCAACTCATCATAGTTATCTTCCACACACTTTACACAATTCAAGAAATCAAATTAGTCAGCTTAGATTCATCAAATCTTCAATTTAACATTGTTTATTTTAGCTTGCCATCTATATTGTTCTGTCACTCAATCCATACTAGTTCACTCAACAAACACTAAAGTTTATTGATGCTCAACACCAACTAAGCTTTACTCATCATATACTAACATTCACTTAGCTTCCACTATTTTTCATCTTTTCTCAACACCTCTTGATTTTCACTCGGCTTCTACTAATTTTTGATCAACTTGCACTGAATTCTTAGTAGGGCTTGGTAGACACATTCTTAACTTGAGTAATCTTTCATTTTAGACTTTAAGTAGATAAACAATGCACTATATTATCAATTCCTTACTTGGTCTTAGTTCTCCTTTTATATACCAAATAACTCAATCTTTCTCTAGGTTCTTTTGTTATCTCCTCTTTTCAAATCCTCTTCATCAATCAACTAATTAAATAATAGATTTCAAAACAAAAATCAATTGTCTCATGAGCAAGTAGGAGGTTTGGTATCATTGACAAAATAATGATTGTTTCATTATAGATTCTTCACTTCAAAACAATCTCATATCAATAGAATTTGTAATAGAATGCTCTAAGTGTCAGATGAGTAGATATCAAATAGATCAAATAAATAAAAAGGTACCTTGCAAGGTTCTTCATTATATTCACATTATTACATGTATGAAATGGTTGTTCAAGTGTTAGTATCTTGGCCCAATTTATGGATTACCATGCATGAAATAGAAGTTGAGATGGCTCTATTTAAATGCCTATCGATGATTTGGCATTTAGGGGCATAAACAAAAAGTGGTCACACTTTAAAGAAGAACTTTGTAATCTTAGGTTTTCATTCCCAATGAATGATGTGAATCCATTTGGAGAGATTTTATCTATTTACTTAGTGTGGTCTCTTTTTGTTATCAACAATAACATTTCTATAATGCCCTACCCAGAGATCCTTGGAACAAGGATAAAAAAGCCAATTTTTTTATTATTATAACAAGCATGGATTTTAACAACATCAACATGCAACCAATCAAAAGATTGCAACAGAAGACATAACCAAACTATCTGAGCAACCAATGATCTCCAAGTGTTACTACTTACCAACACATTCATTAACCAACTCTGAAAGTTACACAAATAATGATATACTTAATCTTTGAACTATCAAGACCTAGGAAGGGGTGCATCTCTATAAGGTATCCAAGACACCCTATCTCACTTCCTAAAGGTTCATAAAAAGGTTCCCTATCCTCCATGTGAAGAAGTAAAAAAACCTAGACTCGTGCAAGTGAACACATGCTTGTGTGAGCAAGTATCATGCCTCGCATGAGGGAATACTTTACCACACAATTAAATAGTTGACCTTGTGAGAGAACACTTGGTTATAAGGGAGAACACTTGACCACATGAGGAAACATCTTAAGTGTGAACCAATACTTTCTTGCATGTGTAAATGCTAGGTTGCATGTGAGAGTGTGTACTCTCACATGAGAACCTTCCATTATCTGTGCAAGAGAATTATTTCCTTACACAAGGAAATGCATCTCTAATGTGAAAATGATTACAAAAAATATAAAAGTGTTTAAATGGAAGTACAATAAGAATAAATCCTCCACACTAGGGTGTACTAGAAACACATAAACTAAGGCTCAAAGACTCAAAAACATGGAAATGAAAATTGTGTGAACAAAGGAGAATTAAACATCTAGCTGTCTACTCCATAGCATCTAGTGTAATCATGCATAAAAGTAACATTGTAGTGAACATACATGTGCATAAATCAACTATCTCAATAAACTAAAATAACATAAACCACATGGAAAACATATTGTAGAAAGATATAAAGAACCATGTGAGCATCTAGCTCTAGAACTGAACATGGAAGAAGGTCAACTCTATATGCTAGTCTCCAATAGTGGTGTAGGTAGCTATGCCTCCCAACCACATGGAAACTATAGGCCCACTCTCACTATGCTAATGGAGATAGTGATTTGACCACAAACACACATAATAAAATCATCCATGGCTAACACTCATGCCAAACAGTATAGAGGACTAAAACCAAGATCATAAGACAATGCAATACAATAGGTCCTAATAAGATGATCTATGGGTCTATTACATAGGTACTTTGGTGGAGAGTAAATTTCTTGGCATCATAAAGCCTAAGATAAATATCATGTGGAAACTCTTCCTCGGGAGGCCTCAGATGAACCATATAGGCACATACACTTGGATGAATTGTACATGTATGTCACTTTTTATTATCTTAGTTTATTACCCATTATTCATTTAGTTATCACTTATCAAAAACTTTACCACATCAAACTTGTTGGCAACATGACCTAGGGTTACAAGAGAAGCCCCTCCACTTGTCTAGTCTACATACCCATGCTCATCACACGATGAGTGCCAATAGTCAATGCAGTTTCCCAACCCAAACCCAATGAACATAACTGAACCAAAAGCAACTAGGAGTTTGGGTCTTTCAAGAAACTGACAAGTGTGCATTCACATTCTCATGTGTGGGTACACCAAATACACAAAGATCATAACAACAAGGGCTGGATGAGAAATAATAAAAACACCAAGTATCAAATCACACAATTGAGCACATAGCTAGGAGTATGGATTCAACATGAATCCCAATGCAAGAATACATATTTATGGTCAGATTGGATTCATCATGGATAATTTGAGTCCATGACCAATGTTGATGCCAAGAAACACCCAAGAAAACTTGGTGGCACATAAATTGAGGCAAAGTAAAAAATGCCCAAAAACTAACATTGACAAAAATAAACAAAATTAAAACCCTCTTTACAATTGGGTATAAAAACCCCAGATATCAAATAAAATTTGGGTTCAGAGTCCATATGCAAAAATAACTAGTATAATGGCCCAAAACCCCAAAATCTCACTCCAAAAAGCAAACAAATGCTCATACCCACCCAACTAGGTAGAGCCAACATACAAGACTAGAGGGGAACACTAGTTCTATGCCTCCTAACATATCAGTAATAGAAATAGACTCCAAAAGAGAGCTAAAGCATAAAAATGGAAGAGCCCTACCTCACAACCAAAAAGGAAAAAATAGGAACACCTGTGATAAAATAATCACTCTACAAAACGTGCCAAAAGTCTTGGTAAACTGAGGTATCCTTGAGTTGGATCCAATGAGATCAATCTCACAATGATGCCATGCCCACAACTCACGCAATGTGTAAAAAAATAATACCTTCTAAAGAGGATTTGGGATTTTGCTCTCAAATTTCCAATTCAAAAGTGAGAAGTCAAAAATAATTCACTTTTTGGAATATATATTCACTTTAAAAGTGAAATAGAAAAATAATTGGCTCACTAAAATAAATCTCTCTTTTTCCTAGACAAAATTGGGCAATTCCAACTAAATGGAATTCAACTATAGCAAAGTTGTCGATAATTAAAATAATTCAATTCAAAACCAAAATACCCTTAAAACATTAAATCGCAATATTCCTTACGAATTTCTATGACAAATACGGATATCTAAATGAACAAATATAATATTGGCCTTATCAAAAATGTAAATGAATTTGGATTTATTAAATCATCGGAGGGTTTAATTAAAAATTAAACAAGATATGTTGCTCATACACGGATGACATTTTCTAGGTATAAACAATAGAATCACAAACTCTGTGTGCCACTGCCAGGGATATAAATCCTACACACTAAACAACATGATCAAGCACAACTGTATATAATCATATAATCGAAGCAATAAATAGATTAAATCACGTAATTAACTATTTATTTAATTACATTAAAATAATCTATTTACATTACTCACTGCAACATAAAATATCTCAAAGAATGAATAAAGTAAATATATTGTTGTGCTCTCATAATGCATGCCCCATTTCCTTTTAGAAATAGGGACCTCCTACTTTATTTTTTAGCTTTTTAGAACCCTAGTCCTGGGTTTGAGTCCTTTTGAGGTTTTACCTAATGTCCTAGTTCACTTCTAGGTCATGGTTTGAAGATCAAGATTTCAAAATCAAAGTTCTCACAGAAAATAATTCTTTTTGAAAATTCAAAAGGTGCACCAACACACCTCAATAGGTGCGCTAGTGCACTTAAACTATTTGAAAGAGAGAGAGGCATTTGTCATGTGTAGCTATGCAACTATGCACCATAAAAACATGTAGAAACACCAGGTCTATAAAACCCAAGGCCTCTCCCTTTATTCTCCACTATTTTTTTAATCTTTCTATCTTCGCTACACCAATCCATAGCTATGCACCTCCAAGGTTCACCCTCACTTTCATCCTCCCTTGCATAAACAAGGAAAAGAACTAATGTGCACTTGGTTTTACCTTCTTTTTTTGCATTAAAAACAAGAAAAGGACATTAAAAACATGAAGTGCTTAAGTCTAAACATGAAGTGCACTAATGTGCATCCCATATAAAGAATTTTTCTAAATCAAGTTTGTTCATGTTTTTGAGTAGTCCAATTTTAGGGTTTTTGTGTGTCATTTTTAGGGGGGTAATTAATTAAATTTTCTTCAATTTTGAACTAATGGATGTGCTTTTGTGCAAATACAATGGTGTCTTCATTATCCTCCCTTGTCCATAAAATGGCACCAAAACTAGTGTATTCAAGTTTCAGGGCATTCCTACAAAATCACAGTTTCAAGATGAGTAGTCAGAGATTTGAGACACGGATTTAGGTCACATAGATTTGGGGAGGTTCCTAAAACATGCAATAGACCAACTAAGAGGTCTTAGATGATATCCACATTGATTTGATTAGGGCTTGTCAGTGCAGCATCACACCTGGTGTTAGTACAGTCCTTAGAATTAATCATGACACTCATAGAGCATTTTGTTTCTAATGAAAGGGTAGTCAAGAGCATTATGGGAGAGATCATTCTCAATATTTTAACCAAGAAAATTGAAAAGATGTTCCATCTCCCAAGAGAAAATCAATTCATTAGACTAAACTATGAGCAAGAAAAGAGATGGTATACAGAACATATTGATGAAGCTTCTAAGATCATCCAATTTTCATACCTTATAGAGAAGACTCCTCTAGGAAAGAAAGTAGGAAAAGTAGACATGAAAAGAGGATACATGAAGGAAGACATCAGATATTCAATCATACTCTTCAGTATAGTTATGGGTTTGCCAACACCTAGACACTTGAATATTTTTATGGTGCATTTTATTGAGACAATAAAGAAAGCAGAGATGCCACTTGGTTGGGCTTCTACTCTTAGTGAGAATTTGGGTGAGCAACTAGTGGCAATGAAGAATAATATAAAATTTTACATGACATCATACTCATTGTACTTGTTAGCCGTGAGGGCAATAGTTTATTTAGGGCTCTATAAGAGGTGTAGTATGCAGGATGCAAAGGCATGGTCTTATGTTATATATCATTAGCTAGTAAAGAAGAGGCTTTCAGAGAAAAGTAAAGAATATAGGATTGTAAATGATGCTTTCATATTCATAATAATCCAGTTCATAGAAAGGGATTATGTGAAGAGAATATCAAAGGAGGCAACTGCATAGATATCCCTAGTCAGAGCTTATTATCCTAGAGATCTCCTGACAACTCTTGTCTGCATATGATAGAGTTAGAAAGCAACACAAAACATGTTGGATGTGGCCTATGACTATAGGACCTTTCTAGGTGGATCGAAGGCAAGATATTCCTTCTTTTGAGTTTGAATGAGATTAGTATCCCTTGGATGAGTATAATTATCCTGGACCATATTTTGGCAACACTGGGAGAGTACAACACTTAGCTAGTAAAACATTTCAACATGAAGATGCCCTTGAAGATCATTGCATGAATGCAAAAAATGACTACAATGTCCACATAAGGGATTACTATAGGATGAATTTGTATATGGTAGAGAAGGCTTTAAAAATAAATATTCCATTAAAGATTGTGCAACAAGAAATGAAGGAGTTTCTTGATCCATTGTTTAATAGGGATAAGATTGGTGAATGGCCTATCATGAATGTCAAGATTGAAAAAGAAGAGAACTCAAACATTAATCAAAGGGAAAGGCAAGTCATCAAGTTACAAACAATTGGATCAAGATGCCTTTCAAAAGTTGATCCAATTCCTCAGACAGTGATCTTCCATGCTCAAGCCTGTCCAGCTAAAGGTAGAGGAGCAAAGGTCATAGTGCCTACATTTATAGCCCAATCACTAGTAAGAGTAGAAATGGTGCACCAAATTGATAGACCAGTTGGGTATTATCAGGCTCAAAAGGTTAAAGGTAAGGGAAAAAGGAAGAGGAATTCTCCCAAACAAGTCGAACTGGAAGAGGGAGAAATCCAGGCACCTACATAGACTATAGAAGAAAATGTGCAAGGGTCAAGAAATGTGGAAGCTACAAGAGCTCAAGGTGTTCCCCAAGTGCTAACAGTTGAACAAGACCAAGGGGAAGTAGAAATTGAAGTACAAGAGGATTCCCCACCTCAATAAGTAAAGCAAGCCTCCCCCTCCATGCCTAAGAGAAGAAAGCTTAAGATTGTGGTAAAGAGAAGGAAAAAGATGATCAAGAAAGTAATTCCTTTCCCATTAGTCCCCAAAACTATCCCTGAGGAGGCAGAAGAGGAGGATGATGAGGATGAAAGAGGATAATTTACCTTTAAACTACAGGACTCATCTAACAAGAGTTACAAAGTCAGAAAGGAGAAGAAGCTCCGCCATCACACCTCCATCTATTCCTAAGAAACCCATTCAAACTACCACATTAGAAGATGAGATGCAACAATAGATAGATGAGTAGGATATGGAGGGCACTAATATCTTTAAGATGTCAGATTTTGACTTTATGCCTATGGGCACTGAGCTGGTCAAAGACAAAATCAAGGACACTCCAACCAATCAACCTCAACAAGAGAAGTGGAGTCAGATGCCACCTAAGTCACATGGGCCCAAGGTAGCATTTTCATCCCAAGTGCAAGTCACATTTTGTCTTGATAAGGGATCGGCTACTCCCCTTCCTCCAAACAATAAAGAAGAGCAAGCACAAATGGGACAAGAGGAAGAGCCAGAATAAGTATCCACCAAGGAAGTGTTAGAAGAAGGGTAGATAAGTGAACAGCCTCCAAACTTCCTAAGACATGGAGGTGAGAAATATGGGCTCCATAGATATAGAGACTCCTGGTATGGATCTCTTACAAAAGGAGAGGACTCTAGAAAGGGGATATAGGAGAAAGGGCATTATAGAATAGACTCCTTTGTCTCAAAAATCAAATCTCCATTAGAACATAGCCTAAGATGGTTGAGAAAAGAAGTGATAAGGAATAAGAAACAACAATTCACCATAGAGGAGGAAGATAGGATGGAATTGATTGAAGTTATGAGGAAGCCTAAATCACCTCCAAAAGATGCATAGGCATTAGCCTTCATTATGAGTGATTAGAACTAGGACTTATTTTCTCATGTGGTTATCAATCCTCCACATTCAAATGTTGAAGAATTGACTCTATGAGATTATCAGATCAGGGAGGTCCTGTTTGGAAAACCTAACTTCAATACCACAAAACTAATGGTTACAACATGAATGAAGGAGGTATTCAGGAGCTTGCAGCAAGATGGGGCTAAATTGATAACAATTCAAAGGCAAAATGAAATCCTAAAGGGATATCTAAGTGAATTTTTTGGTCCCTTGGACCCTAAGCATCCAAATGAGGCTTTGAATACAATAATTGAGAGAAGAGACAAGGGTATAGCCCAATTGGATCTATTTTTGAGAGCTTCTCAATAGTGGAGGGAAAGTTTTGAGGAGAACGGTAAACTAATTATATAAGGAAATCTACAGTTGTTACACATCATGAAAGTGTTAGGATAAACCACGGACAAAAATAAAAAACTACATGCAAATATAACCAATAACAGAAAATAATAGAACACACAGAAATGAACACAAGGCACCAAGATTTAACGTGGTTCACCCAATCCCTGGGCTACGTCCACCAAATAGCAAGTCCGATCTTATTACAATCCAGTGATTACAACCTGATTACAATCCGTAATCCCTTACAGCTCAATACCGCCGCAAGAACCAATTTCGTATCACCACATATCAAAAATACCCAACCCTAAGCCCTTTTTATACAATTATTAAACCGCTTTAGGGTTATAACATGTCGGCCATATGTCGGCCATAATATGTCGGCTACCATGTCGATGTCAGCTACTTCCAAAAAAAAAAAATTTCGGGGCGATGCCCCGAACCCCACTATTTATGAAGTATGTACAGTACTTTCCTAATCAGTCACCACAATCTAACAGAAAGATAATGCGGATAGGCTAGTAGCCATTTTGAATTAAGATTTTGGTTCGATGGATGAGGTACATACCTGGGGAAAGGATTTGCAAGCATTATAGGTAATTAAACAGCACAACTATTGGATGTTGATGGATGTATATATAGCTAAGAAATTAGATAAAATAGATGATTGGATAGAGAATATTGTGGATGAAAATAAAGTAATGGATACATTACATGTGAAGATTCATAGGCTCAAAGAGTAAATTTTTGAAGCTGAGAAACATTATAGTGATATATGTCTGGACATTTTTTGAGGATGATACATGAGAGAAGTTAGTACCAGTAGAGGTAATAGTTGGGAAATTTCAAAAGACTTTTGAAGAAGTTTCTAATGATGAAGATATTAGGTAGGCATTCAGAACAAAACAAGCTTTATTAGAGTTTGATGTAAAACTCAGAGATTTTGCAGAAACTTGTATAGAAGTGGGCAACTACAAGTAAAAAGTGAAAGATAAATAAAACACCTCATATTTTCCTAATGTAGCTTAAGTCATTGAGATAATTAATAAATTCAAGGGAAAATATCTAGACATAGCTCTGGTATAAAGGGGAACAAAACCCAGATGCTAGAATTTCAATTGTGACACTTAGTAAAATTTTCCATTTTTGGAGCCAAACTCTGAGGTGCGCTATTGTGCCAGGTGCACTTTTTCAATAGTGTTCTAGAAGATTTTGAAGAAATTAGAGGTGTGCTGATAGTTAACTACCAGTTCTAAAATTAGAGCTTTCCATGCATTGAAAAACACATTTTGACGGCAGTTTAACTCCTACGAACACCTAGTGAATATGGAGCTTCTATTTTTGCCACTTTGAGTCACTCCTACATCAACTAAAGGCTTTCTCTTTCTTATTTTCTCATGCTTTCTTTTTTTTTATGACATGTAAAGGCTCATGCTTCAAATTAATGATATAAAATGGATGGAGTCCTACTTAGCACCAGTTAGGTAGTCAGTTTGTACATAAATAGATTTGTTTTATTAGTTTAGAAGCATATGATTGCATAAAGATATCTCTCACTCTCAGCACAAATTGAGGAGAATATTTTTTATAAATTCAAGACTATAATATGTAATCAAGGCTGCTATTATTTTTGTAATAATATGTGCTTTTGGTGCTCGCATTTAGAGTGTAGTGATTCTTGACTAAGTGTGTTATATTTTGTGGATGTATGTTCATGGAATGTAATTAAGCCAAAAGTTTATTGCATTATTTTTTGTTGTGTGATCTTTCAATTTTGGTGTTTGCTACGGTTTTACAAATTCTACTGACATACTTAGTTCGAGAAGGGATCATCTTGTTCTCACATAGTTTTTTGTCTTGCATGAGTGCACTTTTCATGGCTTTGCGATCTAATGAAAAGTGAAACATCTAACTGTTACTGAATTCCCTATCAATGATTGCATTAGTGGAATTGAGGAAGTACTACTCCTAATTTCATTGGTTACCTACTGATGTTTTCAAAAGCTTAACTCATAGACACATTACTTCCATAATTTAATTCCATTAGGATTTACTTTTTATGTTATTTGCTTAAACTTCTTGTTACCCTACCTTTGTTATTTGCTTTTACAAACACTTTAATAATTTATGAATTCATATAGTTGTATTGTTAGATTGCATTCATTAAAAATACAAAAATACAAAAATATAGTTCTTTTGTGTGTGTGTTTTATTCTTTTGATATTGAGTAGATTCTACATCTTATATGAAGTTTTCGAGCAGCAAAGGCCTCCTTGTGAACATTCACATTTATCTTCATCTAAGTGGATTTCAGTAGGTCTCAAGATCACTCAAAACCTTGGATTTAATGCTTGAATTAGCTTTTCAAGAGAGGAGTTTGGAAGGATTCCTTTTGTTAAGCATTGTGCAAAATGACAGCTCAACAGAAGTGGCATTAGGAGGGCCCCTTAACATTTAGAATAGAAAGAATATTGCAAAACTTCAAAAATCTACATTTCATCACAAGTTTAGAAAATTTTTTATGTTTTCAAGATTTTTAGGTGCATTGCTACACTAGGTGTGTAGGTGTGCTAGTGTACTAAATTCTAAGGTGAACCTTATTTTGTGAGAAAGTGTACTTTTGCAAAGGTGCACTTTTTCCAAAGTTGATGCAAACTAGAGGATCTTGATCCAAAATCCCCATTTCAATAAGTTTTAAGATCTTCGCCAATTGTACAAGATTTCCTCTAGCTTAGCCATTTCCATAAGCCTCGTAGTGACAAAAAATCCCTCGAATTCTACCACTTCCATTTAACATTTCATGATCTTCTTCAACTCTACCTCCACCACAACCATCTAATGGACAACCAAATCTTTTAATAGTTCCACCGCTACAATAGCCACCCCTCAATCCACCAAATCCTCATATGGCCTTTTTTGCAAATCTCATAGACTTGCCAATTAATTTGATAGGTGTACTCAATGATCTTCCTAAGAATCCTAAGAAGTTTTACCCAAGGTTAATCTATGGAGAGACACAAACTATAGAAGATCACATTAAGGTATTCAAAGAAATTTACAACCGAAAATAGATTGCTAATGAGAATGTGGTTCTTTGCTTATTGCCCTACTCTTTGGGGGAAGTTGCCTTTAATTGGTATGTTAATTGCCAACTAGTGTAGACACCTAAATCCTTTAGAAAATAAAGTATTTTTATTTTCTGAAAAAAAAAAAAAAAAATTGATGACATCATCATTTATTAATTAATTAATTATTTAACTAATTAATTTATTTTTATGCCATTAAATCCCTTTATCTTAATTAAAAATATTTAATTAAAGAATCCCTCCCAAAAATGTTTAAATCTTATTTAAACATTATTTCCTTATTTATTAATTATTTAATTAATAAATTGACCAAAAAACCCAAAATAAATAAAAAATTTATGTTTTGCCCTAAATTTGGCCAATTTCCTTAAGACCACTAACCTCTTCCAAAATCTTCTAATCCTTCTTTAATTTTGATTAAAGGCTAATCCCATCATTTCCTACCCCTAATCCCAACTCAAAATATTTAATTAAAATTAAATATTAATCCTCATGTTTATTAAAAAAGTTTTAATAAATATCTCCTCAACCCAAACCCTTGAAATAAATAAAACTTTATTTATTTCCTAAAAATCTAATTTATTCTCATCCTAAGAAGTTCTAGACTCTTCTAGAAAGTCTTCATCCTCATCCTAGGAAGTTCTAGACTATTCTAGAAAGTCTTTATCCTCATCCAAAGTCTAGACTCTTCTAGAAGATGTCTTTAAACCTAATCCTAATCCCCTCCTAACTTGTCACATTCCCTAAACATGGGTTAAGACTTACTAACCGAAGCCAAAGTTAACAAATATCTCCTCCTTCACCCACCCTCATTAAATGCCATTCACTTGCCTATCCCTAAGCTAATCCTAAACCATCCTAATCCATCCTCTAATCCTTTGCACAAGCCTAAGCAAGCTTAAAACCTTCCTAATCAAGCCCAAGTCGAAATTCCTCTCATCTCCCTCAAAATATCCCAACCATAAAACTTTATGAAGCCCACTAGGCCATAAATGACTCTTCCAAGCCCTTTCATTGTTCTTACAAGCTATTATGAGGGTCTTTATGAAGATTTTATCCCTTGAGTCTCCTTTGTTGACTCATCCTTCCCCTTTCCTCCATCCTCTCACCCTGTAACATGTGTCACTCCCTAATTGGCTATAAGGAAGCACAATCCATGTGTTCTCCTCTCATGCAATCTGAGCCCTCCATGAGATTTTCCCCATTCTTGCATCTTGGCCCTCAATCCCTCAAGCCTCTTGCCTATAAATTGGATCCTTCCCCTTTGCAAAACAACACAATCCATGAATTAAAGCCATAATGCCATTTTAAGAAGCCATTTTACATCAAAACCATACACTCACACCCAAATTCCAACTCCATTTGAAGCCCTTTTTAAAGCATAAGCTTGAGCATACATCCTATCTATTTAGACAAAGCTACTCAACAAGAGAGCTTCTCATTGAGAGAGCCCATTAATGGCTCATATTCTCAATTGAGAGCTCATCTTAGTCTATCTTAAAGTTTATGAATTTTGTTTAGTTTGTAGAAGCTTTATTTAAATTTGGTTTCTATTAGCATACTAACATTGCTATATACATTTTGGCACGCCCGGTGGGACCCCGCATGGGTCATCTTCATTAGCTTTTTTAGTCAAGTTTTGTATGTCATTTGTTAATTTTGGCTAATTTTTCTTGTTTTTGTGATTGGTAGGATTTTATAAATTGGTCTTGTAGGTCCACATGAGCATGAAGAAGACAAAGGAACTCATAGTCTATCTAATAGTGTTTGCAGATTTTTCAAGCTTATAGGTGGACAAAGCACTTGGAATTCTTTTTCCTCTTCTTGTCTATATTCTTCTTATTCCATCTACTTCTTCTTCTTCTTCTTGTAGGATATCTTGGCCATTTTTTTTTGAGGAAGCAAAATCATACACACTTCTTTTTAGTGCTTAAAATGAACCCCCAAATCATACTTAAATCCATTAAAAACTAAACATTTGCAAAAAAAAAAAAAAAAAAATCTTTTAACAAGTGAAACTAAACCAATCCAATCATTTGCATCCTTGCAACATCAAGGTTTTAGATACATTCATGCAAAGTTAGGAACACTTCATTTTTGGGGATTTAAAAAGAACTTTAAGTTTCCATTTCAAAAGGTTCAAAATCAACACTAAGTGCACACTAAAATCTAAATCAAACTCAAAGCATCAATCAAGGATAAAATGAACCTCATTTGCAAATATTTTAAAGTTCTTTTAAAAATCTCATAAAAAATAAGAGTCCTAAATGGTTGCCAAAATTGTCCTAAAATCTTTGTTATTTGTTCCAAACAAATGTCTTGTTGCAAAATCTTGAATGTTTCTTAGGTTTTTCATGCATCAAAACAATCTAGGAATATCATTTTTGAGCTTAAAATATGCAAACTAGAACACAAAATCTTGAATGAAAACCAAAGTCCAAAGAAGTCATTTTCACTTTTGAGTCAAAAACAATCTTGAATGATCTAAGGTTAAAACAAAGCACTTCAAAGTTCTTAAAACAACACACAAAATCTCAATCTTGAATGCTCAAAGGAAAAAACTTGAATATTTAATCACTTGTCTTTGAATGCATGTTGCTAAAATCACTCTTGAGTGCCATGGATTAAAATCAAGTTTTTTTTTTTTATGAATGCATGATTAAAATAAAAAATCCAATCTTGAATGCAAAAGGTCAATTAATCATTACAATATCTCACACTTCATCTTTTGGGGCATAAAAAGAATCTACATTTTAGAAACTTTCTAAGTTATAAAAACAAATAAAGACACTTTGAGTGAATTTGTTCTTGGACTCACCCTCTTTAATCACCCATCATTCTAACCATTGGTTGCAATATTAGCGCCATATATGGGGATGGGTATACCTAAGAAGGTGTTAAGTGCTCCACAAAAATCAAACTCCACTCACTTGAGTTTTTATTGGTTTTTCTAAGTTAGAACATTTCTTAAATGAACATTAGTCTCGCTAACACTTCATTTGGGTATAAAAATTGAACAAATCTTGATGTGGAGGGCCTCCTTGTGTGTGCTTGAAATTGAGCTTTACACACATCTTTATTTTGGGCTTAAAACAAACTCACACTCAATCTTGAATGCCTTAAAAAAAAATCAATCGATACTTGACGTGGAGGGCCTCCGGGCGCGTGAGTTTACTTTGTTGACCCTAAATCTTCTTGGTGTATTCATTCTTCGATCAATTTTACTTTTGTTAACACTTCAAGTTGGAATTGAACATTTACATCCTAAACATATGTGTTTGCAAGGTCTAGATCAGAAAAACTTAAGCGTCAGTTGGAAAAGAATTCTATCTTTTAGCCCAAGATCATCCAAGTCTTCTCTCCCCTTGTCATCTTTCGAGGCCATCTTGGGTGCATAAGATTAGAATCCAAAATCTTGTTTAAATTTTAGGAGTCCTTCTTGGGGATTTCATCACCCCTTGGGATGACCTCAACTCCAGCGTTCCGACAGATTATAAAGATAGAGAGGTGAATTAGACACCTCTCTTGGGATCAAAATTTTGTCACTCAAGCTAAGCCTCAAAGAACTTTATACCCTTGAGAAGTGAAAGAGGAGAAGTGGGTTACCGCTCCTCTCGGCTGTGTGACATCTTTTTGTTTTCATCTACGGGTTTGGGCCTCACGTACCTTGGTTTAATCGAGGACTCCCTAGCTAGACCAACTGTCAGCCTTGCAGACAACCATCTAGGGTGTTAATGTGTTTGAAGTGATTGATTGAAACATTTGTAAAACATACACACTCCTTGGAGCAAGTATCACATTCTGAGAATCAAAAACTCCTATCTATTGCTTGATTTTTTACTTGTTGAATGAATGTTTGCCAAACTTGGTCAATCCTAGCTTAGGGCATACTTAGCGTAGTCACTGCCTATTCTAGAAGTTGAATGAGTTGAAGCAAAACAACCAAAATCTCTCTAAGCCAAGCAGATTCAAGAATTTATGTTAGAACAACCCAAACCCAAACAGAAGTTTCACAAAGATAAACTCAAGCCATCTCAGGCATACCAAGAAATTGTAGCTAAGAAAAAGGAAGAAACACCAAGCCCTCAAATTGCCAAACTCCACAAAGCAGAAGACAAAGTTGTTGATGAAGCCCTTCAAGATGCCCGGTTAGATTGCACTATCAAATTTAGCAAGCATCCAAGAGTTAATCCTACTTATGCCTTACCAACTAGGCATGATTTCTATGATTAGGCCCCTTTGTTCCTCCACATCTTCTTGCATAAGCTCCACTTTAGAGTCATCCTTGTAGGTAAGCTAGCCACCCTTAGTCATTCCCTTAAGAATTTTAGCTCACCCATCTCATTTAGATCTTTTCCTTAGAACCAAACCAATCCCCTCAAACCTAACTAGCATCCCAAAAGCCTAAACTTCACATCCAAGCCTTCAAAATTGTTGTCACCTTGCCAAAAGTCTGCTATTCCTACTATCTTGCAAATCCACCAGCCTCACCAAGGTTATCCCTTTGACAAAGCTTTGTCTAGGATAATCTAGCTTTGTCACTTGTCATCCCTCATCACCTTGAGCTAAAGGTTGGGATCCACAAGTGGTCGATCTCGTGTTCTTCCTAAAGGATCATTAGTCTATCCTTAAGTTGACACAATCACCACCAAGCTTGCACATAGGAAAGCAGACCTTTCATGATTTGGTGACACATCTTTGAAGTTAGAATCCCCAACCCAATCCTCCTTAGGTTTTCATATAGCTTTGCCTCAACCTAGGAAATCATTTGCATAGAAAAACCTTCCCCCTTTGCATCCATCAGCATTGTTGCATCTCATCCCTAGGAACATTTTCATGCCACCCGGCACTTACTTAGCCAAGAAGAAGAAGGAAACAATGGAGCCCTATCATTTGGATCAAATAGCATCGCTCCCCTTGAGCACTCAACCATCCTTCAGCCCAGAGAACACTATACCATCACCTACTGACATTGAAGCTTTCATGAACCAACCAAGAAATGCAGTATTGGTGAACGCCATTATAGACAAGAATAAAGAAACAATCATGGCTAACTTTCGAAGGGACAATATAGGAGCCTTTGACTTTGGAAGACCTCCTCCCTTATCAAATCTATCTCACCAGTTGTTTGGGTAGCTACCACCACCCATAGGCTCTTATGATTCAAATTATCCTCAATATGTGCCAAATGAAGAGCCTCAAGCCAATCCTTTTGATCCAACAGACCCAAACATACCATCCTCTACCCAAGTTGAAATCTCCATTCTGTAAGCCAATCCATCCACCACCACTCCACCCTTGGTTCATACCTTGCCACTCCAAACTATCTTTGCCCAAAACACCTCACCATTAACTCCCTTCACTATTGCTACTGCTACTCTCCAACCCAGCCTTCCAAATCCTCCCATCTCCCAAATCAGTGCTAGCATCTTTGGCCAACCTCAATAATATACAATAGGGATGCCACCCATGGGGCCAAGTAATCAACCTTTCATCACCCCTAGCTTGTTTACCTTAGCTCAGAACACAATTCCATCATTTCCACTAGGTCCTTGGAGCTCAGTTCCATCAGCCACAAATCCACAAGTTACTACCCTCACTCCACAAAGCTATCAAACCCCACAAGCTACTACTAATGTTCTGCCAAGCTCTCAAGTGACCCAAACTCCTGCCACCACTCTACCAAGCTTTCAAATCTAGCCACCAAGTTATCAAACCCCATCAGTTCCATTCCAAAGCTTTTAATTCCCACCACCTCCACCACCAACTAATCCATTACCTCCTATTACCAACTACTTTTCTATGCCACTTCTAGGAGGAAATCCACCACCACCAACCACCAATTACTTGGCCTCTTTTTCCATGTAGATACCCTCCCAAATGGGGGCACAACCCACATATATTGGTCAAACTCCTCAAATCCAAAGTCAAGTTCCAAAAGCTCCCTGATCCTTTCCCCAAGCTTCGCAACCATCTTATACCTTACCTCCACAAAGCAATCCATTTATCCCGCAGCTAGCTTATGTTCCTCAATCCCTATCCTAAATCTCATACCAGCAACAAGCCTTGCAACACATGTAGCAATATGTGCCACCTCCACCTCAGCAACCCATCATCCACCATTCAGTTACCCAAGCAATGTATAATCCCTATCAGCAAGTCCCCCAAAGCCATCCCTATTCAGTAGCCCCATCTAGCACATACCAACCTCAGAGTGCTCCTACATTGGGGGCACCCCAGCCATCATCCATCAATTTAGAATGGGAAGAAATGAAGATAGCTTTGAAAGCCATCCAAGAAGGGAATGATCTGAAGACATTCAAGTTTGAGACTGTGTGTCCTTATCCATTTGATAGAGCCATTACTATGACTCCATTTCCCAAACACTTTGAGATACCCAAGTTTGACAAATTCAGAGGAAAAGGAGACCTTATCACACATATCAAAGAATTTTACATGCACTCCCAAGAAGTGGCATATGGTGACATCTTCCTCTTGCATGTCTTTCCCAAAAGCTTGGTCGGACCAGCTCTTGAATGGTTTTATAGAATCCCATATGGAACAATTAAAAAATTTATGAATTGTCTGAGGCATTTGTAGCCCAATATGCCCATCTTGTTGAAATGGAGCTCTTAGTAGTTGATCTTGTACAAACTAAGAAAAAAGGTGGAGAAAGCCTTCTCAAATATCTACAAAGATGGAAAACCCTTAGCACCCACATATCTTGCACCTTACCAGAATGCCATTTGGTGAAAATGTTTATTGATAATGCCCATCCCAGCTTGGCTCACCACATGACCATGAACTATTTGTAGACCTACAAAGATATCAAAGAAAAAGGAATGATCCTTGAACAAGGATTAATTATAGATGGTGTGGTCAAGATTTACAAGGAAGCCAACCAAAATCAATCACATTCCAATGACAAGTCTAGGTATTGGAACAAAAACAAGCACGTTGCAACAGATGACATCACTGACACCAGACATGTGAATATTGTTGGTCCTTCCCAAAATTAGTCCAACCCACCTTATCAACCAAACAATCAACAATCTATCAACTACCAACACCAGAATCACCAAAGCTATCAAGGTCACAATCCAAGACCCAACTTTCAAGGGTCTAGCAATCAAGCTAATGCCATCAATGTAGCTGCAGGACCAAAGCCCAAGTTCCAACCTACACCTAGAAATTATACACCCCTTAGTGAGCCATTGGATGTCATTTTTGAGAAATTGACTAAAGAAAATCTCATCAAATTTCCTCCTACCTAGAAAATTGACCCAGGCCAATCCAAAGCTACATGGTACAAAGACAATGAGTACTGCAAATTTCATAGGGTAAAAGGTCACACCACCCTCAGATGCATGAAACTAAAATATTATGTGCAGGACCTCATTGATCGAAAAGAAATCATTGTTGGTGCCCAAACCTCTCCCAATGCAGGCTTAAAGATTTATCAAAATGCTTTTCCTCATAACAACCAAAATGCTAGAAAAGCACCTATCCAAACCAACAACAACAACACCAACAACTGCTAGCCAAACCAATAGCATGGGAAGAACAATGACCACACTTCATCCTATATAGACTATGGTAGCCTCATAGGTTGTATATCTGAGAAAGAGCCTTCTGTCAATGTTATCAATATCCAAGGACCAAGCAATGAGTGTGTAGTCACCAATCGAAGAGCGCAATTTAACATCGCAGGCCCACCAGTTTCACTAGCACCATCAGCTCCATCAAAAATTTAGTACAATATCTTGGAACACCTCGGGAACATGCCAGCCCAAATCTCCATTTTAGACCTTCTCCGCACCAGTCCTCTATACGAAAACATCCTTGACAGTTCTCTCATAGAATCTCATGTCCCTTTAGATATCAATGCTAGTGATTTTCATAATCTCGTTGGACACCTATCCTCCTCATGTGCCCTATCATTCAAACCCACTGACATACCCATCGTCGAGCCAGATCACACCCTTCTGCTTTGCATAGCCATCATGGTATCCAACTTCACCGTAAAAAGAGTAATGATAGATAATGGATTAGCCTTGAATATTTGCACCCTAAAATTCATAAAACAAGCTAGGTATATTGAGGCAGATATCATCAGTGAGGTTATCACCATCAAAGCTTATGACAACTTGGAAAGAACCACAGAAGGAACTATTTTGCTGCTAATCAAGGTTGGGCCAGTCATCCAAGAAACACTCTGCCATGTTATTGATCTAAACCTACCATTTAACATCCTCCTTGGTTGCCCATGGATTCATGCCATGAAATTCATTCCATCCACTTACCATCAGTGCATCAAATTTCCACATCAAGGCACTGAGGTAACCATCCATGCTGATCCAGAACCCTTTTCTTATAGAAATGCAGTTGAAGCTTCATCTACAAACCATTGCCCTAGAATTGATATCGGCACCACCATTGCTAGCTCATCCCACACATGTAATGACCCAGAAACCATCCTCACCTCCACCCTATCTACTGTAAAGATCAATAACAAAGACTGTGGAGAGTATAGTCTATCAGATGCATTTGTTGTCAGGGCACTCCCACTTGATCCACACACCCATGAATGACCAACATATCACAAAGCTAAAGAGATTCCACCTCCTCAATACAAACAGTTTGGCCCAACAACCTTTATATCCTCAAAAGTCCCTCTTTATGAGGAGCTCACTCTAGATGTCAACAATTGGTTACATAAGGATGCACCTCCAAGAAATCAAGCACACCTTGATCACTTCAACCAAAAGTATCCCCAAGAACATAATCTCATCACTGACAAATGGAACTATCAAGGTGGTCATCTAGGACCAGAGGAAAGAGGCATGCAGTGCCCCATCAAAGCACACAAGTGGGAATTGAAGTCAGGTCTTGGTTTTGGCGTACCCACAACTGGGGGCACCAATTAGAATGGTCACGCTTTTTCAAACATTCACGGTGACCTTGTCAAAATCAAAGAAATTCTTGAGGAAGTTGAAAAGAGAGCCTACGATGATATCCTAGACCAAATCTTTCTTAGAGACTCTATTCTCCAAGAACTATCCATCCATTTCATTGACCTACCACTCGCCCATCCACAACTCATAGATTGAGACCAACCAAGCATCATACACATTGATGAATTCACATCAGAGGAAGCACTTCTGAGATTCATGGGAGCCAAAACTCCTCACAAGAAAACAAAGCCAAATTTTGCCTATATCTATAAGCTAGATCCCAAGGGGTATTTTGGAAAAAATCCCCAACCTAGTTCTGATACACCCAAAACTAGAACTAAGGTGAATCTGGGACTAGCTAAGGAAGAAAAGAGAACCCCTTAGCAAGAAAATCCAGAGTCACAAGCAGAACATGAGGATTTAGCATTGCCTCCTCAAGATAATTGACCAGAGGTGTCTTCTATTCTAATTGAGGATACTAGAGAAGTCAACATCGGTTCTTTAGAGATCCCTAGACTTGTTCACATTGTTGCATCCCTATCACAAGACCAAGCTGACCTCCTCTTTGAGGTCTTAAGATAGAACATTGGCCAATTTGCATGGTCATATCAGGACATGCCAGGACTTGATCCAAAGCTTGTAGTTCATCATCTTGCAGTCGATCCAAAGATCAAGCCTATCAGACACAAGCTTAGAAAAATGCACCCCAAGGTGGCATTACTAGACAAAGCTGAATTAGAAAGAATGTTAGCTGCTAAGGTTATCCGACCTATCAACTACTCAGAGTGGATCTCCAACATGGTCCTCGTCACTAAGCCTTTCAGTGAGATCAGAATCTGCACTAATTTCAAAGATCTTAACAAAGCTTGTCCAAAAGATGATTTTCCCTTACCCAACATAGATATGATTGTAGACCTTACAACTGGACATGAAATTTTGTCCCTCATGGATTGATTTTTTGGGTATAATAAAATCAAGATTGTAGAAGAGGATCAACATAAGACAGCATTCACTACCCCTTGGGGAACCTTTTGCTACAACATGATGCCTTTTGGCCTAAAGAATGCTAGGGCTACCTATCAAAGAGCTATGACAGCCATTTTCCATTATCTTATCCATAGCATTTTGGAGGATTATGTGGATGATATCTTGGTTAAATCTCACACCTTCATGGATCATCTTGCTGACCTGGAGAAATTCTTTGATAGGTTAGCCAAATATCATCTCATGCTGAATCCCAAGAAATGTGTCTTTGGGGTCACATCTGGCAAGCTTCTAGGCTTTATAGTTTCCAAACAAGGTATAGAGATCGACCCCAAGAAGGTCAAGGCTATCTTAGACATGCCTCCTCCCCAGACACTATGATAGCTTCGCTCTCTTTAGGGAAAGCTCCAATCTGTTTGGCACTTCATCTCCCAGCTTGCAGATAAGTGTACGCCATTTACACATTTACTGAAGAAGGATGAAAACTTCAAGTGGGATCCTTTATGTCAACACGGCTTCGATCAGCTCAAGAAATATCTCACCAATCCCCCTATCTTGGTTCCACCAATTATTGGTCATCCCTTGATCTTGTACATATCAGTAATGCCTACTCCTCTAGGGGCACTTCTAGCACAGCTCGATGACTACGACAGAGAAAGAGCCATCTACTACATCAGTAGAACCCTAGTTGGTTATGAACTTAATTATACTCCTATGGAAAAAGCTTGTTTGGTAGTTGTTTTCTCAACTCAATAGCTTTTCCACTACATGCTAAGTCATACCATCCAACTAGTCTCCAAGATCAACCCTCTCAAGTATACGCTCTCCAGAACAGCACTTACAGGCCATTTGGCCAAATGGGTTATGCTCCTTAGCGAATTTGACATCCAGTATGTGGACAGAAAGGCAATCAAAGGGCAAGCTATAGTAGATCACCTAGCTGATGCGCCTCTAGTAGATACATATCCTTTGATCACAGAATTTCCAAATGAGCATATCTATCTAATTGAAGAATAGCCCCCATGGAAACTTTATTTTGATGGCTCATATACATCTCATGGATCAGGGACAAGAATATTGTTGGTCACACCTCAAGGAGATTACATTCCAAAAGCCTTCAAGCTACAATTCCCTTGCACCAACAATATAGCTGAATATGAGGCTCTCATAGCAGGATTAAAGATAGCTACAGAATGGAACATCACTGAGTTACAAATCTTTGGTGATTCTCAACTCATCATCAAGCAAGCCCTAAATGAATATCAAACCAAAGAAGAAAATCTATTACCCTACAAAGAGCTAGTTGATCAGCTAACCCAACATTTTACAAAGCTTCAATTTACACAAGTGCCTCGAATGCATAACAAAGTAGCAAATGTTATGGCTACTATCATCTCGCTCTTGGAAATACCCCAAGCAGTTACGCAGTATGAGTTTTTAGTCGAGCAGCTCCTCACACCTGCCTATGTGAATGATGACTCAAATCATGTTTGTATCTTGGTTGGTCCCCAATCCCCTTGGTACCATGAGATTCACACTTACCTTAAAGATGGTATCATCTCCCCTCACCTCACACGTACCCAATGCCAAAACCTCATCCAAAAATCATCTCGCTATGTTATCATAGCCAATACCCTATATCGTGAGGGTTATCATGATACTTTCTCTAGGTGTTTAGACCAAAATGAGGCTGCGATGGCGTTAAAAGAAGTACACTCTGGACTTTGCGGTGCCCACACGAGTGGTATTGTCCTTGCATGAAAAATACTTAGAGCAGGCTATTATTGGCCTACCATTGAAGAAGACTCTTGTGACTTTTTCAAAAAGTGTCTCCAATGTCAACAGCACACAAATCTTGTGTACACTCCATCACGGGATCTACAACCTATTGCACCACCTTGGCCTTTCGCTTGTTGGGGCCTTGATCTAGTTGGAACTATCACACCTCTCTCATCTAATGGACATAAATGGATAATAATAGCTACAGACTATTTCACTAAGTGGGTGGAAGTAGTCCCCCTAGTCTCAGCTACAGGAGTTTAGGTCTCCAAGTTCATCTTGTAGCACATTGTTTGCCGCTTCGGCATCCCATCCACCATCTTCACCAACCACGGAGGTAACTTTGAAAATCTCAACATGGAAGAATTGTGTACTTCCCTCCACATCCATCACCACTTTTCTATCCCATATTTCCCACAAGGTAATGGCCAGGTAGAGGCAACTAATAAAACCCTTCTCAAAATCCTAAAGAAAGTTGTCAATGATTTTGGCCGCAATTGGCACCTACAGATTAATCCTGCCCTATGGGCTTATCGAACTTCCTTCCATACATCCACAGGCACAACTCCATACTCCCTAGTCTATGGTGCCAAAGTAGTACTACCTATAGAGGTTGAACTTCCCTCCTTGCACATATCTTTGCAAGGGCAAATATCAGATGAAGAGTACAGAGCAGCCAGACTCACCCAGCTAGATCTCTTAGACGAGAAGCGAAAACAAGCCTATGATCATCTCATAGTCTACCAAACTAGTATCAAAAAGAATTTCAACAAGAAGGTACTTCCATGACACTTTTAGCTAGGCGACATAGTCCTCAAAGAAAACATGAAAGTCCAAGCAGATCAAGAAAAGAAAGGTAAGTTTGAACCTACATGGCTTGGTCCTTATGTTGTCACTACCTCCTTTGGTTCTGGAGCCTATCAGCTATCTACACCGAAAGGAGAAATCTTGAATGATCCTACTAACATCATTCATCTCAAGAAGTTCTATGCTTGAAGACCCTTGGTATACCCATCTTTTGAAAATACAAACAAAACAAAAAATAGTAAGGAGCCTTGGATAGGTACCTTGGTGAAAACCTGGTAATTTAGGTACCTTGTGTACTAAGACTAATCCATTATCTATCATTATCCTATCCCTCATCCATCCACTCACCATCCCATAAAACACCTGCTTGTTCCCTTAGTGTTCCAACCAAATATCCAACATCTAATGAAGCTTGTAAATACCTCCTGTATAGCTTGTAAATCTTGTACCTCAGCTTGTAAATCTTGTACCCCAGCTTGTAAATCTTGCATCATCCCTTGTATCATATCTTGTATATCCAAATCTTTTCCAAAGCTTGTACCATATTCTAGCTTGTATTAAATGCCAAATCTTGTATCCTAGCTTGTATCCTATCACATGCACACAAAGAATCCATTTTTCCTTAAGCTTTTCGCAAACCATCTACCTATCTGCCTATCAACTATTGTAGACATCCCACCCTTCACAAACATTTCCATCTCACAAAAATCAAAACATGAACAACCTTGTACATTTGTAACATATCTTGGTTCATCATCTTGTACATCCTCTTTAGCTTAGTACCATTGTATCTATCCAGCTTTTGTGTCAATTCCTCCTTGATTAGCATCTTGTACACATCGCACAACCCTTGGTTAGCTATTCCAATGCATCCTTTAGCTAGATCTCCTATCACCAAAGTGTTATCCTTCTTAGTTCAGCTTGCCAGACGCATCACTCATCCAGATCTATCAACTTAGGTGCTCTTCAATAGATCCTTGTAGGATATAGCTTTCCTCATGTCTGATCTTGGTCTGTTAGTACCTTGTCCTACCCATCTTGTTGGCAAATGGTTCTCTTTTGGATTTTTGCTTTCTTTTGATTTGGAATCTTCCCTTTTGGGTCTTAAAATATCTTTTCTGAGCAATATTTTTGTTCCCTCCTCAAGGTTGTCATGATCTTCCATATCATGGTATACTGCGAATGGGGCAATATGAGCATAAGTTCTTGATCAAGTCTTTTGTTTGTTTTTCTTTTCTGCTTGTGGGTTACCCAGTGTTAGTTCTACACTGCTTCCTTTGGGAATCATGTGTGATGTTGGGGCAATCCTTGTGTGTTTGTTTTGAGTCAGTTCGTCAGTCCTCTGGACAGTTGGTGAAAAGGCCTTGATGTTCTTGGTAACCTTGGCAATTAACCAACAATCCTATAGAAAATCTAGTGCTCAACTACATGGTGGTACCTCTCTTTGAAGTATCCCCCTGCTCAAAAAAGCTTCAATGGTTTCCCTTCATCTCCATTATCCCCCATCCATATCTAGCATCTGTCTCTCCTACCCCAACTTATGCATCAGTATCTTTGAATCAATCTACACTTTTAGCTCTAGGGATCCACAATCCTAGTCTTAGGGATCCACCAATCCAATCAATCCACCAAGCCTCATCTTTCAAACTCCACAATCCTAGTCCTAGGGATCTCCGAAACCCATCTTCTACCAATCTGACTCTTTAAGATCCTATTGCATCAGCTTTATCATCCCATCATCCATCTCCCTATCCTGGATTCCTTTTTATAGCACTCTGCTCCTTCATCCTCTACAATCCCTAAGATCTTAAGCTTGCTTTCTCTTGTGCCTCTGATTCTCCCTTTATCATTCTCCTATAGTGAGAGTTTGAGCTAACTAAACCTCTTCTCTTAAGCCAATCTGAGTCTCCTTACTCATCTCAGATTCTTGTACTTTTCAAAAAGTTGTCGAGCCTCACTTTCTCTCCCCATCGCCTTCTTGAGGGGGCATCTCTCAGTCCATTCTCTCCTCTTCTGCTCTAGCCTTGGGCATCTTATTTTCTTATCTTTGATGCCATGCCACTTGCGGCATCACATCAAAAAGGGGCAAAATGTAGACACCTAAATCCTTTAGAAAATAAAGTATTTTTATTTTCTAAAAAAATTCCTGATGACATCATCATTTATTAATTAATTATTTTATTTATTTATTTATTTATTTTTATATCATTATATCCCTTTATCTTAATTAAAAATATTTAATTAAGGAATCCCTCCCAAAAATGTTTAAATCTTATTTAGACATTATTTCCTTATTTATTAATTATTTAATTTATAAATTGACCAAAAAACCCAAAATAAATAAAAAATCTATTTTTTGCCCAAAACTTGGCCAATTTCCTTAAGACCACTAACCTCTTCCAAAATCTTCTAATCCTTCTTTAATTTTGATTAAAGGTTAATCCCATCATTTCCTACCCCTAATCCCAACTCAAAATATTTAATTAAGATTAAATATTAATCCTCATGTTTATTAAAAAAGTTTTAATAAATATCTCCTCAACTCAAACCCTCGAAATAAATAAAATTTTATTTATTGCCTAAAAATATAATTTATTCTCATCCTAAGAAGTTCTAGACTCTTCTAGAAAGTCTTCATCCTCATCCTAGGAAGTTCTAGACTATTCTAGAAAGTCTTTATCCTCATCCAAAGTATAGACTCTTCTAGAAGATGTCTTTAAACCTAATCCTAATCCCCTCCTAACCTTGTCACATTCCCTAAACATGGGTTAAGACTTACTAACCCAAGCCAAAGTTAACAAATATCTCCTCCTTCACCCACCCTCATTAAATGCCATCCACTTGCCTATCCATAAGCTAATCCTAGACCATCCTAATCCATCCTCTAATCATTTGTATAATCCTAAGCAAGCTTAAAACCTTCCCAATCAAGCCCAAGTCGAAATTCCTCTCATCTCCCTCAAAATATCCGAACCATAAAACTTTATGAAGCCCACTAGGCCATAAATGACTCTTCCAAGCCCTTTCATTTCTCTTACAAGCCATTATGAGGGTCTTTATGAAGATTTTATCCCTTGAGCCTCCTTTGTTGACTCATCCTTCCCCTTTCCTCTATCCTCTCACCCTGTGACATATGTCACTCCCTGATTGGCTGTAAGGAAGCACAATCCATGTGCTCTCCTTGCATGCAATCTGAGCCCTCCATGAACTTTTCCCCATCCTTGCATCTTAGCCCTCAATCCCTCAAGCCTCTTTCCTATAAATTGGATCCTTCCCCTTTGCAAAACAACACAATCCATGAAGTAAAGTCATAATGCCATTTTAAGAAGCCATTTTACATCAAAACCATACACTCACACCCAAATTCCAACTCCATTTGAAGCCCTTTTTGAAGCATAAGCTTGAGCATACATCCTATCTATTTAGACAAAGCCACTCAACAAGAGAGCTTCTCATTGAGAGAGCCCATTAATGGCTCATATTCTCAATTAAGAGCTCATCTTAGTCTATCTTGAAGTTTATGAATTTTTTTTAGTTTGTAGAAGCTTTATTTAAATTTGGTTTCTATTAGCGTACTAACATTGCTCATATACACTTAGATGTATTGGAGATTGGGCTAGTTTCAAAAAAAAATTCTTGGAACAATTCAAAACTTTCATCAATCTAATCATGATACATCAACAATTCATATCAATCAAAAAGGACCCAGCTGAGATAGTTTCATGCTTCAACCATCACTTTCACATGGCATATCACAAGTTGGAGACACCATACACTATATCAGTTGAAGTTGCTATTCATATTTATCTAAATTATATGGACCATCTTACTACTATTTTTCTAAGAAGACTTCTGGCAACAGATATTGACACATTGGACAAATTCTTCACATAAGCAATTACTTTCACTAAGCAAGCCAATCCTAATGGAGGAGGATTGATGCTTCCAGCTTAAGCTATTACTATGATGCCAATATATCCTATCGAAATACTAACAATGCCTAGCCAATTTATACCTATGAATCTAGTTCCATTATAGTGGGGACCCACTCCACAAAACCCAACTTTAACATATCTAGGGTATGAACCTTTGAAAGCTGCTTTCTTTGAACAAAAGGCAATAGCTTTTGTAGAAGCAGACAATAGTTTTTCCTTCAAGTTTGGTCAAATGAAGAAGACCATGTCACAAATAAAGAATGAGCTAACTTACTTAAGGTTGTCACAAGAATAGAATAACAATTTCCAAAGAAATAAGGTTGGTCCTTACAACAACAATTACAATCAGAGCAACAATAGGAATTTTGTTGGAAACAACAATGTTGGGAATAACAATGGAGGAAACAATTCCAATCCTCCTGATCATAACAATGGCTGCCAAAGATAGAATAGAAAATTGAACACTTGTCCAAATAATGGAAGCATTCCTACAGATAACAATAACAACAATGATCAATATGTCGATATTAATCACTATGAAAATGGTCAAAATGCATCTAACAATGATGGTTCGTACTACAATGAAAATCAAGATACAACCCAAAATTCACAAGTTAATGACAATGTGCCTCCTATATAGTTTAACGCTATGCTAGTAGAATTTTATGATTCTGCACAGAACACACAAGTGGAGCAACTAGTCAATGAAGAAATGTCTTTTCCATTTAGTCAGGAACCATACATTCAACTGGAAGAGATGTTTTCCTTTCACAATGATAATCGAAATGCGTACAATCTATGAAGTCAAAAAGAACCTATGGAAAATGGAATTTTTCCTACATTACAACCAACTCCTCCTAATTTGGGAGTGAGTAATAATCTAGTACCGATCATACCACCTTATGGAGGACAAAAAAATCAAAATCAAGGAACTATACCAACCATCTTGAAAATCCATCTTGGTCTACTAAGAAATATAATGCAGTGGAAGATTTGAAATGAACAAAGGCCAACATGTCCATGTTTAACATGCTACAAAACTATCCACAACAATGAGAAGCACCAACGAAAAATTTGGATAATACAAAGGCACCCCATAATACAAGAAAATTCCTTAAAAGATAGTATCTCAATAGGTCAATGCTTTGGAGGCAATGCCAACTATGTTTAAAGACAAGGTTGAGCTACCCCCATTTTTACTTAGTATAAGGATATATGGGAAGAATCTTCACAATTGTCTTATTGATTCAAGAGCCTCTTGTAATGTTATACCACTATCAATAGCACAAAGTTAGGAGTTAATCCTCAACCCTCCAACCGAATAGTGATCCAATTGGATAAAAAGAGGTGAAAGTCATTAGTGTGTTGAAAGATGTTCGAATATAGTTGATAGTGGACCCCCAAATTCAAGACATCATCAATATACATGTGGTCAATATTCCTGAAACATAAAAATTGCTTCTAAGTAGAGAATGGATGAAATTCTTGAGAGGATGGTTTTCTACAGACTTCACTTAGTTATGGTTACCATGGAAAGGGTTGAACAATCAAATCAAGATAGATGTAGAGCCAAAGTTAAAAATGATGATTACAGAATACAATGCTCCTAATGAAGTGGCATTTTTACAATCAAATTTAGGCTCCTACAAGGTAATGGATTTTGACACAACATTGATCAAAACATCAGATAATTAAGATATAGAATCTAGGATTTTAACTCCAAAAGATGAGGTCGTAACACAATTCATAGACAACATGATAGCTAATTTACAATGTCTAGGAGAAGAAGCTGACCCCAGTATCCTTCTCCTCCTAGGATTTTGTTGATTTCTTAAAGTTAGTCATTTAGAGTTTGAATGTTCATCATGCCAAGAAGCAGTTGCTAAGGTATTAACACAAATGGTGGAAGTCAAGAGTGATAACATTCCAAAAGATGAACTGGTGGAAAATCAAAGTCCTGTAAACATATCTAAATCTATTGAAAAGGTTGATGAGGAAATTAAAGATCTAAACACATTATACAATGATACCTCTTCAGATGGTGGAGGTTTGTCTTCTCCTCCACAAGAATGATTAAAGTTCAAAGAAGAAGACAATACGTGAAAGGTCAAGGATGGAATTTAGTAGTTATCCATCCTAAACCCAAAGTGGATCAAATTAAAGAATTGATAGGGGAAATTTAGGATAAAGAAGAAAAACACACACTCTCGGTATCAAGGAATAACAATGGAAAATCATCAAGTCCACCCCGCAAAAGATTATAGTGGGTTCCCAAGAAACAATTCTTTCAAGCCCAAGTGAAAGAGAAGCTATGATAAATAAGCATAAGGTTATTAAACCCAAGGAAGATCCAATTTGGACACTTCACTTCGATGGTTCCAAATGCAAATTAGGAATCAACGTAGGTATTGAGTTGATCAGCCCAAAAGGTAAGTCTCTCTATGCAGCATATCAATTATAGGTTAGATGTACTAAGAATGTTGTAGAATACAAAGTATTGATTTGAGGAATCCTTTTCACACCAGAGAAAGGAATCACAACTCTTATAATTGAGGGAGATTCTTAGTTGGTCATACAACAAGTGAAATTAGTATTCTCTTGCTATGATAAGAAGTTGCTTGCTTATAGAAAAAGAGTATGGGATTTAATGGACAATTTTGAAGCTTTAAACATAAAATCTATTCCAAGAAGGAAGAACATGGTAGCAGACACTCTTTATATTTTAGCTAGTGCATTACAACTAGTTGAGAGAACTAAATTGAAACAATTTTTAGTAGAATTGCATGCTGCTCCATCTTTTCTGAACAATATTACAAACTTTCAAGTCTTTTAGGATGATCAACATATACTCAAATTTATCATGTGAAATGGCCACTTTGAAGGGCAAGAAATTGATGACACTCCAAATGAAAAACAAAAGGATAATGAACTTGAAGATGAAGATGGGATCCTAAATTTAAAAACCAATACTATTCCTAAGCGAATGGTTGAATTGGAATGCATTTTTTATCGTGATGAATCAAAAATTAATAGAAGAATGGCCCAAGAAAAGGGGATCAAGGAATGTGACTCAAACAACTTAGGTACTGATGAAGATCCTAGAATGGTAAGGATTAGGAAGGCATGCAATGCAAAAGAAAGGGAAGATATGCTCAAATTACTTACAAAGTATAAGGATGTCATTGCTTGGAGCTATCAAGAGCTAAAAACATATGATCCCAAGATTATTACACATGAAATTCCATTAAAACTAGATGCCAAACCTTTCCAGCAAACGCAAAGACCTATTAATCCTATCATTGAACCACTGATAATGAAAGAAGTTAAGAAGTTGCTTGATGCCAAGATCATCTTCCCCTTTCACCATTCTATGTGGGTGGCTAATTTGATTCTTGTATGGAAAAGGATCAAAGAGATTCATCTTTGCATTGATTTTTGTAACTTGAACCTTGCATCTCAAAAGGACAACTATCCATTGCCTTCACTAGATGAGGTTTTGCAAATTGTAAATGGCTCATAGATGATATCATTCTTGGATGGATGTTTGTGATATAATTAGTTAATGGTTGATGAAGAATATAGGCTAAAGATGACCTTCACAACTAAATGGGGAACTTTTTCTTATAGAAGAATGCCTTTTGGGCTGATTAACGTAGGGGCTACATTTCAATGAGCCATGGATGAAGCTTTTAATGGATTAATAAAAAAGTGTATAGTCATCTATATGAATGATTTCACTATCTTTCCCAAATATTGAAGCACTCACATTTTTGATTTAAGATAGGTATTAAATAGATGTCATAAATATGGCATATCACTCAATCCTAAGAAATGTTCATCTGGGGTTACTAAAGGAAAGCTCCTAGGTCAAATTATCTCTGAAGAAAGAATCTCCATTGATCTTGATAGATTCAACCTATTTTGAAGTTATCACCTCCTTATAGTTGAAAAGAACTTAAGTCTTTCTTTGGGAAGACAAATTTTGTGCCAAAATTCATAAGTGGATTTGTGGAGATAGTTCATCCCCTTAAAGATTTACTCAAAAAGGAAGCTAAGATAGAATGGGTACTAGAGATCAAGAAATCATTTGAGGATATCAAAGTGGCCATTTCTATAGCCCCATTAGTGGTGAGTCTACACTATGGAATACCTTTCAAAATATACTCTTTTGCTTCAGAGCATTCATGTGCTAGCATTCTTACATAGAAGAAGGAAAAGGAAGATGAAAGGCCTATTGCCTTTATGAGTTACCCTTTGAAAAATGTTGAGTTAAATTATTCCAACCTTGATAAATAGTCTTTTACTTTAATCAAAGTGGTAAATAGCTTTTGCCATTATATACTTAGGAGTAAGGTTTATGTGATTGTGCTTGAACCAGTAGTTAAGACATTGTTGATGCAAAATGAGCTTGGTGAAAGATGAGAAAATTTCATGGGAATCCTTCAAGAGTTTTATCTAGAGATTCAACCTATGAAGTAAGTAAGAGGCCATGGATTGTCAAAAATGATAGTAGACAACCAAATTGAAGATGAAAATAAATTTAGGTTTGAAAGTGAGATAGATGTGAACGATCAGAAAAGGATTGCAGTATCCTAAGTTGATATTAGTCAGGGTGTGATAACTAATTTCTGGTACCAGGATATTATTTATTATCTTTTACAAAGTCATTATCCCATTTGAATGAATAGTTCACAATGTAGGGGACTCAAAATGAAGTGTGAATCCTACATGCTACATGACAGAAAGTTATACAAAAGGAACTATGAAGGGATTTACCTAAAATGCTTTGGGTGAGAAGAAGTAAAAGAAGTTCTAGAACAATTTCATGATAAGTATGCTACGGGGCATGGTTTAGTAGAAGCAACTACTCATATGATTTTGAGATTGGGTTAGTTATAGCCCACAATATTCAAAGATACTTTTGAGCATGTGCATACTTGTCATATTTGTCATACTAGTGCTAACAAAGAAAGACATCCTGCAATGCCATTACAACCAGTGTTTGAGATACACCCCTTTACAAAGTGGGGGCTAGATTTTATTGGTCCACTAAATCCACCATCATCAACATGGCACTCTTTTATTCTCATAGCCACTAATTACTGTACGCACTGGATAAAAGTAGAGACATTCAAAACTTGCATAGCTAAGGTGGTTACATACTTCTTGGAAGAACACATTGTTACTAGATTCAGGATGTCATTCTCCTTAGTGTGTGATAATGGATTGGCTTTTGCATTAGTATTCTTAACTTAATGGACACTGAAAAATTAGGTTATCATCAAGTTACTCTTCAAACTATTATCTGCAAGGCAATGGTGTAGCTAAATCTATAAATAAGAACATGATCATGGTAATAAGATGTTTGTTGAAGGAGAATCCTAAAGTTTGGCATACACAACTCAAATATGTGCTATGGACAGATTGAGTCAGGGTCAATAATACTTTAGGGACATCTCCATATCTGCTTGTCTATGGACAAGAGCTAGTATTTCCACTTAACCTGAGAATTCCTATTTTGAAATTCATGAGTGGATATGCCAAAGATGTTGACAAGGTACAAATTAAATTGATGAATCTTTTGGAGATGGACAAAAAATGGACAACTGCTTTGGAGCATATGGAAAAAAACCAAGTAGTTGTCAACAGGTGGTTTAATAAGAGGGCTACAATAAAGTCTTTTAGGATATTTGACCTTGTTCTACTCTAGAACAAGGCAAAAGAAAAGTTGGGAAATCATACAAAGTTTCAATGCTTGTGGATTAGTCCTTATCAAATCATGAAAATTCTAGGAGAAAACACTTTTAGGCTGAGTTCCTTATAGGGGGAATTGGTTCTATTGCTAGTCAATGGGAAATTTCTAAAACATTACTTTGAATCCTAGAAGATAGACTAAAAAAAATGATTTTATTTCAGCAAGTGTGTTTATTTTCTACAAGTGTGTTTATTTCCACAAGTGTGTTTCTTTTTAGTTGCATGTTTGTTTTCAATTATGTGTTTATTTTCAAAGTTGTGTTAGTCTATGGGGTAGGTGCACTCAAGATTTTATCTTCACTTACCTTACTAACCATTCTTTTGGTTCCAATTTCTAGGAAGAGGTATTTCTTTGTCAAAACATTTTGATGATTTTATTTCTTACACCAACTGAGGAATGGATGTTACTTGCAGTAAGAGGGGACTTTCAGTCTTGAATTCTAAATTGTAGATCAACAATTTCTCAATATTTTTCAAATTTGAAGATCAATTATTAGGTGTTTTCAAACCAAGGTTGAAGGCAACAAGGGATAATCCAAAGCCCACTGGTTAAAATAGAAGGATCTTCTTGAAATAATTGCTAAGATTGTTGTTTGGCATGAGAGTTTCTAAAAGTTCTTAAAAGAGGAACGTAAGGGATGTTCAAAAAATATTAAATCCAAGAAATAACATTGATGTCTTGGCCATATAGTCTAAGTGTTGTTAGGATATAGAAAGAAAATAAAAAAGAAAAGAATGGTGTTAAAAAAGAAGGATTTTGCAAAGTCTGAGAAAGGTAGTCCAATTATATGGATATGCTCTCTAAATAAGCTATCCAGTACCAAAATAGTGCTTCATCAAAGAATCAAATGGAAAAATTATGAGCTACATGGATCAAGTATTCAAAATATTTCCTACGACCTCAAACAAAAAAGTTACAACCTGCCAAGAGCCCTCAAAATTGATTCTCTCATCTAGTCAAACAAAGGATCGACAAACAACGTTCGTGAAGATTCCCAATGAATGGATTGGATTGGGTAGAATATTGTTTCCAAATTTTCAAAAAAAATTGAAAGACTTCATCTTAATGTCAAATAAAATTAATATACCAAATATACACTAAACTTGGTGATTTGAGATTCTGAGATTTTGACTGTAAAGTAACTCAAAATATACTTGCAATATTCACAATTCAGTTGTTGTTTGACACATGTCAGACAAATTTTTGTTGATGAAAAAATGCCTTTGTCATTTCTTCCTTTTGTTGAGGCTATTTGTTGTGGTCTCATAATGCATGCCCCATTTTCTATCAGAAATGGGGAACACCTACTTTGTTTTTCAGCTTTTTGAAACCCTAGTCCTAGGTCTGAATTCTTTTGAGGTTTTACCTAATGTCTTAGTTCACCTCTAGGTCATGGTTTAAAAATTGAGATTCTTGAATTAGAGATCTGATAGAAAATAACTCATTTTCAAAACTCAAAAGGCACATCAGTGCACCTCAATAGGTGTGCTAGTGTGCCTAAACCATTTGTAAGAGAGAGAGGCATTTGTGATGCACAGATGGGTAGCTACGTACCTACACACCACAAAAGTATGTAGAAACCTTAGGTTTATAAAACTTGGGGCCTCTCCCTCCATTCTCCACTATTCTTTTGATATTTCTATCTCTTCTACACCAATTCATAGTTGTGCACCTCCGAGGTGCACCCTCACTTTCATCCTCCCCTGCACAAACAAGGAAAAGCATTTTAGAAACACCCAAAAATAGGTGCACATCAACGCACTCAATTTTATCTTTTTTTGCATCTAAAACAAGAAAAGGACATAAAAAAAATTTAAAAACAAAGCTTAAATTTGAAATAGGGTGCGCAATAGTGCAACTAATTAGGTGCACTACTGGGCACCCTTTAAACCCAAAAGTGCTTAAGTCTAAACATGAGGTGCACTGATGTGCACCCCATATAAAGAATTTTTCTGATAAAAGGCACACCAACACACCTAGTAGTTGTGTCTAGTGCACCCATTATTTTTTCAATTTACAATTTAAATGAAGCTTCTTTGTGTTTTTGAGCATTCCAATTTTAGGGTTTTTGTGCAAGCCAATTTTAGGGGGTCATTAATTCATTTTTCTCCAATTTTGAACTAATGGACACGCTTTTATACAAATATAACAACATCTTTTTCATCCTTCCTTGTCGAGAAAATGGTACCAAAACTAATAGTATTCATGTTTCAGGGCATTCTTACAAAAGTACAGTTTCAAGATGAGTACTCAGAGATTCGAGACAAATTTAGGTCACACAGATTTGGGCAAGTTCCTAAAATTGTGCAATAGACCAACTGAGAGGTCTCATATGATATCTACATTGATCCAATTAGCGTTTTTCAATGTAGTATCACACCCACTGTTAATATAGTCCTCAAAATTAATCATGACACACACAAAGCATTTTGTTCCTAAAGAAAGGGTAGTCAAGAGCATTACAGGAGATATCATTCTCAATCTTTGACCAAGAACATTGAAAAGGTGTTCCATCTCCCAAGGGTGGATCAATTCATTAGACTAACCTATGAGCAAGCAAAGAGATGGTATAGGGAACATATTGATGAAGCTTCTGAGATTATCCAATCTTCATACCATTAGAGAAGACTCCTCTAGGAAAGAAAGTAGGAAAAGTAGACATGACAAGAGGATACATAAAGGAAGACATTGGATATTCAATCATACTCTTGAGTAGAGTTATGGGTTTGTCAGCAACCAGACACCTAAATATTTTTATTGTGCATTTTATTTAGACAATATAGAAAGCAAAGATGACACCTGATTAGGTTTCTACTCTCTATGAGAATTTGGGTAAATAGTTGGTCGTGGTGAAGAAAAATATAAAATTTTAGATGACATCATACTTGGTGTACTTATTAGCTATGAGGGTGATAAATTATCCAAGGCTCTATATAAGGGGTAACATGCAGGATGTAAATGCATGGCCTTATATTGTATATCCTTAGCTGGTGAAGAAGAGGCTTCCAGAGCAAAGAAAAGAATATAGGATTGTAAATGATGCTTTCATATTCACAATAATCTGATTCATAGAATGGGATTATGTGAAGAGAATATCAGAGGAGGCATCTACACATATATCACTAGTTGGAGCTTATTATATCCAATTCTAAACATTTACATATTAAAGGGTAGTGAGCACAATGATCAACCCTAAGAAGCTCCCTAGGTATCCTAGTGATAGACTTATTCTCTTGGAGATCTTCTGACAACTCTTATCTACATATAAAAAAGTTAGAATGCAACACAAAACATGTTGGATGTGGCCTATGACTATAGGACCTTTCTAGGTGGATTGAAGGCAAGATATTCATTCTTTTGAGTGTGAATGGGATCAGTATCCCTTGGATGAGTATAATTCTCCTCAATTATATGTTGACAATATTGGGAGAGTACAACACTTAGCAAGATCTACAAAGTCAAAAAGGAGAAGAAGCTCCACCATCATACCTCCATCTATTCTTGAGAAACCCATTCAAACTACCGCATCAAAAGATGAGATGAAACAATGGATAGATGAATAGGATGTGGAGGGCACTGATATCTTTAAGATGTTATATTTTGACTTTATGCTCATGGGTACTGAGCTGGTCAGAGAAAAAATTAGGGACACTCCAACCAATCAACCTCAATAGGAGGAGTGGAGTCAAATGCCACCCAAATCACAAGGGCCCAAGGTAGCACTGTCATCCCAAATGCAAGTCACATTTTGTCTTGATAAGGGATTGAATACTCCCCTTCCTCCAAACAATGAAGAAGAGCAAGTTCAAATGGGACAAAAGGAAGATCCAAAACAAGTATCCACTGAGGATGTGTCAAAAGAAGGGCATATAAGAAAATAGCCTCAGCAAACTTCCCAAGACACATAGGTGAGAACTATGGGCTCCATAGATATAGAGACTTTCAGTGTGGATCTCTTGCAAAAGGAGAGGACTCTAGAAAGGGGAGACAAGGGAAATGGCATTGAAGAATAGAATCCTTCATCCTTAAAACCCAAATCTCCATTGGAACATATCCCAAGATGATTGAGAAAATAAGTGATAAGGAATAAGAAACAACAATTCACCACAGAGGAGGAAGATAGGATGGAATTGTTTGAAGTTCTAAGGAAGAATGAATCACTTCCAAAATATGCACAGGCATTAGCCTTCATTATGTGTTATCAGAACCAGGACTTGTTTGCTTGTGTGGCTATCCCTCCTCTACATTTGAATGTTAAATAATTGACTCCACAAGATTATCATATTAGGGAGGTCATGCTTGGAAAATCTACCTTGGATACCATAGAACTAATGGTTACAACAATAATGAAGGAGGCATTTAGGAGTTTGGAGCAAGAAGGGGTAGAACTAATAACACTTAAAGGAAAAATGAAATCCTAAAGGGATGTCTAAGTGAAGTTGTTGGTCCCTTGGACCTTGAGCATCTAGAGGAGACTTTGAATACAATAATTGAGAGAAGAGACAAGGGTACAACCCAATTGGATCCATTTTTTAGAGCCTATCAACAGTGGAGGGAAAGTTTTGAGGAAAAAGGTGTACTAATTGTACAAGGAAATCTGAAGCTATTACATGTCATGAAAGATGATGTGGATAGGCTAGTAGCCATTTTGAATCAAGATTTTTTTTTTGATAGATGAGGTACATACCTAGGGCAAAGATTTGTAGGCATTACAAGAAATTAAAGGCCAAAGGTATCTGATGTTGATGGATGTATATATAGCTAAGGAATTAGATAAAATATATGTTTGGATAGAGAATATTGTGGATGGCAATAAATTAATGGAGACATTACATGCAAATATTCATAGGCTCTAGGACCAAGCATAAGAGAAAAATTTTGAAGCTGAGAAACATTATAGTGATGCATGTCTGGATATTTTTGAGGATGATACATGAGAGAAGTTAGTATCGATAGAGGTAGTAGTTGAGAAATTTTGAAAGACTTTTGTAGAACCTTCTAATGATGAAGATATTAGGCAAGCATTCAAAATGGAAGAATCTTTATTAGAGCTTGATATAAAACTCAAAGATTTTGCAAAAACTCATATAGAAGTGGAAATGTATAGAGTTAGAAAACTACAGGCAAAAAATAATAGATAAATATAATGCCTTAGATTTTCTAGATGCAGCTCAAGTCATTGAGATAATCAAGAAATTACAGGGAAAATATCTAGACATAGCTCTAGTATAAAGAGGAACAAAACCTAGATGCCAGAAATTCAATTTTGACACTTACTAAAATTTTGCATTTTGGAGCCAAAGTTTGAGGTGTGCAGGTGCACAGGTGAACTTTTTCAGTAGTGTTCAAGAATATTTTGAAGAACTTAGAGGTGCACCAATAGTTAACTACCAGTTCTAAAATTAGAGCTTTCCATACATCAAAAATGCATTCTGGCAGTAATTTGACTCCTACGAACACCTAGTGAATATGGAGCTTCTATTTTTGCCACTTCCAGTCACTCCTACATCAACTAATGGCTTTCTCTTTCTTATTTTCTCATGCTTTCTTTTTTTTATGACATGTAAAAGCTCATGCATCCAATTAATGATATAAAAGGGATGGAGTCCTACTTAGCACCAGTTAGATAGTCAGTTTGTACATAAATAGATTTGTTTTATTATTTTAAAAGCATATGAGTGCATAAAGATATCTCTCACTCTCAGCACAAATTGAGAAGAAGATTTTTTATAAATTTAGCATTGTAATATGTAATTAAGGTTGTCGTTATTTTTGCAATAATATATGCTTTTGGTGCTTGCATTTGGAGTGTAGTGATTCTTGCCTAAGTGTGTTATATTTTGTGGATGTATGTTCATGGAATGTAATTGGGCCAAAAATTTATTGCATCATTTTTGGTTGTGTGATCTTTTAATTCTGGTGTTTGCTACAGTTTTACAAATTTCACTGACATACTTAGTTTGAGAAGAGATCATCATCTTATTCTTGCATAGATTTTTGTCTTGCATGAGAACATTTTTTGTGGCCTTGTGATCTAATGAAAAGTGAAACATCTTATGGTTATTGAATTCCTCATCGATGATTACATTAGTGGAATTGAGGAAGCACTACTCCTACTTGCATTAGTTACCTACCAATCTTTTTGAAATCTTAACTCACAAAGGTGTTGTTTCCATAGTTTATGTCCATTAGGATTTACTTTTCATGTTATTTGACTAAAATTCTTGTTACCCTGCCTTCATTATTTTCTTTTACAAACAATTTGTTAATTTAGGAATTCATATAGTTGCATTGTTAGATTGCATTCATTAAAAATACAAAAATATAGTTCTTTTTGTGTGTGTTTTATTCTTTTGATAGTAAGAAAATTCTACATCTTATCCAAATTTTTCAAACCAGCAAAGGCCTCCTCATGAACATTCACATTTATCTTCATCTAGTAGATTCTAGTGGGTCACAAGATCGCTGAGAACCTTGGAGTTGATCTTCAGATTAGATTTTCAAGAGAGGATTTTGAAAAGATTCGTGTCATTAAGCATCATACAAAAGAATAGCTCAGCATATGTGTAGCATCGAATCATAGTATCCAGAATCTAATAAGTCCACCATATAATCATAATAGAGTATATGTTCAAATAATAATAATAAAATATATCATCATAAAGCATCATATCACATCAATAAGCATCATCATGTAGATATGATCCAACTAAAAAACATAGTATCTATGATCTATGATACTGGAAATTAAAATATAATATCTAACCATCAAGTCATTGTGAATATCATCCAAAATGAGTATCAAAATATCTCTCAAATATAAAATATAATAAGGTACAAAATGAAAATACGAGAAGCACTACATCCTCCCCCACTACGCATAAGCTTACTCGTGGAAGCCTACAAAAAGATAAGGGTACAAATCTCTTAATCATGTAGTATCCTCCCAAGTAGTAGAAGTCTCATTGTTTGGACCCCATTGGACTCTTACCTACTCTAGATCCCAACCTCTAAGGGCCATCTTTCGATGCTGAAGGATACAAATGGGCTCCAAAGAAATTTTCCTATCCTCCACCTACAAAGCATCCCAGTCAAATACATGGGTTACATTGGGAATATATATTACCTCAAAAACATGGAAAATATCATGGATGCATGATATTATAGGTGGAAACACTAGTCAATAAAAAAAAAGATCGATCCTCTCAAGGATCTCAAATAGTCTAACAAAACATGGTACCAACTTAGAGCCTTTCCCATAATAGATGAGGCTCTTCCAGGGGCACACTCTCAAAAACACCCTGCCACCAACTAAAAAGTGATGACCCAACCTATGGGTATTTGCATATTTCTTCTGCTTATCCTGAGTAGTAAGCAAATGCTCTCTAATATGAACAACTTGCTGATCCATTTCTTGAAGCATCCAAATGATCCCAAATCAAAGGCATATGACATGGTCTACCATACAAGGCTTGAAAAAGTGACATTCCAAGAGAACTATGGTACCCATTGTTATAAGAAAACTCAAAAAGGTATAGATAGTCCTCCAATTTCATATGCATTCCCATCACATACATGCAAAGCATGTCTTCCAAAACCTGATTCACTCTCTTTCTCTGAGCATCCATCTCTGGGTGGTATGCCAAACTAAAATTGAGTTGCCCACCCAAATCATGCTAGAGAGATGTCCACAATGATGAAGAAAATATTGGATCTCTATCTAATATAATCTGATGAGGGATTCCATGCACTCAAACAATGTCTTTCAAGAAAACATTTGCTACAAAAGAAGGTGCGTAGGATTCTCTCATGGGCCAAAAATGTGCTACCTTGGACAACTTTTCCACTATCACCATGACAAAATTATGTCAACATGATGAAATAGGTAACCCTATGATAAAATTGATGGATATAGTATCCCACTTCCACTCTGGAATGGTATGCAGCTACAACAAACTCATTGAATGTTGATGCTCTACCTTCACTCTCTGGCACTCAAGACATCAAGCAACAAAATCATCAAAATCATGCCTCATCCTTTCCCAAAAGTACCACTATCTAAGGTTAGCATGAATATTCTTGATGTTGGGATGTGTGAAATATAGTACACGATGTGCTTCCAACAAAATTAAGGTACAAAGATGACCAGATGCTAACACATAAATGCATCCCAAGTATCGCAATAGTCCATCAGACTCTAAGGAATAATCTAAAAATATCCCCTCAAGGGTACATCCAGATTCAATTCTTGACCTCACCTCCTTAAACCATGTGTCACTAGGTAAGACCTCCAAGATACAACCATGTAAATCTACTCTTAATTACAAAATTGATATGTCTTGTCATGTCTTACTCAAGGAATTTGTGAGAACATTCTCTTTCCCTTTGATGTAGTGAACATCAAAATCATATTCATACAAAAACTCCATCTAAAACTGTTGTCACATATTTAGGTTTGGCTAAGTAAAGATATACTGCAAGCTATGATGATTGCTATGTAGCTCAAACCTATGTCCCAAAAAAAAAAATCTAGCACACAAGCGCATGCACAAGTTCCAAATCATGAGTGGGGTAGTTAAGCTCATGGTCCTTAAGTTTTCACCTATAGGATTAGGCATTGCAAGGATTCATGCACTATGTTGGAATGTCTTAATGGGAAGAATGCTTCTAAGAGGGGGGGGGGGGGGTGGGGGTGTGAATCAGAAGTACTAGCCTTTTAACCACTTTTAAACCCTTAATAACATATAACTAAAATTATCATGCATGCATATAAACATTAAATAATCATGAGAAACAAACATGCATCACCACATAACACTTGAGATTTTGGTGACCCAAAAACCCTCCAGGAATAAGAAGGCAAAACTAGGGTGGGGATGATACCCACAAAATTACTACAACAATTGATTTCGACCACTTATGATGGTTTGCCCTATTAAAGGCCTGCCCTGTTAAAGGCTACAACACACTGTTAAATGTGACCCTGTTAAAGGATTTCTACACCCTATTAGGAGTGTGCCTTGTTAGAGGACTTAAGAACATTCAACTTAGAATGCCACCCTATTAAAGGATTTACATAAGGTTGTTAAACCTGCCTAACTCAATAGGATTTCCAAATTCCTACTACAATTGTGAGAGAGTATTAGAATAATACACCTGAACTAATGAAATCTCTAATGCTGATGTTAGGCTCTTGATCTACTCTTCTATCCCTAATCTCTACTAGATCTAATTTGTTGATTGTGTTCCTTGTTTTGTTCTGATCAACTAGATGTGTAAATGCTATCCTTTCCTCTTAATCTTTGACACCAATGTTCTGCGACGACCTTAATAGGCTTTTCTTTTCTTCCTTTCTCACAATTTCTCTCTCCTCTCTATGTTCAATGACATCAAGACTTCCTTATAAATATTAGTGGTTCGTTATTCATCCTTGGATAAAATGTTCCCACTCAAACCCTTGAAATTCACCCATTGGCTGCATGTAATCTCCAATTTTTTGATTGGTTGCATGAGGATCGCATAGGTGGATGTGAGTATTTGATCTTATCTCCTTATCTTGCTATGATTCATGCATAACCTTTTTTCATCTTTGTTTGTGATTGCACAAACTTTTATGTTGATCCTGCATTGCTCAGCACATGAAGTAATACTGATGCTCGGCACCATCTATTCTGGATTGCTCGGCATCTACTATAGTTTTTGCATTACTTGGGACCTGTTAGTTTTTTGCATTGCTCGGCTCATATAGGATTACTATTTCACTCGAAACCTATTGAATTTCTGCTTTGCTCAGCATATATTGTAATGTGTTGTGCTCGGCAGCAACTGTAGTTTGCTCAGCACTATCTCTCACTCAGCACATAAAGAAATTCTAGCTCGGCTTCCATTGTGTACTCGAAATGTATAGTGAAAATGGTTAAGCGTGTTGACACTCATTTGTCAATCTTATTTATTTGATCAACACACTAGTCGTGATGCAGGGAGCTCCTCTTAATACCATAAACTCATAACAGAAACAAAGAAGCAACAACAAATGTGAAAACAAAATATGACTTCTTATTTGCACCGCAAATGCAAAATTATAGAATTCATAAGTACAATTTTCCAACCCACATGGGTGCCTTCAGTACAATAATTTGTAAGACAAGTTGTGAACTATCACCCAGAGTTGTCCTAGACAATGTTTGGGCCTATAGATGCTTAAAATCATCCCAAACACTATATTAATTTATTTAATATTTCTCTTGACATTATAATTAATTAACTATTAATTAATTATTTTGGTCATATTCTTCTACTTATTTAATTAAATTTATATAATTAAATAAGTTCACTTTCCTAATGTATTTAATTTAAATACTTCCATCCCTAATGTGTTAAATTTATTTAATACATGACCCTCCATAAATCTCCTTTTTAAATAAATTCTATTTATTTAATTTCCTTCATCTCCATTAAATTCTCTAGACCTATGATTAAATTAAATCTTATGTAATTTAATCTTAAGCCTAGCCTAAAACCTTGTCTACAACCATCACTTTCATCCTTCTAAGCCTACCCACTACTTAATCCCATTTAATTATCCTAAACACCTTGCTAAAACCCCTTTTAATCCTAAGTGTGTGCTCACACATGTGTGAGGAACACTCACACTTCCCACACCCCTCATGCCTTCCACACCTCTTACACCTTTGTCCCACACTCCTTTCTTCAAGTTTTCTCACACATGTGTGAGCAAACTTTGAATGTTGACCACTTGCATGACTTGCTTACATGCCTCCCTTATGTCACTTATGTGGATACCACATAGATGCAACCTCATCAAGGCCTCTCTCAAGCCTATATATAGAGCCCTTGTCTCAAGCATTTTACATCTCCCTCATATGCATTGTTATCATGCTAGTTTATCATTTGAGCTTTTTAGTGATTTTCTTTGGAGTTGCATTGTTACTAACCATTTGGTATTTGATAGAGTTCATCTCATTTTACATTGTTAGATTAGTTTATTTCTTACATCCATCTCCATATCCTTTGAATGCTCTCAAATATGGCTACTTTCATAGCCATTGTTTGAAGTATTCTCCACTCAATTAGCATAGGTTCACTCTCATATTTGCATTTCCTACCAAGAGATTCACCATAGTTGTGTTTTGGGAGAGCACACCAACATCCCTCCAATCAAAAACACACCAATAGAGCCTCTCATGGGTGCCTTTTCTAAGCTATTTGAGGTTGCATGAGGACTTGGTCTTTTGGTTTCTTTGAGTTGCAAAACTCAAGCAAGTTTTAGTTATGATTCATTTTATTTTGAATACTTGATATATCTACTATAGCTAACATTTGTTTGTTTTCTCTTGCTTCCAATAGGTAGGTTTTCTTGCATGCAGGGCCCTTCTTAAATAGGCAATTTTATGTCACCTTAGAAGGTTCTAGATGCTCAAACTTAATATCTAGGGCCAAAAAACCCTAACAATACACATAGAGTCAACCAAATATATTTTTGACAAATTATTTTAAAAAAATTGATAGCCCAACTTCTGAAGGCCATAACTCATGAATTGTTTCTCCAATTGGCTATTATAACCACTTTTCAGAAATGACAGCTCCTAATCTATAAGCTTGAAACCACGGTAGCACCCTTCTGTTGAGTTTTCAAACCTCATCCAAGTACTCTAAGTCCTCAAATGGTGAGCCTAAAGATTTTTCTACAAATTGTTCCACCAAAAATCTGCAATAACTTATTTGATACTTAAGCTAGAGAAATGAGATTTTTATGGTAGGCTTATATCTCTAAAATGAACCTTCCTATAGAAAATGAGAACATTCTGAGCTCATATAACAAACTTACTAAAAATAGCAAGTTCCCATAAATAGTAACCACCTTGTCTACTAGTCCTTATTAAAATAGAAAAGATTGAAAATAATTTTTTTTTGGGTGATGCAAGATTGCCCTTACACCCAAGATGCTCTTGCATCAGACGCCCAGGGTAATTTGAGAAGTGACCCCATCACATCTTAGGTGCTCAAAAAAAAACCAAGATGGTTAACCTCCTCCTTTGCTAGCCATGATGAATACTTGACTGGTCTCCCTTTCCATTTGACCAGATATTTCTCATAAGTTTTTTTCCTAGTACTTTTTCCAACACAACTGTTTAGTATCTCCTCAATCTCCTTTATAGCTAAACTAGCTACTAGAATGTTCCACTGCACTTTTGCAACTTCATCTCCATCACCTCCTTCATACCACTCTATCAAATTTGAAATATTAAATATTGGTGAAATATTTAATTTAGCAAGAAACTCCACTTCATACACATTGCTAGAATTATGCATCTTCAATATCTTGCATGGTCCAATCTTCTTCATTTTCAACTTATTATATGTACGCACTGGAAAATGCTCCTTTCTCAATTGAACCATGACTTCATCTCCAATTTGAAATTCCTTATATCTCCTTTCCACACCTACCTTAGCCTTATACTGTGTATTCCCCTTTATGATGTGCTTCCTCACCTCCTCATGGATGTTCTTCAAATGTTCAGCAAAATCTTCTACTTTAGTACAACTTATCTCTCCTTTATCCAACTGCATTAGTTTAGAAGCATTTTTTATACTACCCCCATATACAATCTGGAATGGTGATTTAAGTTAGTACTCCTATTGATAGAATTATTATATGCAAATTTCACCTATGGTAAAATCATATCCCATCCTTTTGGTTTATCTCCAACCAAGCATCTCAGCAAATTTCTCAAACTATGATTCACATCTTCTATCTATCCATCAATCTGTGGATGATGTGATGAATTAAACTTCAAATCTATCTTTAACTTCTTCCACAATGTACACCAGAAATATCCAAAAAATTTGGTATCTCAATCCGAAACTATACTCTTTGGCAAACCATGTAATCTCACCACGTCTGGAAAAACCAACTCTACTACATGAACAACATCACTAGTCTTCTTGCAAGCAATAAAATGTGCCATTTTGAAAATTTTTCAAACACCATAAATATAGAATCATGCATGTGTTGTGTCCTTGGTAATCCAAGAACAAAATCCATGTTGATATACTCCCATAATTTCTCTATTATAAATAATAATTGATACAACCCTATATTCTACTTCACTCCTTTTGCCATCTAACATACTCTACAACTTTGTACAAACTTCATCACATCTTGCTACAATAGTGACCAGTAGTAATTTTAGCAACCAAAGCTATGGTTTTATCTCTACTAAAATTCCTAGCCAATCCTCCACTATGCTTCTCCTTGATAAGATTCTCTCTCATTGAACTTTTTGAAATGTACAACTGGCTTCCTTTGAACAACATATTATCCTAGATTATGAAATCCAACCACTTTTTTCTATGAAGTGTAATAGGTTCTATACAAGCCTTCCACACTTCACAAAAATCAAGATCATCTAGATACAATCTACTGAGTTCCTTGAACCCAACCACCTCTATCTGCATTTCTGTCATTAAAAATTGTCTTCTACTAAGAGCATCTGCAACTTTGTTAGACTTCCCACTCCTATGTTTCAAAACAAATATCTAACTCTACAAAAACTCAACCCACTTTGAATGCCTTTGGTTCAATTTTCCTTGACTATTCAAATATTTCAAAGCTTGATGATCAATATACAAAACAAACTCCTTAGGAAGAAGATAGTGTCTCCACTTCTTCAATGCTTGAACTATAGCATAAAATTTATGATCATAAACAAAATATTTTATTTTTGCATCATTCAACTTCTTACTAAAATAAGCAATAGGTATACCTTCCTGGCTCAAAACAACTCCTATTGTAGTACCACTAGCATCACAGTCTACTTGAAACACCTTGTTAAAATCAAGAAGTGCTAAAATAGGTTGATCAGTAACCTTTTGTTCAATAGATTAAAACTCTTATCTACTCCTACAGTCCACTTAAACTCTTTCCTATCTGCTCTCATTATTTCAATTGAGGGTCCATAAATACTTCTAAAACTTCTTATGAACTTTCTATAAAATGTAGCTAGTCCATGAAAAGATCTTACCTCTGTCACACTCCTTGGAGTAGGCCATTCAAGGATAGCCTTCACTTTCTCTGGGTCCATTTTCAGACCTTCTCTTGAGACAAAAAATTCTAAGTATACCAACTCTTTCTTTACAAAACTGCACTTCTTCAAGTTTATTAGCAACTTTTCTTCCCTCAACTTATCAAACACCTTGAAAATATGAATCAAATGCTCCTCTAATATCTTACTAAAGATCAATATATCATCTAGGTAAACAATGACAAACTTACCCAAAAACTCCTTCAGTACCTCATTCATGAGCCTCATGAAAGTGCTTGGTGCATTGATTAGCCAAAAAGGCATGACTAACCACTCACATAGTCATTTCCTTGTCTTGAAAGCAGTCTTCCACTCATCACCTTCTCTGGTATGAATCTGATGGTACCCACCCTTCAGATCTATCTTTGTGATATACTTAGCTCCACTCAAAAAGTCCATAATATCATCCATCCTTGGCAATGGAAATCTATACTTTATCGTGATCTTGTTGATAGCACAAGAATCTATGCACATCCTCCATTTTCCATTCTTCTTTGGTGCTAATAATGCTAGCATAGCATATGGACTCAGACTCTCTCAAATCAAACCCTTTTGCAAGAACTCATGAACTTGCCTATTCAACTGTTCACTTTCTAATGGTGTCATTCTATGCACTGCCTTGTTTGTAAAATTGGCTCTTGGAACCAAATCCATCTGGTGACTAATCTTCCTCATTAGGGGCAATCCATCAGGTACATTATCTAATGCAATATTAGAAAACTCTTCTGACATATTTGCAACTTCTACAGGTATCTCCTCTACTTCTTCTTTACTATCTTTATGAATTATAGAAAAAAACATATGCTCATGTTTCATACCTTTAAGAAACTATTTTCCATCAACAAAACATATTCTAGCAGCACTACATACATTTTCTTATTTATCCTTCAATGGCTTCAACTTATGATTCACTCCATCCTTAGTTAGAATGTAGGTATCTGCTCGCCCATCATGTATAGCATGCCAAGCAAACCACCATGGCCTACCCAACAACATATGACATATGTCCATAGGTATGATATCACATAGTACCTCATCCTGGTAGCTTCCAATCTTGAATTTCACTGAGCATTGCTCATTAACCATGACCTTGTGGGCATCTTGTACCCAAGCAATATGGTATGGACGTGGGTGTTTCTACCTCTTCAGCTTCAACTTGGTGAACATCACTTCTGACACCAAATTGCTAGTACTTCCACCCTCAATGATCACATCACAAGACTTATCTTCACATCTATACCTTGTGCAAAACAAGCTCCTTCTTTTCTCATGTTCATCTCACCATTCATTACGATTCTTTAGTTAACTAGGACTTCTCCTCTTTCAACATCTTTAGAATGTGAGGATTTGGCATCTTCATCAACATGTGTAACTCTCACCTAACCTTCTATTCTTTGATCTACCCTTCCTTGGAGCTAGGTACATTCAAATGCTCTATGCCTCTCTTCTCCAAAGTGAAAACATTTTCCATGGAAGCCTCCTGTTCCAGATCCTTGTCCTCTACCTCTTCCATTCTGAGCTCAATTGTTATGATCATGGAAATGATTAGAATTATTTCCCCTCTAGTTTTGATTGCTACTTCTAGCCTCATCCTTGTTCTTGTATTCATCATTACAACCACCATAAGATTATCCTCTAGATCTTCCACTACAACCTCTTCCACTATACTTATTGTCAAAATTCTTGCTCAGTTTCTCCTCAACTCTTAGGGAAAACTGGTAGGCCTCCTCAGTACTACTCATTCAAACTAGACTTAGCTCATCCTGAATGCTAGGCCTTAACCCATTAAGGTAATGGATGACTTTCTTCTTATTAACTTTTGCATGGCCAATTCTAATGAGAACTTGGTAGAACTCTTCGATATACTCCAGAACAGATTTTCTTTCTTGCTTTAACCCTTGCATCTTCTTCAAAAAATCAAGCTCATAATCCATAGAATGAATTTTTTCTTAATTTTATCTTTCATCCAATTCTATCTGGTGATTTTTTCTTTTCCCTTTCTATTTTTCTCCAACTGAATCTCCTGCTACCAGATCTTCCCATGTCCCTTTAGTTTTGCCTTTGAAAAATTAACCCTATCAAGATCATCAATATTTTCATCCTCCAAGTACTCCTCTAGTTCATTCATCCAATTGAATAGCTCCTCTGGGTTAAGATTTTCCAAAAATGTGGGAAACTCAAACTTAGGTCTTTTCCAATCTTGGAGATGTCCCTAAAAAGCCTCTCTTCCTCTAGATTTAGAACTGCCTCTAGTTCGACATTTTCTTCTACTTCATCCTCATCCTTGCTGTCATCTCTTATGGGAAGATTCATTCCTCTACACACTTGTTCTTTCAATGCTTGCATTTTTCTTTGGAGGGTTCAAAAACCCTTGGGTGTAACACTTATATCTTTTTTGCCACGCTCTTTTTGTGGAGGCATTTTTGCACTTCCACTAAAACCCTAGTGAAAATTGCCTCACAATCGATGATTTGTCTATACACTCAACCAAACCACAATCCTAGTGTGAACTACCTCATAGTTGATGATCTATCCACACACTCAAGAACTCTATCTCTGATACCACTTGATGTAGGGAGCTCCCCTTAATACCATAAACTCATAACAGAAATAAAGAAACAATAGCAAATGTGAGAACAAAATATGAACTTCTTATTTGTGCTACAAATGCAAAGTTACAAAATTCATAAGTACAATAAGCTAACCCACATGGGTGCCTTTAGTACAATAATTTGCAAGACAAGCTGCAAACTATCACCTAGAGTTGTCCTAGACAATGTTCAAGCCCTTCTTAAATTGGCAGTTTTATGCTATCTGGGAAGGTTATATATGCTCAAACTTAATACCTATGGCCAAAAACCCCTAACAACACCATAGAGTCAGCCAAATACATCTTTTACAAATTATTTTAGAAATTTTGGTAGCCCAACTTCTGAAGGCCATAACTCATGAACCATTGCTCTAATTGGCTATTATAACCACTTTTCAAAAATGCTAGCTCCTAATCTATAGAATCAAAACCATGCTAGCACCCTTCTGTTAAGTTTTTAGATCTCATCCTGGCACTCTAAGGCCTCCAACAATGAGCTTGAAGAATTTTTTGCAAATTGTTCCACCAAAAATCTACAATAACTTCTATGCTACTTAAGCTGGAGCAATGAGATTTTTATGGTAGGCTTATATCTCTAAAATGAACCTTCCTATAGAAAATTAGAACATTCCAAGCTCATATGACAAACATACTAAATATAGAAAGTTCTCATAAATAGTAACCACATTGTCTACTAGTCCTTATTAAAATAGAAAAGACAAAATAAAATATTTTTGGACGACGCAAGATTGCGCTTACACCTAGGATGATCTTACATCAAGTCAATAGCTCCTTTAGAGCCTCAAATGTTGACTCGCACTGATATTACCAAATGTTAACTTTATTTTGAAGAGAAGTGATAGGATGAAACACTTGTAAGAAGTCCTTCACAAATTGATGGTAGTAACCTATCAATCCCATGAAGCTACAAACCTTAGAAACACTAATGGGTGCTAGCTAATCCATGATAGCTTGAATTTTCTTCAGATCCACTACAATACCATCACCTATGATGATATGCCCCAAATAATCCACCTCAGACTAGAAGAATCCATATTTACCCAGGCTTCCATACAACTGATGGTCTCATAAGCAATACAACACCTAGCATAAATGGACCTCATGCTCTTCAATAGTCTTAGAATAGATCAATATGTCATTTACAAAAACAAGTACATGCCAATCAAGGTATGTGAAAAAAAAATCATTCCTCAAACTCATAAACACCGATGACACATTAGTTAACCCAAAGGGTACAATCATAAACTCATAATGTCCATAGCATGTATGAAGAGTTGTTCGATGAATGTTAGCCTCATGAATTCAAAGTTGATGGTATTTTGATTTAAGATCAATCTTTAAGAATACTCTTTCTCCCTTCATCTAATCAAACAAGTCGTCAATTCTTAGCAAGGGGTGTCTATTCTTCACTGTCACCTTATTCAGTTATCAGTAATCAATGCATAAACACAATGACCCATATTTCTTCTTTATAAAGATGACTAGTGCACCCCATGGGGATACACTAGGATGAATATGGCCCTTGGCTAATAATTCCTCCAACTACAATTTGAGCTCACTCAACTCCTAAGTAGTCATACAATAAGCATCTCATGAAATAGGCTCCACTCCTAGAATGAGATTAATACAAAAATTAATGTCTTGTTCTAGCGACATACCTAGCATCTCATTAGAGAATATGTTAGCATACTCATGAAGGAGTGGGTGATCATCCAACATCACCTTATGGTTCTCAACCTCCTCAAGGTCATTGATAGAGACCACAAACATCTAACATCCATGTCACACACTTTTCTTTAGCTGCTTAGCTAAGATCATCCAAAGTGAGACTGGCCTCTAGACCCCTACAAGCTCCAACTCCCACCTGTATCATCCACACACTATACCAACATATGTCAGTAATCTATATTTTCCCAATGGGTGGCTAACCAATTTATACCCAACATGATGTCATAAGACCCTAAGTGTAGGATACAATATCACCTGTGGTGGTGAAGATGCCCAAGTCCAACACACACCTACTAACAATGGAATCCACAGTCATCTTTGAACCTATAGCTAACTCAACCTACCACCTATCAAATTTTTGTGTTACCACTATCCCACATCATTGAATAGGGTATGGTAAAATAAAATTATCTAAATTACTTGAATCAAATAATAATATAGAAGAAATATCATACAACATACTTGTAGCCTCGACTACAGTACCCTAGTTCTCAATTTGACAATTTTCAACCATTAAAAGCCTTGTGGGATCTACCTACATCCTCCATGGTAGGATTAGATATGGCCACACCTTTTTTAGGTCCTAAAGATTCCTTTAGTGGACACTCAGTTGATTTATGGCCAAGTTGACCACATGAAAAACATGCTCCTCTAAAACTAGAACTAGTTCCACGTCCACCCTAGGGAGCACTAGAAAATGGTGTACTCCCTCTACTAGAGTCTTGTAGGTAACCTAATATGGATGGCTCTACCATGATTATTTACCTTGACTTTGTTCACACCCCTTCCCTCCTATGGTACCTTAACTTTGTCCTCTCTGAGGCTAATATAGACAACATTGTCGACACTAGTGACTATGACCACCTTGTGAGGGTGATGACTAGGCTAGGCCTTTCCCTATGAACTATGTCTAAGGGGGTGGTACACTCTTCCCTATGGATCATGTACTATGGATTCAAGAGCCTAATCTAACATTAAACCCCCTAGCCATATTTATCTAAAAAATTATTGCATTCTCTGTGGCGAATACAAGTGTCCTAGGCTAGTGAAGATGGACACCCCCAATGATAGAGTCTTTAAGACCCATAAAAAAATGTTGTATGAGGAGTACCTCATCATAATGGTAGCTGGAGTACTATCTCATCTTGAAGAACTTCCTCTCATATTGATCCATTGACATGTTCCCCTATTTGAGCTCATAGAACTCATTAGCACGAGCCTCTTGATACTATGGAGATAGAATTTTTCCCTGAACCTCTCCTCAAATATCTCCCAAGTGAGATCTATTATGTTTATTTGGAGCTTCTCACTCTCCATATCCCACCATATAGATCCATGGTATCTAAATTGTGTAAAAGCACAATAGGCCTTCACATTTCTTTCATACACATGCAAAGAGAAGTAATGCCCCATATCTAGTAACCATGTCTTGACCTTGAGACCACCTCCTAGGCCATCAAATAATAGTGGTTTAGACCTCTAAATGTATCTCATCTTATCCATTAAAATGGAGACTCCATCATCCCAACCATGACCTCTCCAATGGTATTCTCCATCACTAGTTGGTGTGCAAGAATGCTCAGTGTCATGCCCATGCTCTTCTCTGCCTCCATGCTCTACAATGTGGGAGTCACCATGGTGAGATCCCTCTTCTGAGCCACAATCATGTCATTTTTCCTTAATTCAAGGTCCTAGCTAAGCTATAAGATCCTATAACAAAGACATCAATGCCTCAATAACCACTTGATTGTTATTACTCTATCCTCCCCCACCATTCTTACATTCCTCCTCATGGTGTTCTTCTTCATCATTATTTTGTTTGTTATTCCTTTGACCACTAGGTCTAAATACAAGAGGCATCTCTAAGGGAGCAACCAAATAAGAGTTAGATTCATACACAATAAACATAAGTATCATAGCATAAGCCAAAATAAGATACCATTATGTATAACCAAAATGATTTCATAGTGGGAGCTTAACATAGAGATCCCAATGTTATAATATGGGCTCTAATACCAGATGTAATGCCCCACCTAAAGATAATTAGAACAAGGATAAATAAAATCCAATACATTTTTTTAATAACAAGCATGGATTTTAACAACATCAACATGCAGCTAATCAAAATATTGCAATCGAAGACTTAACCAAACTATCTAAGCATCCAACAATCTCCAAGAAGCGCTACTTACCAATGCATTCATTAACCAACTATGAAAGTTAAACAAAAAATGATATACTTAATCATCAAACTATCAAGACCTAAAAAGGTGTGCATCCCAATAGGGTATCCAAGACACCCAATCTTGCTTCTCAAAGATGCACAAAAAGGATCTTTGTCCTTAGTGCAAAGAAGTATAGAAAGCCAAACTTGCATGAATGAACACATGCTCACACAAGAAAGTATCATGCCCTACACAAGGAAATTCTATGTCACATGAGTGAACACTCAGTTGCATGAGAGAACACTTGGTCACATGAGAGAACACCTAGTCACATGAGGGAACACCTTAAGCATGAGCTAGTAGTTTCTCGTGTGAGTAAACACAAGGTCATGCATGAGAGAGTGTACTCTCATGTGAGCATCTACCATGTCCCACATGAGAGAATGCTTTCCTCATGTGAGGAAATGCATCTCTGACACAAAAAGGGCTAACAACAATTATAAAATGCATAAATGGAAGTATGGTAATAATAAATCCTCCACACTAGGGAGTATGAAAATATATAAATCAAGGCTCAAACATTTGAAAACATGGATATGAAAATGATGTGTAAACAAAGGAGAATTAAACATCTAACCATCTACTCTATAGCATCTAGTGTAATCATGTCAAAATGTAACATTGTAATGAACATACATGCGCATAAATAAACTATCTCAATAAACCGAAATAACATAAACCACATGGAAAACATACTCCAAAAAGATACAGAGAACCATGTGAGCATCCAACTCTAAAACTAAACATGGAAGAAGGCCAACTTTGTACACCAGTCCCCAATAGTGGTATAGGTTGATACACCCCCAACCACATGGAACCTGTAGGCCCACTCCCACCAAGATAATGGAGATAGTGATCTAAACAAAAATGCACACAATACAGTTATCCATGGCTAACACTCATGCCAAACAATACATAGGACTAAAACTAAGATCACAAGACAATGCAATACAGCACATCCTAATCAGACGTTCTATGGGTGTACTACATAGGGACTCTAGTGGAGATTAGATCGCTTGGCATCACAGAGCCCAAGATAAACATCATCTAGAAACTCTCCCTTGGTAGGTCATAACATTGTGTCCTTGGATGAACCATATAGACACTTGCCCTTGGATGAACCATATAGGCACATACCCTCGAATGAACCATAGAGGTATGTCACATTTTATTATGTTAATTTTTTACCCATTACTCATTTAGTTATCAATTATTAGAAACTTCTTCATGGCAACCTTGTTGGGAACATGACCCAACGTTATGACAGAAGCCCCTTCACTTGCCTACCCTACATACCCATGCTCACCACATGATGAGTGCCCAAAGGTATTGCAGTTTCCCAACCCAACCCCAATAAACATAACTCAACTAAAAGAAACTATCAGTTTGGGTTTCCCAAGAACCCGACGATGGCATGCTCACATGCTCATATGTGGGCACACTAACTAGATGAAGATCATAACAACATGGGCTGAATGAGAAACAATAAAAATACCAAGTATCAAATCACCCAACCGAGCACATAGCTAGGAGTATGAATTCGACGAGAATCCTAATGCAAGAAGAAACATTTACGGTTGGATTGGATTCCTCATGGATAATCTAAGTCCATGACCAACATCAGTGCCAAGAAACTCCCAAGAAAACTAGGCAGCACACAAATTGAGGTGAAGTCAAAAATGCCCAAAAACCAACATTGATGAAAAACAACAAAATTAAAACCCTTTTTACAATCAGCTATAAAAACCCTAGATATTAAATAAAATTTGGATTTGGAGTTCTCATGCAAAAACGGCCAACATAACAGCCTGAAACCCTAAAACCCCACTCCAAAAAGTAAAAAAATGATCATACCTGCCCAACTGGGTAGAGCCAATATATAGGAATGGAGGGGAACACTAGTTCTCTACCTCCTAACATATCAATAGTAGAAATAGACTTTGAAATAGAGCTAAACCATAGAAACAGAAGAGGCCAACCTTGCAACCAAAAGTGCAAAAATAGGAACTCTTGTTAGAATATATAGTCCACTAATATAATTGTGGGGGGGATGAGGGTGAATCAATTATCCAACCAATATCACAATTAACAATCTTAAACAATCTTAACCATATAAGTAATGTAAACTAAAACCACAACAAGATACTCATACACAATAACACCACATATGTTAACTAGGGAAACCCTTGATTAGAGGGAGAAACCTGGTGGAGATGGTACCCACAAGATGATGTACTAATATAAATATTCCTTATTAGAGGATAGACCCTGTTAGGCATATGTTACAACATTCAATACAAATGAGTCCCTATTAGGAGACTTTGAATTCCTATTAGGAGATTCCAACCCTATTAGGAGTTGTAGAAGATAGCTAGACCCACTACCCAAATAGCTTCAAGGATAAGACCAATGAACCCACTATCCAAATGATCTCTGTATTATTCCTTGCAGAATAATAGATTCAAAATGTACTTTCTTCCTCTATCTTTTTCCTATCAACCGAATCTCTACTCCTCCAAATCTTGTAACCACATCTTGAATCTTGCATCAAATAATCCCTTAGATCACTTGCACATATTCAGTAAGCACTCTACTTCTTTTCGCACTTAGCACTTCTTGCAAATAATAGATACATACATCACAAATTACAATCAAGGAAAGCATCTTTCCTTTATACCATATTTTCATAATTGCCTACCCATATATCTTTACGAGTATGTCTAAGAATCATGTACTTTCATATATGCTTTCACAATGTACTTAATAGATATATGCTTTATCTTAGAATGTTGTACATGATTCTTAGACATACTCATTCTACTTGTGTTAACACAGTAAATGATAATAGGTTCTTCAATACTAATTTTGATGTCCTTCAACATCTGCTTCATCTACATAACTTGATTATAGTTATTTGTTGCTAAAACATACTCTACCTTAGCAGTACTCTTTGAAATACAATCTTGCTTCTTGCTTAACCAAGAAACCAATCTTCCTCCAAGAAAGAGTGATCCACCAATAGTGCTCTTTCTTTCATCCATATTGCCTACCTAATCAACATCAGTATATGTGCATAAAGTGAAATTACTTGATCTGTCATAAAAAATACCATAATTGGACGTCCATTTTATATATCTGAATATTCTCTTTACTACTACAAAATGATATTCCTTAGGATCAATTTGAAATCTAGCTACAATCCCAACTGTATTTTCTATATATGGTCTAGTGTGAGTCAGATACTACAAAACTCCAATCATTGATATATACTTCTTCTACTTAACTATAGGTGTCTCGTCTTTGATGGATAACTTGTGACTAGTTATCATAGGTGTGTCAATAGGTTTGCAACTTTCCAAATGAAACCTTTTCAATAAATATTTTAGGTGCTTAGCTTGTGAAATGAATATACCATCATTACTCTGCACAATCTACAAACCTAGGAAAAACTTCATTCCTCCTATCATGCTCATTTCAAATTCATTCTTCATCTCCTTAGCAAATTTATCACTAGCTTCATCATTACCTCCAAAACTGATGTCATCAATAAATATTATAATAATCAACAAACCATCTTCAATTTCTCTTAGATACAAGTTATTGTTTATCATATCTTTAGCAAATCCAAACTTTGCCAAGTAACTATCCAACTTGCATATCAGGTTCTTGGTGCTTTCTTTAGACCATAAAGAGCTTTCTTCAATCCACATACCATGTATTTTTCTTCTAATAAAGGAAAACCTTTAGGTTGCCCAATATAAACCTCTTCTTCTAGTTCTTCATTCAAAAAGGTACATTTAACATCCATCTAATAAACCTTGAATTTCTTGTTCACTACATAATCCAGGAACATCCTTACTTCTTCCATTCCTAATACAAGTGCATATGTTTCCTCATAATCAATGCATTCTTTCTATGAATACCTTTACAAACAATTCTAGCCTTGTTTCTCACAACTTCTCCTTGCTCATTCATCTTATTCCTGGAAATCCATTTTGTTCCTATCACATTCTTGTCTTTTGGTCTAGGAACTAACTCACATGTATCATTCTTTACTATCTGATCCAATTCTTCCTTCATTTCTTGGATCCAATGATTATCTTTGACTACTTTATATATGCACTTGGGTTCAAATTAAGATATCAAGCATATCTCCTTATGTACTCTATTCATTGTTATAACACCTTTGTCTTTACTTCCAATTTTCTACTCAAGAGGGTGATTCCTTGTTAGATTTTTGTTGGGGTAGGAGTTTACATCTCAACTCTTATCTCTTCTCTAGGTTTAGAACTCTATTCTCCTCTATGCTCAAAAGTTAGCACATCATTCTGCAAATCATTGTTAGTCTTAAACAAAACTTCAACATTCTATCTAATAATTCTAGAGTTATTATCTTCTTCATCTAAATTATAATATATCATCTTTTCTTTGGTTCCAAACTTCTCATCAATCCTTACATTTTTTCATTTAACTATTTTCTTAGTTCTATAGTTGAAACATCTACAAGCCTTACTTTTCAATGAGTAGCCAAGAAACATACCTTCATCACTTCTTGGATCAAACTTACCAATGCCATCATCTTTCTTAACAAAACATTTGCTCCCAAATATCTTAAAATATTTGACTAATAGTGAATATCCAAACCATAGTACATAAGGTGTCTTATTCATACCTTTTCTAATATGTACCCTATTTAGAGTATATATTGTAGTATTAGCTTCTTCTCTCTAGAATGTCTTAGAAATATCATTCTCAAATAACATTGCTCTAGCTACTTTTGATATAGGCTTATTTCTTCTCTCAGTAATCCAATTTTTCTTAGGTGTTCTAGATGAAGATAGCTATCTTTTGATTCCATTTACAAAATATGTTAAATTATCTAGAGGTGAATTCTCCTCCTCTATCAAATATCAAACACTTAATCTTAACACCAAATTCATTCTCAACTCTATTATTAAATATCTTAAACTTCTCAAAAGCTTCAAATTTCTCTTTAAGAAATGCTACCCACATCATTCTAGTGAAATCATCAACAAAAATCATAAAATATGTTTTACCATAGAATCCTCTTGTTCTAGAAGGACCACTCAAATCTATGTGAATGATCTCCATCTTTTCTGTGGTAGTAAACTTCTTGCTAGGGAATGATACTTTCTTCTACTTAACCAAAATCAATTCCTTATACACAACATTACTAGGCTTAACAATCTTAGGCAAGTCTCTGACTGCAAAAGTGCTACTAACCTTCACAATATTATCAAAGATTATGTGACAAAATCTTCTATGCCACAACCAACTATTATCCACTTTAGCTACCAAACATGTCATCTCAGTAGGATTCAACTAAAATGCTTTACCTGTCGATCTAGTGCCAGTTCCAATCATCTTACCATCTGTGTCTTTAATAGTGCAGGTCTTCTTAGTAAACTACATTAGATAACCTTTTTCCACCAACTATTTAACACTCAACAAGTTATGCTTTAATCCATCAACAAAATAGACCTTATTAGTGCTAGGTTTACCATCAAGAGTAATGGATCCGATTCATGTTATATGACAAGCTGCATTGTTAACAACTCTAACAATACCTCCATCATGATTCTTAAACTTAAGATACTTATTCATATCACCAGTCATGCAATGTGAGCAACCAATATCAATTATCCAATCAAAGTTATTTTCCACTTGGGTAACCAGAGCTCTTTCTTCTCTAATTTCTTTATCAAGATCATCTTCCTTGATAACCATAAATCCTAATTCATCGTCACTTCCACTTTGACCTTTCTCATCAGATTCTCCATCTTCATTAGCATGCAAAGAATTTCTATCTCTATCTCTTCTAGGGTTAAACTTTCCCTTATATTTATTCTCTCTTTTAGGAAACTTAGATGCATAATAACCAAATTCATTACAAGTCCAACATTTAAATATTTTCTTACCATCTTTTTCTTCTTCTCACTAGAAGGGTTATTCCTTCCTCAATCTTCTTGTCTTCATTAGCTCTACTGCTGCCAAAAAAATCTCCACAAGTGAGGTCAAATGTTTAGGGCACTAAAGGTTTTTTTGACTCTTACAAGTTCACCAAACTATCTCAAATCTACTTCTTATGATTCTAATCTTCCAAGTAATGATTCGTTAGTGAAATCCTTAGTGCAAGGCATCACTAACTGAATCATCTGCTCTATTGGTTTGAATGGTAATGTCAAAAATTTTAAGATCTTTCATAAGGCTTCATCATCTTCCTTGGTTCCACCATGATATTGAATTCCTACAACAATTTATGATATTCTACCAATATAACTTCTCATAGATTAATCTTCCATCATTCTAGCATTTTGAAATATGCATCCAATTCTATAATCGCATTCTTTTTGCATGATCAGCACCTTCAAAAGTTGATTCTAAAGCTTTCTAAATTTCATGAGATGTTACAAGTGACTTTACCTAACTGTACTCATTCTCTAGAAGTATTGTCAGTAGGGCTTCTCTTACTCTCATGTTACACATGAATAGATCTCTCTCCTCTTCACTGCATCCTTCAGGCTTTTCTTCTTCAACAATTTTCTTCTGACTTCTTGTCAAGATCCAATAACCTATACCCATGCACAACATATGAGTTTTCATTTTCTCCTTCCAACTATCATAGTTGGCCCCATCAAATCTTGGACTATCCTTCCTGAACATGTTCACCATTTTTTAAGATTAACCTCAGATAGAAATAATAGTTATGTGTAAATATAACCAATATCAGAAAATGGTAAATCACACATAAGAGAGCACAAGACACAAAGATTTAACGTGGTTCACCCAATCCCTAGGCTATGTCCACCAACAAGAAGTCCAATATTATTATGATCTAATTATTAAAACCTAATTACAAGCTTTTGTTTCTTACAAAATTAGGGCTAGAATAATAGAAAAATAGTAGCTAACACCTTTTACAATATAAGGGCATTTTTGGCTTCAAGGGCCAAAAACCCCCATGGGGGCATTGCCCCTCGACCCCACTCTGTAATGTGATATGGAGCACACTTGGGGCACTACCCGAGGACCTCGTAGGGGTGTTTCCCCTTGATCCTATCTTGGGGGCCCTGGTCCCAAACCCCCATAGAAATAATATGGGGAGAAAACCACGTCAAATAAACCTCCAAGTCTGATTAGGCTCCAAATCACAACATCATAGATCTCCCAAAGCTATTAAGCTTATTCTTCAAAGACCTAAGGATCTAATGCCAATTGTTAGAATATATAGTCCACTGATATAATTGAGAGAGAGGAGGGGGGGGGGGATCAATTATCCAACTAATATAACAAATAACAATCTTAAACAATTTAGCCATATGAGTAATGTAAACTAAAACCACAACAAGATACTCATACACATTAACAATAGATATGTTAACAAAGGAAACCCTTGATCAAAGGGAAAACCATGGTGGGGATGGTACCCACAAGATGATGTACTAATATAGATATTCCTTGTTAGAGGATAGACTATGTTAGGAGTCTGTTATTACATTTAGTACATATGAGTCCCTATTAGGAGACTTTGAATCCCTATTAGGAGTTGTGGAAGACAGCTAGACCCACTACCAAAATAGCTTCAAGGGCAAGACTAATGAACCCACTATCCAAATGATCTATGTATTATTCCTTGTAGAATAATAGAACCAAAATGTATTTGCTTCCTATATCTCTATCCTATCAACCAGACCTCTATTCCTACATATCTTGTAACTAGATCTCAAATCTTACATTGAATAATCCCTTGCATCACTTGCATGCATTCAGTAAGCACTCTACTTCTTTTTGCACTTTGCACTTCTTACAAATAATAGATACATACATCACAAATTACAATCAAGGAAAATAGCTTTCCTTTATACCATATCTTCATAATAATTCCTTGAGTTATCCTTGAGGCTTTTCTAATTAATTGCAATAAGAAACTTAATTTAATTATAATTACAATAGCACTATTGGCTCATAGTCTATACGAAACTTTACATGTGTGATATGAAGACTCGTGCACTCACTGATGTCATCATATGACTATCCTCTATCACTTCCTAAGTGTGCATCTCTTTATTACATATGGGATGTAAGATAGACAACAATTATCAGGAATTGATTTCCCAATACTGTCTCTAAACTACTCTCTGTAAATCAAGTACAACTTTTGTACACCATTGACTTAGACTCTATGCACTTAACTATGTCATTAGGACATTGTGTTGAACATGTCCATAACTATGCATGACCAAACAATTAAATGATTGTTTGTACCATTGAGATCTATGTCTACTACTCTACCAGTCTTTATAGAAATAATGCTATGTTGAAATCAATGACAAATGCAGTCATGAATGCAACATATCAATACTCTTCAATGCTCAAGATACTCCCTCAATATAGTATCATTAGGATTCATGCTAACAACACTCGCAATAAAATAATCTCTCTACCCACCAAAAGTCTTGGCAAACTGAGGTATCCCCAAACTGGATCCAACAAGATCAATCTCGTGATGATCTCATGCCTATAGCTCTTGCATCGAGTAAAAAAACAAAATACATCCTGAAGAGGATTTTGGATTTTTCTCTCAAATTTGCAATTCAAAAGTGAGAAGTTAGAAATAATTTAGTTTTTGGGATATATATATATATATATATATATATATATATATTCACTTTAAAAGTGAAATATTAAAACTGGAAAGTAACTAGCTCACTAAAATAAATCCCTCTTTTTCCCAGACAAAATTGGACAATTCCAGTTAAATGGAATTCAGCTATGGAAAAGTTGTTGATAATTAAAATAATTCAATTCAAAACCAAAATACCCTTAAAACATTAAATCACAACATTCCTTACTAATTTCCAAGATAAATGGGGATATCTAAATGAATAGACATAATATTGGTCTCGTCACAAATGTAAATGAATCTAGATTTATTAAACCATCAAAGGGTTTAATTAACAATTAACAAGATACGTCGCCCATACAGGGACAACATTTTCTAGGTATAAATAATTAAATTACTAACTCCATGTGTCACTGTCAGGGATATAAATCTTGCACACTAAACAACACAATCAAGTACAATTGCATATAATCATATAGCTAAAGTGATAAATGTATTAAATCAAGTAATTAACCATTTATTTAATTATATTAAAATAATATATTTACATCACTCACTACATCATAAAACATCTCAAAGCAAGAATGAAGTAGATATACGTACTATCAAATCATAATATCTAGAATCCAATAACTCCACCATATAATCATAAAAAAAGTATATGTCCAAATGGAAAATAACCAAATATCATCATAAAGCATCATGTCAAATCAATAAGCATCATGATGCATATACGATCAAACTAAACAACATAGTATCTGTCATCTATGATACTGGCAATCAGAATATAGTATCTGACCATCAGGTCATCTCGAATATCATCCAACATGAGTATCAAAATATCTCTCAAATCCAAAATATAATAAGGTACATAATGCAAAGATGAGAGGCACTATAATTCCTCCATGGATGTCAATAAAGAGGGAGAACATCATGTTGGAAATGATTGTTCTAGGTTCTTTTTCATTTAATATTTATGTACATATAATTATAATTTTTGTAGTAAAATGGTCACAATAATTATCTAATGTTGTTTGTTCAACTAGGAAACTACCAAGTTAAAGAAATGAATGTATGTATTGAGCCTCTTATCGATGATTTGTTAGAGTTATGGAAGGGTTTCACTATCTGTGACGTCTCTAGATTGATAGGACAAAGACAATTTCAATTCCATGTGATGCTTGTATGGACAATACATGATGTTCTAGAGCTAACACATTTTAGTGGTCCTCTCTCTCTCTCTCTCTCTCTCTCTCTCTCTCTCTCTCTCTCTCTCTCTCTCTCTCTCCCCTAATCCCTAGCCCATATATCTTTATCTCTTATACTCCCACCCTAACCCCTCTCTCTCTCCCCCTTCCTTTGTAACCTATGTCTCTCCTTAAACCCTATTGAAAATGAATAATGCGCACAAAAATTTAGCACAAACCAAGCATGAAGGATTCTCATTTTTTGGGAAGACAAATTTAGGTTTGTGGTTGGATTAACTAGGTTTAATTTTAGATTATTTGAATCTACCTAATAAGCTATTTATATTGGCAAAACTTATCAAAGAAATTTAATTACTAACATTAGTAAACAAAAATTTGTTGCCAATAGAATTATAATTGAAATAGATTTTCTAAAAAAGTAACAATGGAAAAGGAAAACATTACTGAAAAAATAGCCAACAAAATCTGAAGAAAACAAAGCAACATACACTCTCCACCGAATTTTTTTGTGTGTTTGAAAAGTTCAATGCCTATGAAAAAGAATTGGAAATTAAAAACCTTTCTAATAGTATGACTTTATGTTGATAGAAAGTAGTCATCTCTTGTTACACAATAATTTTTTTATATAAAATAGGTAGATATTCTGAATCACGCAATATTAGATGCATTTCAATTATAGTGCGAATCATTGACCAAAAAGCTCTATTACATGCAAGATACAACATTTAAGTAGTTTTAGGTATCCTATTTTCTCAATTATGTCCATTATATGTTATGAAGAGATTAAAGTGGCTTGTTTATTAATCATTGATGTTATGTGATTGTAGGTTGTTGTGAGGAAATCACTTGAAAACATGAAAGGTGAGGTGGTGAACATATTCATAAACACTTTTCATTATAATGAGTGTGAGTGAGAATATTAGTGTTAACATGATATGAGTGCAATTGGTAAGAATAACATCGTCAGAAGTGGATAGAAATCAAAAAAAAGTGGCAATAATGGAGCACATATATTCAAGCAAGATGTTGAGGAGGGTGAGAAGAAAGAAAAGAAAAAATTAGAGTTTTGGTCATACAAGCCATACAATCTAGTATCGACTTCATATGAAGTTGGGTTCTTTTAGCATGAATGTTGATGATATTCCTATGGGGGAGTGTCCTAGCAATGTTTGATCATTAGAGAGATTGACAACATGACCATGTGTTGTATTCATGACTATGTTTATCATTGATATCATCACGTTGAGAAGATTGGCATAGTAGTAGAAAAATATTGGGGTTGAACGGATTGACTATTGAAGATTACATCAAGAAACATTAGGGAAATATTTTACAGTGTGTCTTGATTTAGTGGTTAAGTGTGCAGGCAAAAAGTCAAAGATTGATAGCAGTTATTTGTGATTTAGAGAAGGCAATTTGTAGAAAAAGTTCTTAAGGAGTGGTTTCTAGCAATTGGATTATATCTCCTAACAAGGATAGAATTTGGTAAAGATTAGTTAGATAGAGATAGAAGAAAACCTGATGATGATGTCAGTGAGTGCACCAAGTTTGAGGTCACATGTGTGAGAAATTGTAGAGATTGTGAGTCGACATTATTTTGTAATTATGAAAAGATGTAATGTATTGTATTATCTTAATAAGGTCCTATTATAATTGTAATTGGGAATGCCTCAAGGATGACTCCATAAAATATTTTGAGGACATGGTATAAAGGAAATTTATTTTCCTTGTGATGATGTATACAAGTAATTGTGTATGTGATAAGTGAAGTGTATTAGTAAATGCAAGTAAGTAATCAAAGGGATCATTATGGTGCAAGTTTGTGGATTTGGTATTAATATTTGAGAAGTGTGGAAGAAGCATGGTAAGAGGACAAAGAAAGAGTTTCAATTTCTCAGATCAATTGCATTTCTATTATTCTAAAAGGAATAATACAAAGTCCACTTGGACAATGAGTTCGTTGGTCATACCCTTGAAGTTTTTTGGACAATGAGTCCACTTGCTTTATACAACTCCTAACAAGGTTGGAACAACTCCTAATAGGTTAGAATCTCCTCACAATGATTCAAAGTCTCCTACCATGGACTTATATGTACTAAATGTATTTCATTGGCTCCTAACAAAGTCCATCCTCTTAAAAGGAACATATATATTAATACATTATTTTGTGGGTATGATGTACCACTAGGTCTAGCTACTTCCAAATCCTTTACTTTTTAAGGACTCACTTAGGCTTAATACTATCCTATTAGGATTTATTAATACCCTAATACCTAGAGGACCTTCATCCTATCCTCTAATCACTTTCCAACCTACTTACACCAATAGTTAGGGTTCTTTCCTTACATAAATATGTCTTTACAACTCATTGATGACCTTATTCCTATGGCTCTCTAACCAAATCCTTCATCCTTGTAGAGTGATGACTTTCATCAATAGTCTTGGACTCCTCTTGAACTTCTGGACACCAATCTTGCAAGTTAAACCCAATTTCTTTACTCCTAACTCAAAATTGCTCAAAATAGGGGTACAAGGATTAGCCCACCAACTTGGGTTTTTGTATTTTATTTCTAAATTACTCCAAATGAGGTGGAAAAATAATTTGGTATTCAAATACCCTTTTGGAAAATATTAAATATTTTGTGGGTTTCAAATCTCTAAGGTGTTCGTACCCTATCTTTAAGGGTTTCAAATCAATGTTGACTGGTCTAGTTAGGGTATGGTATTTCCTCCTTCAAACCTTATCATGGGTTATTTTCTCTTGGTACAAGTTTACCTTACTCAACTCTCCCCATTATGCATAATTTGGGTTGAAGCATTGAGCACTTTCAAACCCCCAAACTTCTCATTCCATTATGTGATTCGCCTAACCAAGTAAAAGACTTTCCTAGGGCATCACTTTAAAATTTCTTGCCATGCTTTTCAGGGCCCCAAATCTAGTATACATTATGTACATATGTTGTAATACCATGTCCCTTGAAACCATGAAGAACTCATGGTAGAAATTCATGGGAGAGTCATTATTGCTCAAAAACCCAAAACTAAAACAACATGTTGCCTATTTAGAAAAGAATTTCAAAACGAAATCAAATGAACACTTACAACCTAGAAACCTGAAGATAAAACTATTGTACAAACATAAGTAATAAAAATCCAACACATTATTGGTTTGTTCAAACCATTTGTTTGTATAGGTAAATCAAATGCAGCAAATTGTCTGGAAATTATGCATTCACTTGTTCAAACTTTCTTATTACAATTCCCAACCCTTGGGATGTTTTTGCATGATGATTATATAGGTTTCCAAGGTGGTTTCATGTGGTTTTCCTTTTTGCCAAAAAAATTTCAAACAACTTTTCAAAAAGTTTCAAAAACTTGACAACTTTTGGTTTCTATGAGCAATTTTCTCTCCTTCATCTTGGAACCTCTTGACTTGTCTAGATGTAACCAAAAATTATGTCTAAACATGATTTTTTCCCTAATATGCCAATATGCATTTTTTTGGCCATTTTTTCCTGCTTGAAATTTTTTTCCAATATTTTCCCAACTTGACATCTTTTCCATCTATTCACTTCCTAACTCTTATATGGTATGCTAGGAATCCTTAGCCATACAAGAGGGTAGAGTCAAAGACACACCTCTTTCACACTTTTCAAGGTCCCAGAACTATGTTCATGAAATAAATCAAAACTCACAAACACACCAAAAGCATCTACCTAACAACTCCTAGCTTGCTCACATCCTTGACTTGGCTAGAGCCAGTAAAGCTCAAAACTAAACCAAAAATGAAAACTTGGACCAAACTTGGACTAGGTGCTCTTGCACCATACTCCCCCCCAAAAAAAAAGTGAATCCATCCTTGGATTGATGAGGCTTGGATCAATGCCAAAATCTGACTCTCTAACCTAAGTGGCATCAGCATCACCTTTTCCTAACCATTGGATAAGATGTTTCAAGTAAGCCTTGGTCCTATTCTATTTGTAAACCATGGAATCCATTATTCTTTCTACTTGGAGAGGGGGAGGAAGAATAAGTTGAAGGCTCGCTACATGCTATAGGACCTCTTAGATACTCTGATTATAATTTGGGTCAGGTCCTTTATAAGCAATCAAATTTGTAATATTAAAAATTGGTGACAATCCTAGGACTGCAGGCAACTCTATCTTATATGAATTTTCTCCATATTTGTCAAGTATCCTACAGGGTCCTAGCCTTCTCATTTGGAGCTTGTGTGGTGTCCCTTTGTACAATATTTTTTTGTTCAAATGGACCATCACAAGATCCCCAAGCTAAACTTCAAACCCCTTCTTGAGGCATCCACCTTTTGCTTCATTCTATCAGCATTGTCAGTCAATGTCTTCTTTATACTTTCATGGACCTCCCTCATTGATTGGGAAAAGTCTTCAGCATAACTACTACCTAGACTTCCATCTTTCAAATTTCTCAATTCCAAAACTCCTCTAGGATGCAAACCATAAACAATTTCAAAGGGACTCATACTTGTGGACCTATTCACTGTATCATTATTGGCATATTCATCTTGCCTAATGAGTTGATCCCAAGTCTACCCATACTCCTTTATAAGATGCCTTAGGAGGTTACAAATAATCCTATTTGTAACCTCTATTTGACCATCAATTTATAGATGGTAGGCAGATCCAAAAGACAAGTTAGTTCCCAGTCTTCTCCATAGAGTTTTTCAAAGGTGACTCATGAATTTTGTGTCCCTATCTAAAACAATTATCATTGGTAGCCCGTGAATCCTAACTACCTCTTTGAAAAATAGATTAGCAATCTAACAAGCATTATGGATAGTCTTGCAAGGCACAAAATGAGCCATCTTACTAAACCTATCCACAATCACATAGATGTTATCATATCCCTCCCTTATTTTTGGTAGACCAACTACAAAGTCCATACTTATGTGTTCCCATGGTCTTCTAGGGATTGGAAGTGGTTGGTAAATACCAACATTTGAGGATGTCCCCTTGGCCTTTTGGCACACGATACAACTCTCAACACACTGCTTAATGTCCCTAGTCATCCTAGGCCAAAAATAGAACCTAGTGACTAAATCTTGAGCCTTGTTGACTCCAAAAGGACCACTAACTTCCCCATCATGCTTCTCTTGGATCAAAATCTCCTTCATTGAGTCTCTAGGAACACAAATTTGACTACATTTAAATAACATGTCATTCTGCAATGTATAATCAGAAAACTCACAATGAAAGTTATTTTTAAACTCCTTGCATACCTTGTATACATGGGAAAATCTTCATCATCAGCATAGAGATCTTTGAAACTATCTATACATATGCTTTGGAGTTAAATTTCTTGTACTATGAGGAGCCTTCTACTTAAACCATCAACTACTTTGTTCTTTACTTCCTTCTTGTGCTTAATTGTAAATGTGTAGGCCTACAAATATTCCACCCACTTCATGTGCTTTTTGCTTAGTTTCTCTTGAGAATTTAGGAAGCTGAGGGCTTGGTTGTCTGAATACACAAAAAAATCCTTGGAAAGAAAATAGTGCCTCCACTTCATGAGAGCTTGGACTAGAGCATACAACTCTAAGTCATAAGAGGAGTACTCTCTCTTGGCATCATTTAGTTTTTCATTATGAAAGGCCACTAGTCTTGTTTTTTGGATTAGGACAGCTCCAATGGCTACATTGCTAGCATTGCATTCCACTTGGAAGAGTTTATCAAAACTAGCAAGTACTAAGGTAGGCAGATTTGCTATTTTCTTCTTGTGAGTTTCAAAGTCTTGATCTACTTGAGGTCTTCAAATGAGCTTTGACTTCATTCTTCCCTTGATTGTGTCCAACATAGGAGCACATGCGCAACTAAAATGTTTGATAAACTTCCTATAATACTAAGATAATCCATGGAAAATTTTCACGTCTAATGTAGTCTTAGGAGTAGGCCAGCTTAAAATGGCATCTACTTTCTCTTGATCCATTTTTAGGTTACCCTAAGATAGAAAAAAACCAAGATACACTAACTCCTGCTTCATAATGTCACACTTCTCCAAATTGATCATTAGTTTTTCATCATGAAACTTCTTTAAAAAAATTTACAAATGCCTAATATGTTCCTCTTTAGTTTTTCTAAAAATTAAGATGTCATCTAAATAGTTAACAACAAATTTACCAATGTAATCTACCAACACCCCATTCATTAGCCTCATAAATGTGGATGGAGCATTGAATAAACCAAATAACATTGAAAGCTATTTATACAAACCTTCATTATTTTTGGAGATTGTCTTACATTCATCCCCTTGATTTATCCTAATTTGATGATAGCAACTCTTGAAGTCTATCTTGGTGAAATACTTGGCTTCTCCTAAACAGTCTATTAGGTCTTCAATTCTAGGTATTGGAAATGTATAACTAGTGGTGATCCTATTTATGGCTCTAGAATATGTAAAAAGCCTCCAAGTACCCCCTTTTTAGGTGCTAAAATAGTAGGGATTGGACATGGGCTAATGCTCTTTCTAATTAAGCCTTGGTTTAGGAGCTCTTGGATTTGTTTGGAAATTTCCTCATTTTGTTTGGGAGTCATCTTATAGGAAACTTTATTTGGTAGGGTAGCTCCTAGGATGAAATATATTTGGTGGCTAACAAGTATTTTTGGTGGAAAGGTGGTATATTTTCCATCATTATCAATGGCCTTGTATTCCTCAAGTAATTATTGTACTTCATTTGGTATCTTTGTCTTCTTGGCAGTATTTCCATCTTTAGGCTTTAAAACTAGTGCAAAACCAACTCCATCTCCTTCATCTAGAGTTTTCAAGAACTCCTTCTCACCAACCATAAGCACACTTGGTCCTAAGGTCTTCAACTCTCCCTCTTTTATCAAGGATTGGATCTTGAAAGTTACTCCATCCTTCTTGAATGAAAAATGATTCTTAGTCCCATCATGTATAGTGTGATTATCAAATTTCCATGGCCTTACAAGTAGAAGGTGACATGCATCCATGGGGAGAATGTCACATAGTACTCTATCCTTATACCTTCCTATAGTGAATTCCACCCATGCTTGTTCTCTAACTGGTATATGTTAACCTTTATTGACCCATGTGACCTTGTATGGATTTGTATGAGGGATTCTTTTTAACTTCAATTTGTTGACTATCTCTTCACTAACTATATTTTCACTTAATCTTGAATTAATGATAACTCTACATACCTTTCCCATGATCTTACATCTGATTCTAAAAAGTTCTCTCCTTTGACTTGGATTTTCTTTGACTGGCTCTTTTATCAATGTTCTTCTTATCACTAGATTCTCCCCTTTGTTTAATTCTAGGGGTACCTTAGACTGCTTTTTGTTGATACTATATTCCTTTTGTAGATAATTAACTCTTTTTGTCACTCCTTAGGAAGTTGAACCTTTTTTAGGGCACCTATAGGTAGGATGTTCTAGCTGGTGGCAATGATAACACTACATAGTTGATAAGTAAGAGTCCCTTCCTTGGTTGTTTCTCCTTCTTCTCCAACTTGTCTTAGAGTCTTTTCCCCTACTGAAACCTCATATTCCTAAACTTCCTTCTTTTTGTTCAATTTCTTTATTGTCTCCTTGTAACCTATAATCTGATCCTCTTCCACCATAGCTTCTCCCTCTTCCATCTCTGCCCTTGCCTCTTCCTCTAAAGTTTGAGTTTGCCTTCATTTTATTATTTTCCTCCACTTTCAAAGCAAGTTAGAAGCACTTCTAGATTATTGTAGGGGTCCACAAATTAATCTCTTCTTAAATGCTCAATTTCAAACCTCCTAGATACCTAGCTACCTTGATGGTTTCATCTTCTTGCACTCTTGATCTTAAGAACAAATTTTGGAACTCTTCAGCATAGGTTGCTATATCCATGTCTTTTACTTCAAAATTTGTCTCTTCATATGAAGTTGAATCTCATAGTCTTCTGGTAGGTATTGCTCTTTCACTTTTGTTACCACAACATTCCAATTTGCAATGGGCTTCTTTTCCCCTTTTTCCCTCTCTTCTTGGAGGTAATTCCACCTTGTTAGGGCTGATCTCCTTAGCCTAGACTTGGCTACTTTAATTTTTTGTTCTTCACTCACACCTTCATATTCAAAGAGATTCTCCATTCCTTCCTCCCATTCCATCACCAAATAAAGGTCCATCTTCCCACTAAATAAAGGAACTCCTTCTAGAGCCTTACCACCTAGGTCTTTGATGCCTTTTAGGAATGGTACTTCATTGATAGGAAGGTCAAGTTCAAGGATTAGTTCTTCTTTATCAACCTTTTCTTTACCCTTACTATTATTTTCATCTTCTTGATCCGTCTTCTTAGCCACCTCAGCAAATTCTTCCAACTTGGTCTTAATTGCTTCCAAAGCTTCCTCAAGGATCTTTTTCCTTCCCTTTTTCTCACCCATCTCTATGGCCAATTCTACATTGATCACCATATTGGAATCTCCAAGTGATTCTACAAGTTGAAACATCTGCCCACAAATCCCAAGCTTATTGCTCTAATACCACTCTAATGTAACACTAAGTCTAGCTACTTCCAAATCCTTTACTTTTTAAGGATTCACTCAGGCTTGATACTAGACTATTAGGATTCCTGTATGCCCTAATCCCTAGAGGACCTTCATCCTATCCTCTACTCACTCTCCAACCTAGTTACACCAATAGTTAGGGTTCTTTCCTTACACAAATACCTCTTCACAACTCATTGGTGACCTTGTTCCTATGGCTTTCTAACCAAATTCTTCATCCTTGTAGAGTAATGACTATCATCAATAGTCTTGGACTCCCCTTGAAGTTTTGGACACTAGTCTTGTGAGTTAAACCCAAGTTCTTTACTCCTAAGTCAAAATTGCTCAAAACGGGACTACTAGGATTAGCCCTCCAACTTGGGATTTTGGGTTTTATTTCTAAATTACTCTAAAGAAGGTGGAAAAAAACTTGATATTAAAATACCCTTTTTTAAAATCTTAAAGATTTTGTGGGTTTCAGATCTGTGAGGTGTTCGTACACTAGAAAACCAACTCTTTAGCCTATCTTTAAGGGTTCCAAATCAATGTTGACTGGTCTGGTTAGGGTATGGTATTTCCTCCTTCAAAAAATTTCATGGGTTCTTTTCCCTTGGTATAATTTGACCTTACCCAACTCTCCCCATTTTGCATAACTTCTGTCAAAGTATCAAGCACTTTCAAACCCCCAAACTCCTCATTCCAATCTGTGATTCACCTAACCAAGTACAATAGACTTTCTTAGGGTGTCACTTTAAAATTATTTTCCATGCTTTTCAAGGCCCCAAATCTAGTATAAATTATTTACATAGGCTTTAATAACATGTCCATCAAAACCATGAAGAACTCACCATAAGAATTCATGGGAGAGCCATTATTGCTCAAAAACCCAAAACTAAAATAACACACTACCTATTTAGAAAAGAATTTAAAAACCAAATTAGATGAAAACTTAAAACCTAGAAACCTGAAGATAAAAGTACTATACAAAAATAAGCAACATGAATCCAACACCAAATTGGTCTATTCAATCCATTTGTCCATACAGGTCAATCAAATGCAACAAACTATTTGGAAAAATGTGCACTCACTTGTTCAAACTTTCTTATTATAATTCCCAACACCTATGATGTGTTTGAATGGTGATTATATAGGTTTCAAAGGAGTTTTTAGGTGGTTAGCATAACCAGCAATTTTATGGTTGCACTTTTGCAACTTTTTGCCAAAAAGTTGCACAAACTTGACAACTTTTGGTTTCTATAAGCAACTTTTCTCTCCTTCATCTTGGAACCTCCTGACTTGTCTAGATGTAACCAAAAATGATGTCTAAACATGATTTTGTACCTAAGACACCAATATGCATATTTTTAGCTATTTTTTTCTTGCTTGACAACTTTTTCCAATGTTTTCCCAGCTTAACATACTTTCTATATAATCACTTCCTAACTCCTACATGACATGTTAGGAGTCCTTATCCATAAAAGAGAGTGAAATCACACCCTATGTGACAAGTTGGGTCAAATACACACCTCATTTACACTTCTCAAGGTCCTAGACCTATGTCCCTTAACACAAATCAAAACTCAAAAATACACCAAAAGGATCTACCTAACGACTCCTAACTTACTCACATCCCTGACTTGGTAACATTTTTTCTTGTCACATTAAGGGGATAAGATCTATTACTCTTGATGGAAAAACTAATACAGATGATGTTTACTTTGTTGGTGGATTGAAACATAACCTTTTGAGTATTGGATAGGTATTTGGTAAGGGACATCAAATATAGTTCACAAAGAAGACATGCATCATCAAGGATAAGAATGGTAAGATGATTGGCACTAGCACAAGATCTAAAGGTAATGTTTTTTAGTTGAATCCTACATAATGACATGTTTGGTTAGTAAAGTTGCTAATAGATGGTTGTAAGAAAGAATATTTTTTAATATAAATTTTGATATATTGTGAAAGAAAATTGTACATTTTCTATTAGGGATATGAAAAAAAAAAATTGAAGCCTACTAATGTTGTGTGCAACAAATGTGTTATGGCTAAGTAGAAGAAAAGTTATTTTCCTAGTAAGAAGTTTTCTACAACAAAAAAGTTGGAGATAGTTCACAAAGATTTGAGTGGTCCCACAAAGACAAGAGGATTCTATAGTGAAATGTACTTCATGATTATTGTTGATGACTTTACTAGGATGATGTAGTTAGTATTCCTTAAAGAAAATTTTGAAGCATTTGACTAGTTTAAGAACAATGTTGAGAATGAGTCGAAATTGAAGATTAATATTATAATGATTTAAAATAACTAGGGGGTGAATTAGTTATCCTCAAGTATTGATGTACCAATTAAACTTTTTAACACTTCAAATAACTTAGATCTAATCTTTAATTAGCTCGGTCTCTATAGTAACTTATCAGTAGCATAAACTTGCAGTCCATTGTCCCAATAATAACAAACTTGCATAATGTAAAAAAAAAAATAGTAAAACTATTAGTTTGTGGTGACTAATTAGGGAAGTATTTCACATACTTCATAATTCTTTGGAGCTCAGGGCATCACCTTGGAAAAAAAAAGGGTCCTATTTTATTGATATTTTGGGCTGACATGTAATTATTAATTATAACCCTAAAGCGGTAAAAATACTTTTATTAAAGGGCTTAGGGTTAGGGGTTTTTCATAAGGTGTGATGTGAAATTTCTTCTTGTAGTGGTATTGAGCTATAAGGGATTATAGATTGTAATAAGGTTGTAATCACTAGATCATAATAATATTGGACTTGTTGTTTGGTGGACGTAGCCTAGGGATTGGGTGAACCACATTAAATCTTGATGTCTTTTGTTCTCTTCTATGAGATCTATTGTTTTATGATATATTTTATATTTGCATGTAATTCTTATTTTTGTCTGTGGTTTAAGCCTAACAAGTGGTATCAGAGAGAGGTTGTTGTTTTTTCTTTTAGTTATCCTCTACAGGAAAGTCTTGCAGTTGAGTAAGAGTATCACAATTGAGCGAGAGTGATCGCAAGCAAGGGTAAGATGAGGCTTGATAAGTTTAATGGGTAGCACTTTCAGTTATGAAAGATGAAAATGGAAGACTATCTTTATCAAAAGGATTCATGGAAGCCGTTGGAAGGAAAAACCATGAATTGGGGATCTATGACAAATGACGACTCGGATCTCTTAAACAGAAAGACACTCGAAAGCATCTGATTATGTCTAGCACCATTTGGTGGAATTTAATATTACAAAAGCAAAGTGGCATTTAGAATACTTCCCTAATCAATCACCAAAAACTAACAACCTCCCACTTGGGGACTGATCAGAATCTACACTAAACAAAAATCTTCCACTTGGAGACTGATCCTATAGTAATACTGCTACCACATGGGGCTCCCACTAGATGAAACCACCCTAGAATCTATTGTTATTATATTCTTGTTCAATCTAGAAGACCAATTGAAGCTAAAAAGGAATTTAGCTTCTACCTTATCACTACCTTTGTAAACATATCTACTGGATTGTCATCTGTATTTATCTTGTCCAACTTTAACTGTCCATCATTCAAAACTAACTGAATGAAATGGTACCACAATTGTATTTGTTTTGTCTTTGAATGTAAAGTAGAATTATTGACAAGATGAATTACATTATGAATATCTATAAATAAATAATTATCCTTCTAAGGGTGTCCCAATTCTTCTAGGAAGAGCTAAAGCCATATCATCTCCTTGGCTACCTATGTAGTAGCAACATACTTTGCCTTTATAGTGGATAAAAAATTAACCTTCTATAATTGAGAAACCCAGCTCACAACTACCCTACTAATAGTAATTAAATATCCTGTAGTACTCCACCTAGTATTAATATTCCCTACCAAATCTGAGTTAACATATCCCTATAAATTATTAGTGGAGCCCCCAAAGTGTAAACACTTATTTGGTCTCTGATTGTTTTCATTGATGTCAATAATGAACATATGGTATGGCTAACATCATTTAATTATCTTATTTGATGTCTTTTAATATTGTTCAAAACATATTCAAGACAAATAATTAAGTGTTATACAATTAACACTTAATGTTCACATTGTTTTTGAAAATGGAATAAAAAACAATTTTGGTCTATTAAAAAGTCAACAAGCTTTTTTATTAGCTAGACCCAAACTAACATACCTTTTTGGAAAGGCCTTAGAGTTAGCTAAGATATTTTTATTTTATTTTTTGCATAACACGTGTGGAAAGAGAAAAAATCTATTTATCATAAATAGGTACCAAATTGTTATGACAATTTTAGTAGTTTTGAGCAGTTTTGGTCTAATGGAAGTTTGGGGTATGTAACTACCTCCAAAATTTCTACTTTCTTGGTTTATAAGTAGAGGATACATTCCTCTAAGACATACAATAGGTGGTTTTGATAGAAGTTGCAGAATTGATGTGGAATTCCTTATAGACCAACCAGTTTGCAGGCAGATTTTTAACAACAAAGAAGAGGGTAATGCTTTATGTCTCTATTTTAATATTTGTGATTTGATTTTCATTGAAGAAGTTTATCAGAGGTAGAAGAAGGGTTATATATTTTCGCTTCATTCATTCATATCAATATTTGATTAGATCTTTTAATATAAAAAGAAAATATATTTGGATATTGGATGTTTTGAGGAGAATAGAAGTATATCCTACATTGTGTTTTCAACAAGAAGTTAAAACTATTGATTCATGATTTGTGTTGTAACAGAGATGATCCTTTGATTTTATATCTCATTTTTTCATTTTGGAAGTTAGTGTTCCTTGTATTCATGAAGTTGGTGTTTCTAAAACAAGGTGTTGGTGCTTCCCAGAGTTGTAGCTCTAAAAGATTTGCCCAAGAGGCCAATAAAGTTTTAGATTCAAAGTGGTTTTTTACCCTAAGGGGTTTTCCACATTAAATATTTTGTCACTTTTTTATTCATTATCTATCTTTCTCATGTGTTAAATATTTATAACTTATAATTGTTTCAGGTTCTCAAAAGTAATAAACCACTGATTCACCCCCCCCCCCCCCCTCTCAGTGGTGTTTGTATTTCAACAAGTGGTGTTAGAGTAAAGAATTAATTTAATTATATTGACTAATTTAATATTTAATACCTTCTTAAGATTCTCTTTCATGCTTATGCTATTAGAGTGGGGTTGTTGTTGCACCAAAAGATTGATCTATCAATGCCCGATATAGCCACTCAACTTATAGTTTACAGCAGATGGTTAAGCCCTTGTCACTAGTCCTAAGGGGACCACTAAACAAATTTCTAACAATATCCCCCTCAGCATTACCTAAGGATTCAAACTTGTGACCAAGCTCTGATACCACTTATTAGAGTGGGGTTGTCGTTGCACCAAAAGATTGATCTATCAATGCCCAAGATAACCACTCAACTTATAGTACAAATGAGGTGGTTAAACCCTTTTCATGAATCCTAAGGGGAGTACCACAAAAAATTATAACATATGCATTTACATTTAATAATTAACATTTAATTGTTAGATGCTTTTTACCTCTTAGGGTTTCCCTTTTAGGTTTTTGGTCTCCTTGAAAAGGATTGATCAGTTGTAAATTTATTCATTATGTTTTGCACAAGTAAATACAATCATCTTATTTATTGAGAAAACCCTTCTCTCTACCTTTTTTACTTCCTTCTAACACGTTATGTGCATGCAAGTTATCTAGGGATCTATGGATTTTTTCATTATCAAATCCTACACAACTCACTTTGCAAATATAGATTACAATGTAGCTCATCTACTAACTTAGCAACTGAACTCAATTCATGCCTCCATCACTATCTTTGATCTACTTCAAACTCCTTCAAACAATTACTCTTCACCTCAACTCTTCTCCTTCTTCATAGCCTTCTAGTCAACTTTGTCAATCAACAAAATTAGCAATGACTAACCTCTTTAGGTTAATCCTTATGCCTCCTTAAGTAGCTAACTTTGATATTTTATCACTTAAAAATTATCATTGATCTTAGGTTTAGGTCAAATTTATTGAATCCTCCCATCATTTCATTTCCTCCTTCTCCTTCTAGAAACTTCTCAAAACTTCTATTTAAATCCATACCAAGAAATTCTCAAACATAGTTTCTCTTGCACTAAATGTTCTACCTCATCAATCCTTATCTTCAAAATGCTTTACATATTTCAAGAATTCAACTATGGCAACCAACAATCTCAATTCCTTCACAAAATAACAAATGTTGACACTTAGCCAAAACTGTGTTCCTTAGCCTCGGTCATCACTTGATAACTTGGTTAATACTAATTTCCTTCTTTAGCTTACACTGACTTTGCTTGGTCAAATTTTCTAATACTCTATCTTTACACATGATTAGTCATCACTATATTGTCTTTGCTTCTACTATTCACTCAATCGACACTAGCACAACTCAACTTCAACTATAAGTTCCTTAATCTTCTACTTTGAATCTTGGTTTATCTTATGCACTTGGTTCTTCATTTATCTTCTCTTCTAGGATTCAACTCAACTATCTTCTCTACTTAGTATTATGATTAAACAACAAATTATCTTGTCAAAGTCTAATTGATCAAGTGCCCATTGTAATTCCACATAACTCAACCTTTCCACTAGGTCTTCTTATTAGCTCTTCTTTTATAGCTCTTCTTTTATATTCCTCTTCATCAATCATCTTGATATAGCACTCTACTATGATAGCAATTGTCTCACTTATATGGTTTGACATCAATGACAACATAACAATTGTTCCAATTGTATTTTCCAACAATTAAATTTTTAAGATCTAATAGAAGTGGAGAATTTACCTCAAGTAGTTTAATACTTTTTGTGACGTGAATGGTATTAAGAGGTAGTAATAATCCCCTAAGAAACCTTAGCAAAATGACAAAGTTGAGGGAAGAAATAGGTCTATAATAGAATCAACCAGAAATATAATGTTTGAGAATGATGTATCAAAGACATTCAAGAGAGAAGCAATAAATACAATAGTGTATACAATGAGCAAAGTACAAATCAAAAAAGGTACAAACAAGACACCATATGAATTATCATTTAGACATACACCATCAGTGAAGTATTTTAAAATTTTGTCCAGCAAGTGTTATATCAAGAGAGATGATGGCATTGGTAATTTTGATGCAAGAAGTGATAAAGGTATGTTCCTTGGTTATTCATTGAAAAAAAAAGCTTATAGATGTTATAGTCATAGGACTAAAAACTATTGTTGAGAGCACAAATATGAAAATGGATAAGAAGTTTGAAATTCAAGAGAGAATGCTTGATTATAATTATGATGAAGAAGATAATCCTAAGCCTATCCAAGAAAAAATTTAGACTTTTTATGAGACTAAAAATGATTTGCAGAATGACATCCAAGTTATGGAACAAAGAGAGGAACCAAGGTCTAAACCTAGACTAGAAGTAAGACTTGAGACAGTGACACCAACACCAAACAATAATTTGACAAAAAATCACCCTTCTAATCAAATTATTGGAATAAAAGATAGAGGAGTTATGACAACAAATAAAGTACATGAAGAATTACATTTGATTTCTCAAGTTGAACCAAAGAGTACGGATGAAGCATGTAAGGATGGTCATTGGATTCAAGCAATGAAGGATGAACTAGATTAGATTGTGAAGAATGAGACATGGGAATTGGTCCCTAGACCAAAGGACAAAAGTGTTATAGGAACTAAGTGGTTTTTCACAAACAAAATGAATAAACAAGGTCAGGATGTGAGAAATAAAGCTAGACTAGTATGCAAAGGATATTCATAGCAAGAAGGTATACACTATGAAGAGACATTTGCACCTATTCCCAGAATTGAAGCAATAAGAATGTTCTTGGCTTATGCAGAAAATAAGAAGTTCAAAGAGTATCAAATGGATTTGAAGTCATCATTTATGAATGGATAACTTGAAGAAGTCTAAATTGAGAAACTTGAAGGATTTCTTTTGACAGAGGAAGGAAATATGGTATGCAAGCTAAAGAAACCAATCTATGGACTAGAGCAAGCACCTAGAACCTAATATGCAAGGTTGGATAAGTATTTGGAAAAATTGTGATTTGTTAAGGTACTAGAGATAGTAACTTATAGTTGAAAGAAATTGAGAATGGTTTGTTGATTATTGTGATATTTGTGGATTACATAATCTTTGGAGGTGATGATGGAGCAAGTGATAGATTTTTTGATGAAATGAAGAAGGAATTTGAGATGAGTTGGATTAGTGAGTTGAAATATTTCATGGGTTTGCAAATTGTCTAGAACAGTGAAGGTATTTTCATTTCTCATACTAAGTATTTGAAATATTTATTGAAGGGATTTGGTTCGGAAAGTTGTAAGCATGTTGGTACACCTATGATAACTGGTCACAAGTTATCTAGTAAAGATGAGACACCTACAATTGAGTAGAAGAAGTACAAAGCCATGTTTGGAGGTTTGAAATATTTGACTCACACAATACCAGATATAGAAAATGTAGTTGGTATAGTAGCAAGATTTGAAATTGATCCTAAGGAATCACACTATGCAACAGAAAAAAGGATATTAAGATATTTGAAGGGTACACCAAATTTTGGATTGTGGTATGATAGACCAAATGACTTTACTCTATGTGTATGTATTGATGTGGATTGGGAAGGGAGTATTGATGACAAAAAGAGTACAAGTGGTGGAGCATTTTTACTTTAAGGAAGATTGGTTTCTTATCTAAGCAAGAAATATGATTGTATTTCACAAAGTACATTAGAAGAAGAGTATGTAGTAGCAACAAACAATTTCAATCAGATCATGTGGATGAAAAAAATGCTGAAGGATATTGGGATAGAGTTTTTAGAACCTATTATCATACATTGTGATAACACAAGTACATAAAACATGTCTAAGAATCTTGTGTTACATTGTAAGACAAATAACTTACCAATTAAGTATCAAGTCTTGAGAGAGCAATTTGTAGAGAAAGAAATCATATTCAAGTATATTAATACAAAAGGAGAAGATTGCATATATATTTATGAAGCCTTTTCTTAACGATAAATTTGAGTATTTGAGAGGTATACTTGGAGTTATGCCCACACCTACTTTAGAGTAGATTATGTAGAGATCGCATCAATCTAGTGGTACAAAGCACTATTGTTCATCTAGTCTAAAAGTTGATGCTTCCTCTATGGGGAAGTATCTGTGATGGAGAAGAGTCATGAAGGACTCTTGGTAGCTTGTATTGAACAGTGTCTTTGGACACTCAATCTGGTTGAAGACATTGAGTACAAGATTCACATATTATGCCTTTTTCATTGATGTTAATGGGAGAGAAGTAAGCACATTAAAAACATCTACTATGAATGGGGGAGAGTAGGTACATATGAAATTATCTCCTATGAATGGGGGAGAGTTATGAAGAAAAGATTAATGTTAATAGAAGTTATTACATGAGAAAGATGAGTATACAAAATGGGGGATAAGTTTATCAATTGGGGAGCAATAGTAGTTTTTTAGAGTTTTAGATTTGATTGATGGAGAGGATTTGAAAAGATGAGAGTGACAATAGAGAAGTATGCCTAGTATTTTTGGAACTTAGTTATTTTTCATCTATGTTTCCATCAATTCCAAAGGAGGATATTGTTAGCATGAATGTTGATGATATTCCTATGGGGGTATCCTAGTATTGTTAGAGCATTGGAGAGATTGATAACAGGATTGTGTTGCATTCATGACTATGTTTGTCATTGATGTCAACATACTGAGAGATTGGAAGAGTAGCAGATAGGGATTAAGGTTGTATGGATTGAGTATTGAAGATAAAGTCAAGCACAGTTAGGGAAATGTTTTATAGTGTGTCATGATTCACTGGTTAAGTGTGTGTTCAAAAATTCAAAGACTGGTAGTAGTTATATGTGATTTATAGAAGATAATTTACAGATAAAGTTCCTAAGAAGTGATTTCTAGTAATTAAATTATATCTCCTAATAAGGATAGAATCTAGTTATGTGCACTTAGATAGAGATAGAAGACAAATTGATGATGATGTCAGTGAGTGTACAAAATTGAGGATTACATGTGTGAGAAATTATAAAGACTATGAGCCGACAATGTTTTGTAATTATTAAAAGATGTAATGTATTGTATTATGTTAATGAGGTCCTATTATAATTGTAATTGTTAAAGCCTCAAGGCTAACTCAATGAATTATTTTGAGGACATGGAATAAAGGAAAGTTATTTTCCTTGTGATGATGTATGCAAGTGAATGTGATAAGTGAAGTGTATTGTTAAATGTGAGTAACCAATCAAAGGGATCATTGTGATGTGAGTTTGTGGATTTGGTATTGAGATTTGAGAAGTGTGAAAGATGCATAGTAAGAGGATAGAAAAATAGTTTATTATTCTAAAGGGAATAATATAGAGACTAGTTAGACAATGAGTTTGGTGGTCTTTCCCTTGAAGATGTTTGGACAATGGGTACATCTACCGTCTACAACTTCTAATAGGGTTGGCACAAATCCTAACAAGATTGAAATTTTCTCATAGCAATTTAAAGTCTCCTAATAGGGACTGATATGTATTAATTTTATTTCATTTGCTCCTAACAAATTCCATCCTCATACAAGGAACATTTATAATTGTACATCATTTTGTGGGTACCATGCCCACTGGGACTTTCCCTCTAATCAAGGGTTTCTCTAGTTAACATATATGGTGTTATTGTGTATGTATATCTTCTTATGGTTGATGTTGATATTGATCACATGTTTGAAGTTTAATAAGGTTGGTAAAAGTAATATTGATTTGATAACTAATTCACCCCCCCAGTTTCATGACGGACTACAATAAAAAAGCTCTTGTTGTTTACTTAAGGAACATAGATCCCACTTTCTCCAATCCACATAGAACTAACAAAAGACCTACTTTCATAATATAGACTTTCATGCTTTTCTCTCTTTTGTTTAATTATGTACATAACAATCTTTTATTATTATTACTTCTCCAATTCAATTGAATTCGATTCAGATATAATAGTCAAGGAATGGGAAAACTTTATTTGAGTTTAGTATAAGGATTTCTATAAAACTACCTATTTACAAGATTTCCAATCTTCATTAGTTATCCTTGTACATCAAATGTTATGAAGATATGGACTTCCTTCTACTTCATTCTAGGAACTAGTGTAAGATATATCTTTAGTAATACAGTTCCTTACCTTCTTTTAAGGCTTAGTTAGAGTTGGTGGTTTCACCTAATCCATTAGATGAGGTGTCAAAATTGGTTACATTTGGTGTTTCATTCTCTTTGGACTTCTTCCACCATGTCTTATTCATCTATTTACAAATTTTATCCACATTGACTTTACCTTTACCTTTTGGATCTTCCTCTTTAGGTGTTAACATTTGGTTTTTATAGTTCTTTCTTAAATGATCAACCTTGTGACAATGATAGAATGCCATTATGGAGTTCCTCCAATTACCAAATCTTCCTCCAAATTATAATCTCTTACAATTTTCAACAATATGACCAAAATATCCACATGCAGTACATGAATACCATGTATTATAATCCCAATTGATTGTATTACCTTTTTTTTTAGTTTCCAGTTAGGATTCATTAGTGATTTGTATTCATGTGACTTGTATCCAAACTATTGCAAATGTAATAGTATCCATTGAATTCATACTTCTTAGGTATTTGACTAAACTTGGATCTATACTCATAAGCTTAATGTCCATAAATATTGCAATGATAACAATAGCCATCAAATTTACAAGTAACATTGATCTTCCCAATTTTTCTCCTATAGACATTTGTAGTGTATCTAGGTTTTCCACAATGATAGCATGTAGGCTTATTTGGATTTAGATTAGTGTACACATTCCTCTGTTCAACTTACTTTGATGATTTGTCTTACTTGGTAGTGGATTGATTGGTATAGCCTAGTCCATATGTATCTCTCGATGACTCCTATGGGTTGTTTATCCAATATCTTGGTACTTTCTTCTGATCTTTTCATTCTTTCAATGATTTATTTTTTAGATTTTAGTTTGCTCCTCAATTTTTCATTCTCTATTTGTAACTCCACAATCTCTTCCATCTCTTGTCCGATCTTATGATTAGTATCGAGTAACTGATTTACTAGATCATAATGATTCTCTGTCAACCTTGTAATTTTTTCATCCTTTGCATCTAGTCTTGAAGTGATTTTCCTCTTATCTTCTTTAATAATTTTCTTGTTATCCTCATCTTTTCCCTTCTATTCCATCAATTTGCACATCCTAGTAGACTAAAACTCTTGTTCTCTTTTTAGTAATTTAACTTTCTTGATGAGATTATTCTTTTTCTCTAGCAGATCAACTATGGTAGCATTGAAAATTCATTAGACATATTTCCATTGAATTAATCTTCAATAACTTCTTCCTAATAAGTTGTTTCATTGGTTTTTTGAGCTATTTCCTTCCTTCTTTTCAATGATTTTCTAAGTGTATCTTTCATCTCATTGATTTGATTCATGGTCATCATTATCTCTAGCATCTGACTCTCAATAGTCCTATCAATCCTATACCTCTCCATGACTGGAATCTTTAACTCTCAAGTGGTAAAAATTTAAGTTCATATAACACATAATACAATCATTTTCTATCACAAAAACCCTTGGTCAAAGGGAAAACTATGATAAGGATGGTACCCACAAATCCATCACTACTATAGTAAGAGGGTACCTTGTTAGGGCTACATTTTTTTGTCACTTCTAGTGACTTACTCTATTAGGAGTAGACAATAAGAATTACAAAGATCTACCTTTCTCAATGATTTTACAACATTCTTCAAGTGTGTACTTGGTTAAGAGATTTATATATAAGGCTATTAGGTCCATCTTTTTTAGGGATTTATAAATTATTACAGTGATTAGAAAGTGGCAACAAATGATCTTTACAATAGTAACTTACTTTGTTTTATTAGATCCCTCTTCTTCTCAGTAGTTATTACCTTCTTTGATAGATCAATGGTTCCTCTCTATATTTTCTTTATCCCTGATATATGACCTCTAATCTTTCTTTCTCACTTCAAAACCTTACTTAAGAGTAGCAACAATCTCACAATCTTATTAACAATAATAGCAACCCTAAAATTGTTACCGATATGTCCTTTTATAGTTTTATTTTGTCTTTTCATTGTCTAACCTAATTAGGATTTCAAAACTTTCCAGAACTCTTCTTTGATCGTAATAAAAAATTTACAATTATTTACCATTTTGATCCTTTATTTTTATTGGTCTTCTCAACCTTGAAATTAGCAACAATCAATTCACATTCTTCAAGAGAATTGTTTCAAATATTTACCTCAATGAGTGTAAACTATTTATCCACCTCGACATGATCGTATCACATCAGATCTTGTGCCAATACAAACTTTGATGTACCATTTATATAACTTGGGAAATACAATGTTCTTATATTGTCACTCAATATTGTCTTTACTTAGTGACTTTGATATTTTCATTCAATCAACTACCTTTGGTTCGGATTCTACACGCACCTCTGCTCCTTTCTCTGCAAGGTCCCTGACATTCATTAAGGTGATTCCAGGAACAATAATCTGTTTGGGGGCACGCCCTTCAATATATAGGGGGGCGGGTCCTCTGCTGGGTTTCCCTTTAGAATAGTAGGGGCTGATGGTTATGGATCAACCGGAGGTACTCAAACAGGCCCAGATTCTCGTCGGATGTTGGTTCAATTGGAACTGGATCAACAAGCACTGGATTTGGCTCCGCAAGTGAACCCTTACCTGATCTAATGCAGGCCCTATAGAGAGTAGGGTCCTCTGTTGGATCAAAATCTCCAATTTAGAAATGAATACCTCTTTAGCCCCAGCCCTACCCCCTCAGGCTCCCTGCATCCACACCTCGGTGGGTGGTATAGTTGCTACCACCTGTGCCCCATAGAATAGTAGGGCCTGTGTTCGATATACTTTGATTGCTCAGTGTTGTCCCTACCTAACTTAATTATGACTTCTTCTCAATATATGTACATTCACTTAGTGAATACTTGAACTAGGGTATAATAATAAAACTCATTCATCTCCTTCCTTCATTTCTCAAGAAAAATGGTGACTTAGTTTCTTTGCACACTTCTTGACATTTTTACATTAATTGGCAATACAACTACTTGTAGAAGTAACAAGTCATGATTTACAACATATGACTTGAAACTTATATCTTTTGACACAAATTCAGATAAATACTCTTGATAAAGAAACAATTGAACCTTCTCTTGATCAAATATTCATTCATCCTCAAATAACTTATCTTATGTTCTTCAATTACAGAAAATAACTATCCTTTCATTTTACCAACTTTTGGTCCTCTTGAATGAGACAATCCTTTCCCCAATCTTGTGACATTGTATGATGCCCTCTTTTTTGCAACATCTACAAAATATGACAACTATGTGCTTCTTTAACTTTTCCCTCAATGTTCTAAAGTAGGGATTCCATTCAATCTCTATCTCTAAGCTTTTTTATTGCTTCATCAATTTGCATTCCCTCTAAATTTTAGCAATAAACTTGAGCACTTTCATCTTACTAATGTAGGGATATACATAGAGCCCATTCTTGATTACCACTAACCATTATCATGACCACCTTTAGTTTTAAAATCTTTGTAAGATTGGTCTACTAACTTCCATGGGTCTTATCAATGCTTCACCATATTATGCATAATCTCCATTGATGAAACCACTTACTATAAATCTATGGCCATTGTGATTCATCCATTAATAAGACCTCCCCTCGAGGTGCATTTGTAAATTATTGAGTCAACAAATTGGTTCCTTGGTTTATGATTCCAAATTTTGCATGCATATCTATAGCATCAATTCTATCATTAGAGAAATGTTTATTATGCCTCAATATATTTCTTGTATTTATGATTTGAGGAATTTTCATTCCACATTTTGAGGTTCCCATCTTGCCAAGATATTTATATTACAACATCAACCAATCACTTTTTCTTGGAAGTTCCTACAGTCTTCAAAAAATTAATTAGAGCTCATCTTTCACTCTTTTATTTGTGTGGCCATACATTTTTTAGGAATTTTTTCATATAAATCACATTGTCTTCTTATACCTTGTTGTTAATATAACTTTTACCTGCATATCCACAAGTTATTTATCAAATGGTTATTGTGTTCGGTCTATGATTTTAAATGGACATGACTATCCCCCCTACAAATTGTACATTGACCAATTTTTAAAAATTCAAAAACATCATAGATTTTTCTTTAAAAATTAGCATTTAATCTTCATGATCTGCATAATTTGTAGTCGAAAATAGCAAAAAAATTGGGAAAAAATCACTACACTTTCATGAATCTGAAAGAAAAAAAAAGTTTGACTTTGTATTGTCTTTAGTGCATTTTGTTTAGAGATTAGCCTCTTCCATTTTAATTTTTTCATGCATGTTTGGACATGCCTTTCCAATGAATATTTTATGAACTATTTGAAATGTTGTTGTCATTTTTATCAAAGCTTCCTTGTAAATCGTACTTCCATTTTGAAACTCTTCCATCTTAACTCACAACAAAATTGAGGACATATTATAATTTGAACTTGGGCATCTTGCATATGTAGGGAGTGTTGAGTGAGGAATATGCCAACACACTCATCACTTTTCCTTTAATTACATCCTTGTCACTCATTTTCTCAAACACTTTTCTTGCATCCACAGTCTTTGTACACTTGTTGCCAATGTCACGACACTAAATTTATTCACATTGCTTGTATAATAATTAAAATACATGACCTTCATTTTCTTGCAATCTCCCTATGTTGTGCATGTTGTCCAGATATTTTCCCAAGTTACTACCATCACCTTTTCATTTCAAACAACCACTTTATCTATTATCAATATTCTACCAACAATTGATGTTGCCCATTATATTCCATGGATATGGTTTGGTATTCATATTATGATTTATCACATATGAAAGAAGATCTAATTTCATTGTGGATACTTGATAATTTGCACTCTCTATGTTTGGCACACCTTTCCCTTGAGATGGTGTTTGAAAAAAAAAAATCTTCCATCGATGGTTTTATATCCCATAATCACTCCATATCACCATCGTGGTTTTATGGAAGCTATTTTCATTGACACATTGTCAATGACTTGGTGAGTTGAGTAGTATTTGCTAAGCATCTGATACAGATGGCTTAAACATCACACACTAAGGCTTGACTCCTAAGCAAAAAGTGTTAAATAGTCAAAATTGACTTATTTTTTCAATCTTAATTTCTTCCTTATTGTGTGATGTTTAAGGGTGGCCCATCCAACAATCTTTGAGTAATGTTGATTGGAAAGGTGGCACATAATCAATGCATGAAGAAAGAAGCACATAATCAATGCATGAAGAAAGAAGAATATCAACATTACTTTAGGTGCATATCATCAAAAAAATTGTGTTCAATGTCATTCCTCTTTTATTATCCCAAAAAGTTATTAAAATTTGCATGACATAGTCTTGAGCTCATTCAAAACACATTGCGTGAGGAAACTCGCGATTGATGAGGATACTGAGATGGTAGTTTGGTATTGAACTTAATTTATGTACAAGGAAAAATGAAGGCCTCCTCCACAATTTTTATGATTAGTTCATATGACCCTAATCAAATACTACTTCCTTAGGCCATCTAAATTGCAAAACTTAGTTTGTACTTGTCTTGATTAAATAGGCAAATGAACAAATGAGACACCAATGAATATGGCATGCTTATTGATGACAAATTTTTAATACCTAGAGTCAATTGTTATTGTCACCTTTGTGCACCCATTATTCCATGATTATCTTATAAGCACATCCATGCTTTCGAGTGATATCACCGTATGATATTAAAAAACCTATCATTTTTAATTCCCACTTGGCCCACAAGGGTGCTAAAGTTCCCTTAGTTTACTGCATTTCATGAAAAGACTTTTGAATGGGAGGTTTTTTATTAGATAACCCTCAAATAACTAACTTTTAATGAGGTTCATTAACCTTTGGATTTTTAACCTCTCATATTTAGGTAGGGACTTTAAGAATCATCTCCAAAACACATGTTTTGGGTCTCTTGCTCAACCTTTTTAGTTTTTGGAGGTTAATGTTTGGTGTTTGAAACACATGTTTGAAGTGCTTTTCTTAACTCCTTTTTGGGTAGGGAGGTTAATAATCTCAATGAAATTACATGTTTTGAGCCCCATTTCTTTACCTTTTAATGTTTAAAGGTTAATGTTTTAATTGAAAATATGCAATTTGAGAGATTTCATTAATGTGTCATAACTTGGGACTCAGGTGTCAAATTTAAAAAATGTAAAGTGTTGGATGGAGCTAGAGACAAGCTAGAGGCATCAAGAACATAAGATTGTTAAGAAGGCAATAATTCAAAATTCATTTAAAGATCAAATTTGGCATACTTGAATTTCTTTTGACTTAAGAAGATAAAAATTGGCACAGTTTAACACATACGAGAACTAAGATAACTTGTTTTCATCTTTGATTTGTGCCTCTCCACACATCACATATCTTCCTATGTTCCCACCTCTCAATTCACCCAAACAAGAATTCAACACAAAGTTTCTCCACAACCCACATCTTATATTTTGTAAAAGGCTAAGTGGGCAGATGGAGATGATAATTCAATAATGGAGGCTCTTAACTTTGGTTACAGTCATGATAAAAGTGGTACACAACTACCTCTTGGGTTTAGGTTTCATCCCATTTATGAAGACCTCATAAACCATTATCTTATGAGAAAGGTTTTAGATAGCAGTTTCACAAGAAAGGCCATTGTTGAGGTGAACCTAGAAAAGTGAGCCTTAGGACCTCCTCGGTACATTCAATTCACCCCTTTATTCTTTATTTTGTGTATAATCCCACACCCGTTTGATCTTGAATGGTGATATGTGCATACTAAATGCTAAGTTTCTATAGTAAGTACTCCAAAATGATCCATGTATTACCTTCATATATACAAAATGTCTTTCTAGTTTATTTCTACTCACATTCCCATTTCATTTTATATGATCATATGAAAATTGTGTCAATCTAAGCTCACAATTGTTTCCTCTCGTTTGATCACCTCATAACTACTAAATGATGATTATTTTAGAGTATTAGTTCCAAATGTTAAGAATAATAATCATGTGGAACTATTAAGTTTAAATTTTGAATGATGATTATACTAGAGGCATAGTTCCAAATGGTGATGGAAGTTATTGAAGAGTGGCTTTGGGGCCTTCTTCTTAGGGCCTTTAACCAACATTGATGCACGTACTTGACTATTGGTCTACATGACCTTATCAAGTCCAAATGGAACACCTCAAATAACATGATGACCCTAAACACATCAAACAAATTGTTTGGTGCTAGTTATATTTCTAGAAAAATAATAATGGCATTCACATATATGTTTGTTTGATTATGGATTTTTGTCTATGACATAGTTTATCTAAGGTTAATGATATGTGATTTCTTAATTTAAAATATAAATATATTTGATATTATTTAAAAATTAGATTGTGTCTTGATAATTTAATCCAAGTTTCAAAATGATACTAACTATGATCTACTATCAAAATCATAGATGAAACATTGATTAAAAATTGAGATAACTTTCTACATTTTGATGGTAACTCTCTCTCTCTCTCTCTCTCTCTCTCTCTCTCTCTCTCTCTCTCTCTCTCTCTCTCTCTCTCTCTCTCTTTGGAATAAACATGAGCCCTCACTTTGGAATACCCTTCCTCCCTCCCTCCCTCCCCCCCCCTTCTCTCTCTCTCTCTCCCCATAAACATGAGCCCTCACTTTAGAATACCCTCTCTCTCCCTTATAGAATTTGTAACGCTATCAATGTTGGTGTCCATTGTAATCTACGACAAAGTCCTTAGAAAATTTATTGGAAAACACATTAATCATGTGTATTGTTCTTTGTTTAGTCATGTTTATTGTTCTTTGCTTCAACATCATTATTTATACTATTTTTTAGTTAATAGAAGCACTTTTTCTAGTCCATCATTTGATTTTCTTATAAATATCTAATTAAATTGTGTTTTAGTTTTTGAATCAAAGGGTGACATCCATTCAACTATCAATAATGAGGTTACTTAACAAATTAGAGAGTTAGGTAGCTTAGTGGTTGAACACAAAGATAACATAGGCATTTGTATATCCAATCTCTTGAATCTTTTATAGACCTATTGCATAATAAAACTTGTTATTGCATGTTATACTTCTAATTTCAATGTCTAATTATGATGTTATTCTTCTTTCCCCTAGTCTTCAGCAATTTGATATCATTTTTGCAATGTAATTTTATTTGAATAAAACTATTTAATATATAAATTAGTAATCTATTTTCATGTCTAAGCTAGTTTTGGTTCAATGTTTTTGGTTTGTTTTGCAATTTTTCTATGTTCAAGTATTTTAATTTGGTATATTATATGGAAACATCATTTCATATATAATATTTCCAGTTCCATACATAGCTAGGTCTAAGATGACTATTGTACTTGTGTCAACATTTTGATTAATTTATGATAGTTATATACCAAAGTGTTGATAGCCCATCTAATCATGCCACATAATATAAGAGAAGAAGAAAATAGGAAGACACTTGCTAGATTGTGGTCTAACTTCAAATGAAGAGGTGGTGGAAAATTTTAATGTCCCCAAAAAAATTGCAAGGGTCTAAAGATTAGAAGAGTTAACATCAAAACAACTAAGATACATTGTAGCCTCCATGCTCACGTTAAAGGGGGGGTTCAATTATCATCCGTTGGTAAGTTATTTATTATATCATTTTAATAGTTTATAAAGATAATAAATCTCTTGATGATGTAATCATGATCATGGTTTATTTATGTTGATCATTTTATATAGGTAAACCTTGATAGGACACATCATATGGACCACCACAACACATATAATATGTATGTAGAAGTGGAGGAACATGGAGGTGTGAATATCAAAGTTGAAGATAATGTTCCCATGGAAGATGACAATCATATGCTATAAAACACATTTGAAGATTATGGTACAAATGAATTGATTCATGACACATTTTTTATTGGCACATGTGATGATGATCATGATGATGAATTTTTTTTTCATGATATGCCTTTACTTGAGAAGGAAGAGGTGGAATTTTACAAAGGGTCTTAAACAACTCTTCTTTCTTTTGTATTGTTGTTGGTGAACTTGAAGGTTATTAATAGTTTATCTAGCATAAAAATGTCACGTATGTTAAGGTATTTCATATTTTTCATTATAGGTAATAAGGAGTGAATCGCGTGTCATTAATATTGTTTATATGAACAAGTTATATTTTTTGTAGTGTAAATATCATAAAGAACATGAATTTGCACTAGAATGCCCTAAATGTTAGACAAAGTAGATATTAAACAGATCAAATAATTAAAAAGTGCCTCAAAAGGTTCTTCATTATATTCCCACTATTCTATGTATGCAATGGTTATTCAGGTGTACTTGCTTGGCTCAATTTACGGATTACCACTCATGAAATAGAAGTTGAGATGGCTTTATTTGAATGCATGTGGATGGTTCAGCATTCAGGTACATAGAGGAAAAGTGGTCACACTTTAAAGAAGAACCTCATAGTCTTAGGTTTTCATTGGCAACAAATGATGTGAATCCATTTGGAGAGATGAGATCTATTTACTTGGTTTGGCCTATTTTTGTTATCAACAATAAAATTCCTCCATGGATATCAATAAAGAGGGAGAACATCATGTTGGAAATAAAAAAATTCATTTAATAGTTGTGTACATATAATCATAAAGTTTTCAATAAAATGGTCACAATTATTATATAATGTTGTTTGTTCAACTACGCAAGTACCAAGTTAAATATATGAATGTATAGATTGAGCCTCTTATCGATGAGATGTTGAAGTTATGTAAGGGTGTCACTATGTATGACATTTCTAGATCAATAGGAAAAAGAAAATTTCAATTCCATGTGATGCTTGTATGGATGATACATGATGCTTCAAGGATAACACATTTTAGTGGTATGCTAAAGTGTCTTAGTTGTGCATGATAATTATAATTATAAAAATTAACATATTTAATCTACTTATATCATTATCTCCTAGGACTTCAAACAAAGAAAAAATTTGCATGTCTAGTTTGTGGTCCAAAGATGAATTCACATTATTCAAAAGCTCTAGGAAAGAAGGTGTTTGATGAGTGTGGGCACTTGTTCCACAAGAATCATAAGTATCAAAGTGTCCAAAAACATCCTTTCAATGGGAAATAAGAGACTACGTCAAAGCTGTAGAACCAGAATCAGTGTGCAAAGAACATTAACAAATAAAGTAAACATTCACAAACCAAAAACTAAATTCACATATATGCTTAGACAAAGAAAGCAAACAAGAAGTGCAAACCTCACAAGAGAAAACAATCCATGCTTTCTTGATTCTATAGATGTGTCCTTTTGTTGTGGATGTATGCTCAAGATGCTCAAAATTTGCTTCAATGGAGATGGGTAATGGCAAATTGGTAGCTTTGTGAGCTCTCAATTTGGCATTATAAGGGTAATATTGATGGCTTTGGTTCTCAAAATAGCATGGTAACTTTAGCTCAAAGATTGTTGATGAAATAGCTTGGGATGGGATTCAATTTATAGGCTAAGGGGTAGAGGGATGGAGGGCTTAGATGCAAGGATGGATGAAGGCTTAAGGAGGGCTAGGATGCACTCAAAGGAGAGCACATGGATTGTGCTTGTTTAGCACCAATGGGAAGGTGACACTTGTCACAAGGAGGATGAGTGTGAGAGGGTAGGGTAAAGGGTTGGTTAAAGGCATGATGAGTGGGGTTGAGTATGTAAGAGGGATGTAAGAGGAATGAGTGTGGAAGAGGGAAGAGTGTGTAAGATGGATGTAAGAGTGATGAGTGGGCTTGTAAGAGTCTTTTATGTTTTGTAAGAGCACTCATGACTTAGTGGTTGGGTTTTTTGAGGGGAGACTTTGGTTTGGATTAGGAAAGTCTTAAACTTGTTTAAGGAATGTGACAACATTAGGGAGTGGATTAGGCTTGGGTTTAGGATTAGATTAGAGATGTTAGAGATGTGCAAGTGGATGGCATTAATGAGGGTGGGTGAGTTAGTGGCTAAGCTTGGTTAGTATGGGTGGATGGGGTGGATTAGGCTAAATGGAGGATTAGAGATAGGTTAGGGGTTTTTGAATTTGAGGATTTCATTTATCAAATAGATTTATTTAATAAATGGGGATTTTTGGAATTAGATAGAAGAATAGGATTTAATTGATAAATAATAGATTATTTGATTTATCAATTAGGACTATAGATGATTAATTAAATTAATCAACTAGGGGATGACAAAGGATTAATTAAATAGAAATTTAATTAATAATGCCCTTTTTAGATAACTAAATAGGATTACTAAAATAGTGTAATCAAATTTAGGTGTCTACATTTTGCCCCTCTTTGACATAGTGTTGAGACAACACTATTTCAAAGAAGTTTGAATGAAGACGACACGAGGAAGATGTTTTAGCAACAAGGTTGCCCCAGTCTCAGATAAGAAGAGGAGAGACTAGACTTAGATGATGCCCCCTCAAGAAGGCGGCGGGGAGAGAAATGAGGGTCGACGACTTCTTGAAAAGTACAAGAAATTGAGACGAGCTGAGACGCAGGTTGGCAAAGGGAAATCAGAGGCACAATAGTAAAGCAAGCTTAAGACTTTCCAGGATTGGGGGGGGGGAGATGGAGGAGCGGAGTGCTATAAAAGGAATCCATGGTAGGGAGATGGATGATAGAATGATAAAGCTGATGCAATAGGATTTCAAAGAGTCAGATTGGCGGAAGATGGGTTTCGGAGATCCCTAGGACTAGGATTGTGGATCTCGAAAGATGAGGCTTGGTGGATTGATTTGATTGGTGGATCCCTAAGACTAGGATTGTGGATCCCTAAAGCTAAGCGTGAGGAGTGATTCAAAGAGATACTGATGCATAAGCTGGGGTAGGAGCGACAGATGTAGGATATGGATGGGGGATAATGGAGATGAAGGGAATCCATTGAAGCTTTTTGAGCGGGGGGATACTTCAAAGAGAAGTACCACCATGTAGTTGAGCACTAGATTTGCTATAAGACTGTTGGTTAATTGCCAGGGTTACCAAGAACATCAAGGCCTTTTTACCAACCGTCCAGAGGACTGACGAACTGACTCAAAACAAACACACAAGGATTGCCCCAGTATCACACATGAATCCCAAAGGAAGCAGCGTGGAAACGACACTAGGTAACCCACAAGCAGAAAAAGAAAACAAGCAAAAGACCTGATCAAGACCTTACACTCTAATTGCCCCATTCACAGCATACCATGATATGGAAGATCATGGCAAGCTTCAGGAGGAAACAAGGAGATTGCTTGGAAAAGATATTTCAAGACCCAAAAGGGAAGATCCCAAATCAAAAGAAAGTGAAAATCCAAAAGAGAACTGTTTGCCAACGAGATGGGTAGGATGAGGTACTAACGGACCAAGATTAGACATGAGGAAAGCTATATCCTGCAAGGACCTATCGGAGAGCACCTAAGCTGATGGATCGGGATGAGTGATGCGTCTGGCAAGTTGAACTAAGAAGGATAACACTTTGGTGACAAGAGATCTAGCTAAAGGATGCATTGGAATATCTAACCAAGGTGTGCGATGTGTGCAAGATGTTGACCAAGGATGAACTAACACGAAAGTCGGATAGATACAATGATACTAAGCTAAAGAGGATGTACAAGCTGACAGACCAAGATATGTTACAAATGTACAAGTTTGTTCATGTTTTGGTTTTTTGTGAGATGGAAATGTTTGTGAAGGATGGGGTGTCTATAATAGTTGATAGGTGGATAGGTAGATGGTTTGTGAAAAGCTTAAGGAAAATGGGATTCTGTGTGTGCATGTGATAGGATACAAGCTAGGATACAAGATCATTTACAAGATGGAATATGGTACAAGCTTTGGACAAGATTCGAATATATACAAGGTATGGTACAAGATTTACAAGGTATAATACAAGCTTTGGTACAAGATTTACAAGTTGTACAGGAGGTATTGACGAGCTCCATCAGATTTTGGATATTTGATTGGAACACCAAGGGAACAAGCAGGTGTTTTATGGGATGGTGGGTGGATGGATGAGGGATAGGATAGTCATAGATAATGGATTAGTCTTTAGCACACAAGGTGCCTGAAATATCAGGTTTTCACCAAGGTACCTATCCAAGGCGCTTGAATTGCCAAGTTTTCACCATTGGACGCTTATTTCTCTTTACTATTTTTTTTTTTTGTATTTTTTCAAAAGCTGGGTATACCAAGGATCTTCAAGCATAGAACTTCTTGAGATGAATGATGTTAGTGGGATCATTCAAGAGTTCTCCTTCTGGTGTAGATAATTGATAGGCTTCGGAGCCAAAGGAGGCAGTAACCACATAGGGACCAAGCCATGTAGGTTCAAACTTGCCTTTCTTTTCTCGATCTGCTTGGACTTTCATATTTTCTTTGAGGACCATGTCACCTGGCTGAAAGTGTCGTGGGAGCACCTTCTTGTTGAAATTCCTTTTGAGACGAGTTTGGTAGACCGTGAGATGGTCATAGGCTTGTTGTCTCTTCTTGTCTAAGAGATCTAGCTGGGTGAGTCGAGCTACTCTGTATTCTTCATCTGAGATTTGCCCTCGCAAAGATATGCGTAGTGAGGGAAGTTCAACTTCTATAGGTAATACCGCTTCGGCACCATAGACTAGGGAGTATGGAGTTGTGCCTGTGGATGTACGAAAGGAAGTTTGATAGGCCCATAGAGCCGGATTTATTTGAAGGTGCCAATCACGGCCGAAATCATTGACAACTTTCTTTAGGATTTTGAGGAGGGTTTTATTAGTCGCCTCTACCTAGCAGTTACCTTGTGGGAAATATGGGCTAGAAAAGCGGTGATGGATGTGGAGGGAAGTGCATAATTCTTCCATGTTGAGATTTTCAAAGTTACCTCCATGGTCAGTGAAGATGGCGGATGGGATGCCGAAGTGGCAAACAATGTGGTACAAGATGAACTTGGAGACTTGAACTCCTGTAGCTGAGACTAGGGGGATTGCTTCCACCCACTTAGTGAAATAGTCTATAGCTGTTATTATCCATTTATGTCCATCAGATGAGAGAGGTGTGATAGTTCCAACTAGATCAAGGCCCCAACAAGCAAAAGGCCAAGGTGGTGCAATAGGCTGTAGATCCTGTGCTGGAGCGTGCACAAGATTTGCATGCTGCTGACATGGGAGACACTTTCTGACAAAGTCACAAGAGTCTTCTTCAATGGTAGGCCAATAGTAGCCTGTTCTAAGGATTTGTCGTGCTAGGACAATACCACTCGTGTGGGCACCGCAAAGTCCAGAATGTACTTCTTTTAATGCCATCGCGGCCTCATTTTCATCTAAACATCGAGAGAGAGTATCGTGATAACCCCGACGATATAGGGTATTGGCTATGATAACATAGCGGGATGATTTTTGGATGAGGTTCTGGCGTTGGGTGCGTGTGAGGTGAGGGGATATGATACCATCGTTAAGGTAAGCGTGAATTTCATGGTACCAAGGGGATTGGGGACCAACCAAGATATAAACACGGTTTGAATCCTCATTCGCATAAGCGGGTGTGAGGAGCTGCTCAACTAAAAATTCATACTGCGTAGCATCTTGGGGAATTTCCAAGAGCGAGCCGATAGTGGCCATGGCATCTGCTGCCTTATTCTGCATTCGAGGTACTTGTGTAAACTGAAGCTTTGTAAAATGCTGGGTCAGCTGATCAACTAGCTCTTTGTAGGGTAATAGCTTTTCATCTTTGGTTTGATATTCATTTAAGACTTGTTTGATGATGAGCTGGGAATCGCCAAAGATTTCTAACTCAGTGATATTCCATTCTGTAGCTATCTTTAATCCTGCTACAAGAGCTTCATATTCTGCTATATTGTTGGTGCTAGGGAATTGTAGCTTGAAGGCTTTTGGAATGTAATCTCCTTGAGGTGTAACTAATAATATTCTTGCCCCTGATCCATGAGAGGTGTATGAGCCATCAAAATAAAGCTTCCATGGGGGTTGTTCTTCAATTAGGCAGATATGCTCATCTGGAAATTCTGTGAGCAAAGGATATGCATCTACTAGAGGTGCATCAGCTAGGTGATCTGCTATAGCTTGCCCTTTGATTGCCTTTCTGTCCACATACTGGATGTCAAACTCACTTAGTAGCATAACCCATTTGGCCAAACGGCCTGTAAGTGCTGTTTTGGAGAGCATATACTTGAGAGGGTCAATCTTGGAGACTAGTTGGATGGTATGACTTAGCATATAGTGGCGAAGCTTTTGAGTTGAGAAAACAACTGCCAAACAAGCTTTTTCCATAGAAGTGTAATTGATTTCATAACCAACTAGGGTTCTACTAATATAGTAGATGGCTCTCTCTCTGCTATAATCATCACGTTGTGCTAGAAGTGCCCCTAGAGCAGTAGGTGTTGCTGATATATACAAGATCAAGGGACGACCAGGAACTGGTGGAACCAAGATAGGGGGATTGGTGAGATACTGCTTGAGTTGATCGAAGTTGCGCTGACATAAAAGATCCCACTTGAAGTTCTCATTCTTCTTTAGCAAGTGTGAAAATGGTGTACACTTATCTGCAAGTTGGGAGATGAAGCGCCGAATAGATTGAAGTTTCCCCTGAAGAGAGCGAAGCTGTCGCAGTGTTTGGGGAGGAGGCATGTCTAAGATAGCCTTGACCTTTTTGGGGTCAATCTCTATACCTCGTTTAGAAACTATGAAGCCTAGAAGCTTGCCAGATGTGACCCCAAAGACACACTTCTTGGGATTTAGCATGAGATGATATTGGGCCAACCTATCAAAGACTTTTTCCAGGTCAGCAAGATGATCCATGAAGGTGTGAGATTTGACTAGGATATCGTCCACATAATCTTCCAAAATGCTATGGATAAGATCATGGAAAATGGCTGTCATAGCTCTTTGATAGGTAGCCCCAGAATTCTTTAGGCCAAAAGGCATCATGGTGTAGCAAAAGGTTCCCCAGGGGGTAGTGAATGCTGTCTTATGCTGATCCTCTTCTGCAATCTTGATCTGATTATACCCAAAAAATCCATCCATAAGGGACAGGATTTCATGTCTAGCTGTAAGATCTACAATCATATCTATGTTGGGCAAGGGAAAATCATCCTTTGGACAAGCTTTGTTAAGATCTCTAAAATTAGTACAGATTCTGATGTCACCAGGAGGCTTAGTGACAGGGACCATGTTGGAGATCCATTCTGAGTAGTCGATAGGTCGGATAACCTTAGCAGCTAACATTCTTTCTAGTTCATCTTTGACTAGTAATGCCACCTTGGGGTGCATTTTCCTAAGCTTTTGTCTGATGGGCTTGATCTTTGGATCGACTGCAAGATGATGAACTACAAGCTTTGGATCGAGTCCTGGCATGTCCTGATATGACCATGCAAATCGGCCAATGTTCTCTCGTAAAACCTCAAAGAGGAGGTCAGCTTGGTCTTGTGATAGGGATGCAGCAATGTGAACAATTCTAGGGATCTCTGAAGAACCAATGTTGACTTCTCTAGTATCCTCTATTAGAATAGAAGACACCTCTGGTCGATTATCTTGAGGAGGCAATACTAAATCCTCATGTTCTGCTTGTGGCTCTAGATTTTCTTGCTGAGGGGTTCTCTTCGCTACCTTAGCTAGTCCCAGATTTACCTTAGTTCCAGTTTTGGGTGTATCGAAACTAGGTTGGGGATTTTCTCCAAAATACCCCTTGGGATCTAGCTTGTAGATGTAGGCAGAATTTGGCTTTGTCTTCTTATGAGGAGTTTTAACTCCCATGAATCTTAGAAGCGCTTCCTCTGATGCGAACTCATCAATATGTATGACACTTGGTTGGTCCCAATCTATGAGTTGTGGATGAGCAAGTGGTAGGTTAATGAGATGGATCGATAGTTCTCGGAGAACAGAGTCTCCTAGGAAGATTTGGTCTGGGATATCGTCGTAGGCTCTCTTTTCAACTTCCTCAGGAATGTCTTCGATTTCAACAAGGTCACGGTGGATGTTCGAAAAAGCATGACCATTCTCGTTGGTGCCCCCAGTTGTGGGTATGCCAAAGCCAAGACCTGACTTTATTTCCCAATCATGTGCTTCGATGGGACATTGCATGCCCCTTTCTTCTAGTCCTAGTCCACCTCCTTGATAGTTCCATTTTTCAGTGACAAGCTTATGTTGTTAGGGATACTTTTGGCTAAAGTGATCAAGGTGTGCTTGATTTCTTGGAGGTGCATCCTTATGTAGCCAATTGTTGATATCTGGAGTGAGCTCCTCATGAAGAGGGGTTTTTTAGGACACAAAGGTGGTTGGGCCAAACTGTTTGTATCGAGGAGGTGGAATCTCCTTAGCTTTGTGATATGTTGGTCGTCCATGGGTATGTGGATCAAGTGGGATTGCTCCGACAGTAAATGCATCTGATAGACTATATTCTCCACATCCTTTGTTGTTGATCTTTACAGTAGATAGGGTGGAGGCAAGGATGGTTTCTGCGTCATTACAAGTGTGGGATGAGCTGGCGATGGCTGTGCCGATGTCTATTCCAGGGCAATGGTTTGTATATGAAGCTTCAACCGCATTGCAGTAAGAAAAGGGTTCTGGATCGGCATGGATGGTTACCTCAGTGCCTTGATGCAGAAATTTAATGCACTGATGGTAGGTGGATGGAACGGCCTTCATAGCATGAATCCATGGGCGATCGAGGAGGATGTTAAATGGTAGGTTTAGATCAACAACATGGCAAACTGTCTCTTGAATGACTGGCCCAACCTTGATTGGTAGCAAAATAGTCCCTTCTGTGGTCCTTTCTAAGTTGTCATAAGCTTTGATGGTGATAACCTCACTGATCATATCTGCCTTAGTATACCTAGATTGTTTTATGAATTTTAGGGTGCAAATGTTCAAGGCTGATCCATTATCTATCATTACTCTTTTCACGGCAAAATTGGATACCATGATGGCTATGCGAAGCGGAAGGGTGTGATCTGGCTCAACCGCGGGTATGTCGGTGGGTTTGAAAGATAGGGCACATGAGGATGAAAGGTGTCCAACAAGATTACGAAAATTAGTAGCATTGATATCAGAAGGGACATGGGATTCTATGAGAGCACTGTCAAGAATGTCTTTGTACACAGGACTAATGCGGAGAAGGTCTAAAATGGATATTTGGCCTGGCATGTTCCCAAGGTGTTCCAAGATATTGTACCAGCTTTTTGATGGAGCTGATGGTGTTGATGAAATTGGTGGGCCTGCGATGTTAAATCGTGCTCTTCGAGTGGTGACCGCACACTCATTGTCTGGTCCTCAGATATTGATAACATTGATAGAAGGCTCTTTCTCAGATATACAACCTATAAGGCTACCATAGTCTATATAGGATGAAGTGTGGTCATTGTTCTTCCCATGCTGTTGGTTTGGCTGGCGGTTGTTGGTGTTGTTTTGGATAGGTGCTTTTCCAGGATTTTGGTTGTTGTGTGGAGGAAAAGCATTTTGATAAATCTGTAAGCCTGCATTGGGAGAGGTTTGGGCACCAACAGTGATTTCCTTCCGATCAATGAGGTCTTGCACATAGTCTTTCAGTTTCATGCATCTGAGGGTGGTGTGACCGTTTACCCTATGGAACTTGCAATACTCATTGTCCTTGTACCATGCAGCTTTGGATTGGCTTGGATCAATTTGCTGGGTAGGAGGAAATTTGATGAGGTTTTCCTTAGCCAATTTCTCAAAAATAACATCCAATGGCTCACCAAGGGGTGTATAGTTTCTAGTTGCAGGTTGGAATCTGGGCTTTTGCCCTGCAGCTACATTGATGGCATTAGCTTGATTGTTAGACCCTTAAAAGTTGGGTCTTGTATTTTGGTTTTGATAGCTTTGGTTATTTCATTGTTGGTAATTGGTAGCTTGTTGGTTGTTTGTTTGATATGGTGGGTTAGACTGGTTTTGAGAAGGACCAACGATATTCACATGTTTGGTGTCAGTAACCCCATCTGTTGCAACATGCTTGTTTTTGTTCCAATACCTAGACTTGTCATTGGAATGTGATTGATTTTGGTTGGCCACTTTGTAAATCTTTACCACACCATCTTTGATGAGTCCTTGCTCAAGGATCATTCCTTTCTCTTTGATATCCTTATAGGTCTGCAAACAGTTCATGGTCATGTGGTGAGCCAAGCTGGGATGTGCATTATCAATAAACATTTTCACCACATGGCGTTCTGGCATGGTGCAGGATATGCGGGTGGTAAGGGTTTGCCATCTTTGCAGGTATTCGGCAAGGCTTTCTCCACCTTTTTGCTTAGTGTGGACAAGATCAACTATTGATAGCTCTGTTTCAACAAGATGGGCATATTGGGCTACAAATGCCTCAGATAATTCAGCAAAGTTTTTAATTGTGCCATAGGGGATTCTATAAAACCATTCAAGAGCTGGTCCAGCCAAGCTTTTGGGAAAAAGGCGCAAGAGGAAGACATCATTGTATGCCACATCCTGGCAATGCATGTAAAATTCTTTGATATGTGTGACAGGGTCTCCTTTTCCTCTGAATTTGTCAAATTTAGGTACCTCAAAGTGTTTGGGAAATGGTGTCGTGGTAATGGCTCTGTCAAATGGGTAAGGACACACATTCTCAAACTTGAATGTCTTTGGATCATTCCCTTCTTGGATGGCTTTCAGAGCTGTCTTCATTTGCTCCCACTCTGAATTGATAGGTGATGGTTGGGGTGCCCCCAATGTAAGAGTGCCTTGAGGTAGGTATGTGCTGGATGGGGCCACTGAATATGGATGGCTGTGAGGGATTTGCTGATAGGGATTGTACATTGTTTGGGCAGCTGCATGGTGGATGACGGGTTGTTGAGGGGGAGGTGGCGCATATTGCTGCATGTGCTGCGAGGCTTGCTGTTGATATGGGATTTGAGATTGGGATTGAGGAACATAAGCTGGTTGTGGGATAAATGGATTGCTTTGTGGAGGTAAGGTATAAGATGGTTGTGAGGCTTGCGGAAAGGATCGGAGGGCTTGTGGGGTTTGACCAATATATGTGGGTTGTGCCCCCATTTGGGATGGTATTTGCAAATAATTGGTGGTTGGCTGGGGTGGTGGATTACCTCCTAGAAGTGGCATTGAAAAGTAGTTGGTAATTGGAGGTAATGGATTAGTTGGTGGTGGAGGTGGTGGCTTTGTGGAGGTAAGGTATAAGATGGTTGTGAGGCTTGGGGAAAGGATCGGAAGGCTTGTAGGGTTTGACCAATATATGTGGGTTGTGCCCCCATTTGGGATGGTATCTGCAAATAATTGGTGGTTGGCTGGGGTGGTGGATTACCTCCTAGAAGTGGCATTGAAAAGTAGTTGGTAATTGGAGGTAATGGATTAGTTGGTGGTGGAGGTGGTGGGAATTGAAAGCTTGGGAATGTAACTGATGGGTTTTGATAGCTTTGTGGCTGGATTTGGAAGCTTGGTAGAGTGGTGGTGGGAGCTAGGGTCACTTGGGAGCTTGGTAGAAGATTGGCAGTAGCTTGTGGGTTTTGATAGCTTTGTGGAGTGAAGGTAGTAGCTTGTGGATTTGTGGCTGGTGGTATTGAGCTCCCAAGACTTAATGGAAATGATGGGATTGTACTTTGGGCTGTGGTGAACAAGCTAGGGGTGATGAAAGGTTGATTACTTGGCCCCATGGGTGGCAGCCCTGTTGTATATTGCTGAGGTTGGCCAAAGATGCTAGCATTGATTTGGGAGATGGGTGGATTTGGAAGGCTGGGTTGGGGAGCAGCAGCAATAGTGAAGGGGGTGAACAGTGAGGTGTTTTGAGTAAAGGGGGTTTGGAGCGGAGAGGTATGAACCAAGGATGGAGTGGTGGTGGCTGGGTTGGCTTGCGGCATGGAGATTTCAACTTGGGTGGATGATGGTATGTTTGGGTCTGTTGGGTCATATGGATTGGCTAGAGGCTCTTCTTTTGGAATATATTGAGGATAATTTGGATCATAAGAGCCTATGGGTGGTGGCAGCTACCCAAAAAATGGGTGAGATGGATCTGATAATGGAGGGGGTCTTCCAAAGTCAAAGGTTCCTACATTGTCCCTTCGAAAATTAGCCATGATTGTCTCTTTGTTTTTGTCTATAATGGCGTTTACCAATACTGCATTTCCTGGTTGGTTCATGAAAGCTTCAATGTCAATAGGTGATGGCATAGCTTGCTCTGGGCTGAAGGATGGCTGAGTGCTCAAGGGGGGTGAGGCTGTTCGATCCAAATGATAGGGCTCCATTGTTTCTTTCTTCTTGGCTAAGCGAGTGACGGGTGGCATGAAAAATGCTCCTAGGGATGAGATGCAATAATGCTGATGGATGCAAAAGGGGGAAGGTTTTTCTATGCAAATGATTTCCTAGGTTGAGGAAAAGCTATATGACAAAATCTAAGGAGGATTGGGTTGGGGATTCTAACTTCAAAGATATGTTTGTCAAAGCACAAAAGGCCTGCTTTCCTATGTGCAAGCTTGGTGGTGATTGTGTCAACTTAAGGATAGACTGATGATCCTTTAAGAAGAACACGAGATTGACCACTTGCGAATCCCAACCTTTAGCTCAAGGTGATGAGGGATAACAAGTGACAAAGCTAGATTACCTTAGACAAAGCTCTGTCAAAGGGATAACCTTGGTGAGATTGGTGGATTTGGAAGATTTTAGGAATGGCAAACTTTTAGCAAGGTGACAACAATTTTGAAAGCTTAGATGTGCAGATTTTCGATTACTAGCTAGATGGTATGATTCTAAATGAGATGGATGAGCTAATAATGCTTAAGGGGATAAGCTAAGATGGCTGGCTTTTCTACAAAGATGACTCTAGAGTGAAGCTTATCCAAGAAGATGTGGAGAAACAAGGGTGTCTAATCATAGAAATCATGCCTAGTTGGTAAGGCATAAGCAGGATTAACTCTTGGATGTTGGCTAAATTTGATGGTGTGCTCTAACTAGGCCTCTTGAAGTGCTTCGTCAGTAGCTTTGTCCTCTGCTTTGTGGAGTTTGGAAATTCGTGGGCTTGGTGTTATTTCTTTTCTCTTGGCTGAAAGTTCTTGGTATGCTAGAGATGGCTTGAGTTTGACCTTGTGAAACTTCTGTTTGGGTTTGGGTTGTTCCGACATAAATTTCTAAATTTGCTTGGCTTTGGGAAAAAACTCAGTTGTTTTGCTTCAACTTGTTCAACTTCCAAAATAGGCAGTGACTACGCTAAGTGTGCCCTAAGCTAGGATTGACCAAGTTTGGCAAACATTCATTCAACAAGTAAAATAAAAACAAGCAATAGATAGGAACACCCAAATAGAAGTTTGTGGTTCTCAGAATGTGATACTTGCGCCAAGGAGTGTGTATGTTCTACAAATGTTTCGATCAGTCACTCCAAACACATTAACATCCTAGATGGTTTTCTACAAGGCTGACAATTGGTTTAGCTAGGGAGTCCTCGATATATGCAAGGTACGTGAGGCCCAAATCCATAGATGAGACCAAAAGGATGTCACACAGCCGAGAGGAGCGGTAACCCACTTCTCCTCTTTCACTTCTCAAGGGTATAAAGTTCCTTGAGGCTTAGCCCGAATGACAAAATCTTGATCCCAAGAGAGGTGTCTTTCGATTCACCTCCCAATTCTTATACTTCGCCGGAGCGCTGGAGTTGAAGTCGTCCAAGGGGTGATGAAATCCCCAAGCAGGCCTCCTAAAAAGAAACAAGGTTTTGGATCCTAATCTTATGCACCCAAGATGGCCTCGAAAGACGACAAGGGGAGAGAAGACTCGGATGACCTTGGGCTAAAAAACATGCTTGTTCTTTTACCAACTGACTCTTATGTGTGCTAATCTAGACTTTGCAAGCACTCATGTTTAAGAGACAATGTTCAATTCCAACTTGAAGCGCCAACAAAAGTAAATCGATCGAAGAATGCAAACAATAAGAAGAGTTAGGGTCAACAAAAGCAAACTCACGTGCTTGGAGGCCCTCCACGTCAAGTATTGATTAATTTTCTTTAAGGCATTCAAGATTGAGTGTGAGTTTGTTTTAAGCCCAAAACAAAAGTGTGTGAGATTCGATTTCAAGCACGCACCCAGAGGCTCTCCACATCAGTTGTTGTTCAATTTTAGTGCCCAAACTTGAAGTGTGATTGATTTAATCTAGAGTTTTGGCCATTTAAGAATTTTGATAAAGTTAAAGCAAACGTTCAAAGACCAAGTGAGTGAGTTAGATTGTGGAACATTTAACACCTTTTTCAAGTAGACCCATTGCCATAAATGGCGCTAAGATTGCAACCAATGGTTAATATTTGATGGGTGATTAGAAAAGAGGTGAGTCCAAGGAACTACTCAAATTGATTTTTGTAAATTTGTATTTTAACTTAACAAAGTTTCTTAAATGTCCAAAAATCAAACTTTACCTAGATTGCATGTGAAAAAGAGATTTGTAATGGTTAATTGATCCTTGGCATTCAAGATTGGATTTTTTTGTTTTAAGCATGCATTCCAAAGAAAGTTGATTTTAATCCATGACATTCAAGAGTGTGTTTTTGAGCAACATTCATTCAATGAAAAATGTGTTTAACCATTCAAGTTCTTTTTTTTTTAGCAACATGCATTCAAAGACAAATGGTTAAACATTCAAGTTCATTTTTTAGCAACATGAAAACCTGCAAGAAACATGGTTAGTGGTTCCATATGTGCTCCAACCTGCAATGAGACAAAAAAAAATCAATTTAGTTAGTTAGCCAAAATCTTCAAAAATGAGAGCTTAACTATGGGGAAAAAAATTTAACTTTTTTTGTTGTTTTTTCTACGCGTAAAAATGCTTAAAATGGTCTAAATCCTACGGAACCACTAAAAGTCAAATTTTGATTTATGGTCTAAATTGTGCTTGTTTAGCACCAATGGGAAGGTGACACTTGTCACAAGGAGGATGAGTGTGAGAGGGTAGGGTAAAGGGTTGGTTAAAGGCATGATGAGTGGGGTTGAGTATGTAAGAGGGATGTAAGAGGAATGAGTGTGGAAGAGGGAAGAGTGTGTAAGATGGATGTAAGAGTGATGAGTGGGCTTGTAAGAGTCTTTTATGTTTTGTAAGAGCACTCATGACTTAGTGGTTGGGTTTTTTGAGGGGAGACTTTGGTTTGGATTAGGAAAATCTTAAACTTGTTTAAGGAATGTGACAACATTAGGGAGTGGATTAGGCTTGGGTTTAGGATTAGATTAGAGATGTTAGAGATGTGCAAGTGGATGGCATTAATGAGGGTGGGTGAATTAGTGGCTAAGCTTGGTTAGTATGGGTGGATGGGGTGGATTAGGCTAAATGGAGGATTAGAGATAGGTTAGGGGTTTTTGAATTTGAGGATTTCATTTATCAAATAGATTTATTTAATAAATGGGGATTTTTGGAATTAGATAGAAGAATAGGATTTAATTGATAAATAATAGATTATTTGATTTATTAATTAGGACTATAGATGATTAATTAAATTAATCAACTAGGGGATGACAAAGGATTAATTAAATAGAAATTTAATTAATAATGCCCTTTTTAGATAACTAAATAGGATTACTAAAATAGTGTAATCAAATTTAGGTGTCTACAAAAGCCACAAAGGATGAAACCTCGCCTATAGAAATTGGAATATAATAGAATGAATTATCAAGGTAGTGTCATTCCACCTAATGGTTTATAGTGTGAATTTATATTTTTCTATTGTGTTTTGTTTACTAATGACATCATTGACGGTTGTGAAGATTATCGAGACATCAATGACCACCTTCCAAAGGATCTAAAAAGTTACCACAAATAATTTTATAGGTTGTTGTATTATGAAGATCTACAAGTTTTGCATTTGTTTGATACTATGCATATTGGAAAGAATGTAACAAAGACGTTATGGAAAATATTAGGTGGAAGGCATGACAAAGGAAAACTTGTCAAAATTTGTACTAACATTCCCAAATCTACTCATGTAATGAAAAATCTCATTCAATCAAATACCCATGGAGACCATATCAATATAAGTGCCCTTCCTTGGTTATTAATTGAGTAGTAAAGCAATGTTATAAAAGAAGCCATACAAAATATGTGATTTTCCACATGATTTGTAACAAACATAAGCAATCTCTTATCAAATAAAAATGAATTTAGCACATGGTTGAAAATGCATGATAGGCACACCTTCATCAAGATAATTCATGTTGTTATGTATTTACTATATATTTGAAAAATGCATGTAGTTTTTATTCTATTATGTTAGAAAAAAATGAAATAACCAATTTATACATGTTGTATGTACTACCTCTATGTCTCCCAAATCACTTTGACAATAATTTAAATCAATTCATATATGATCTTAGAAAATACATGAGATGAGTAGTGATATTTTTCAATTTGTTGTATAGGTATATTATATTCGTAATTTGTTTTTCTTGTTATGTAATATGTTATTTATTATTTTATAAAGTCTTGTACCTTTATATGTTTTATGTCTTGAATCTCTTGAAGGTGTTTTTCATCTAAAGAAATCCATAAAGATGATATAAAATATTGGAAGAGAAAAATTCCTTGTCTAATATGTGAAATGAAAAAGTGTCTACCTTCAACTTTTTTCAATACAAAAGAACACTACCTTGTACACCAAGTTGAGAAGATTGAAATGTGTGGACCTATATGTACTAGGTCAATGTGGATGGTTGAGAGACACTTGAGATTTTTGAAGGATTTGGTTTGACAAGAGCACATCTTGGGGGTTTTATGGATACAATACTGAATATCTTCTTAGGCTTACATCAAAGTTCGATATAGATTGCATTTGGGATCCCAACCCCATTAACCAATTTGAAGGGAAGTACTTGATGGGGAAAGGAATATTGAGGAAATTGAAATGTAAATATAATATGCTACTATAGTTAATTAATTCTCAATCTTTAAAATAAATTATTTATAAGTCATCTATTTATTTTTTGTACAGTTGGTCAAGAGTGGGATGCATTGTATTTGTATCTCACAAACAATCTTTGATTGGATGATGGTATGGATTGAACGATGTTGACAATCTCGTTGCACAACAACCTAGGAAGGTGTGTCTTCATTGGTTAAAAGATTATCATAATGGATATTCCAATGTTACACAAAAGGAAATTGATTTAGAATGTGATTTAAGAGGTCATGAGGTATGCATAAATTTTATAATGACCTGTATGTTTATCAAGTTACAATGCATTTTTGTATACATGTTTGACATATTATTGCAACTTAAACACCACAAGGCTATGTGGTTTAATGGTTATAATTTTTTCATAAAAAATTCAAATAACACAAAGAAAACTTGTGATTCTGGGATAACTATTGTCTTTGAGGTGACTAATATTTCCTCCAAAAATGACATATATCCTCGAGAGTCTCAAAATGAATACTATGGAATTTTAGAAGATATAATTGAGTGTGACTTCAATTCCTTTAAAATGGTTCTCTTCATCATCAAAATGTACATGTTATGACTCAATGAAAATAATCCTGATAGAACTGTTATTGAACATAAAAATAGATTTAAAATGGTTAATACAAGGTCATTTGAGCCAATTGGGGATGAGCCCTATATTATTCCAAGCCAATGTAAACAAGTATTTTACTTAGAGGCTCCACATAAACTAGGTTGGTATTTTGTTGTTAGACATGATCCAAGAGTAAGGTTGGTAAAGTATAATGTGATGGAAGAAGAAGATGATATGGATGATGATCTTCATGGAGATATTTATGAAGAAAAGAAAATGACAAAAGTGATGATGATGGTGATGGTGATGGTGATGGTGATGGTGATGGTGATGGTGATGGTGATGGTGAATGAGTTGGATGAAAAAGAAGATCAATGACATGAATGAAATATAGAGGTATGCAATCAATCCTTAATCTATTTAAACAATTATATTTGCAACTGGTTTTTTAATTAATATAACCTTTTGTATTTCAACTCTAGGGGGTGTTCAACTAGATGAGGTGGATGATAGAAAAAATGATTTGGAAGATGATGTTGGACAATAGAATATTTTATGTGCTAATTTTATTGAATGTTATATGTTAATGAGTGTGATGTGTTAATGAATTAATGTTATATTTTATTAATGATGAAACAATGAACGAATATTGGATGTTAGATGTTTAATTCATGTGATAATTAATGAATGTTATATTTTATTAATGGATGAAATAAAGAATAAATATTAGATGTTATAGGGAATTTAGAATTATGTTGGGGGGGGGGGGGGAGGGGAGGAGTAGTTAATCTTCCACCTTCACTGATTTTCCTAGTTAGGTACAAAATAATAAACTATTCTCAAAACAAAGTGAAGCTTGATAATATACTAGATCCAACCATTCTCATTATTAAACCTATTAATAGTCATACTCCTTGGATTCATGTCTATTCTATACAAGTTAATTACCTTCTTAAGCTCTATTATCACTAAACTGATTTTGAGACATGTTTGAAACAAATAGGGCTTATCACCAATACTCCTTAATACATTCAATAGGCCTAAGTGGCCCTATTTTTTATTTACCTTTCTATATGATCCCCAAGGGTTCCTAAGGTCTCAACTAAGTCAGTTCAATCCAAACAGCTAGGTTTCAAATTCCAACACACTCAATTGTTAACCAAACACCATTGACCTTGCCTATTAGGCCTAGTAACCTAATTACACCTCCAACAACTCAATTAAATTCCTTTCTCAAAAAATTTCAAAAAAATGTACTGTTAGATACCCATTTGCCTCTATTCTAACATCTCAAAATATTACCCAGTGTGGTATTTTGGATCAGAACCCTCAACATGGCAAATTTGGCAATTTTTAGGCCTTAAACAGCCCACTTTTTCAAAGCAAGTGTATGAAAACTTACTCCAAATCCCTAGAACCTTCAAACGATGTCTTAAGGGTTCATTTTCTACTAAAGCCCCAAATTTGGCTTAAAACTAGTTTGGTTTGTGTTATTTTTTCTCTTTCAAGAGTAGATTTCAAATCTTCAAGTGTTTTCAAATGTTGATTTTATTTCAAGACCATATTCCACCTCCATCAAACTAATATAGAGGTCATTTTATGCTTTCTAAACCTAAATCATGAACTTATAAAATAAATTATTGCATTTAAGTTTAGGTATACAATATCTTATGCTACAAAATATTTTTAATATAATTTATTTATTTTTATTGTTATCAAATGTTTATTAGAGAGTTTTGAATTGAAAAGATGGCCAAAATCACCCTCTCATAGCTTTAAGACTATTATATTTCACATTTCTTCATTGAGAAAGGAAATAAAGATTCCAATTTGATTCTTAATGTTTATCTTAATTCACATTGAGAATACCTTACATATTTTTCCTTTCTTCATTTCAGCCATTTTGTTTGTCTCATGGCTTTTCTTTTTTCCATTGTCTTTGCTCCTTTTGTTTTTGTTTATTTCATTTTCCCTATGCCCCTTGCATTTCCTTCATATCTAGCTATGAATGCATTCATTTTTCCTCTATAGATGTATATTCTACCCTCCATGGGACTACCATTTATGCATGCCAATACACCTTCACCTTTTTTCTCTCTTTTTTTTCTTATACTATCCATTTCTTCGCAATTTCATATTCTGGCATTTTTTATTCCTCCATGCAAGGGACTATCTTCTTGCTCTCATCTTTTCTCAATTGTCTTTGAAATCAGTATGAATTGTCCCTTATGGTTTATTTTTAACTTCCCACCAACATGTAACAAATGACTTCATGGAGTTTCTTATGATTTTTGTATTTTTGTATTCTTCTAGTTGACTGTGCATACATTTCCTTTTCCTTTTAGATGCATATTTTATCTCCATGGGACTTTTATTTGGGCTTTTCAATAGATTACATCATCTTCTTACTATTTTGTTGTACTTTTTCTATCCATTGCTTCTTAATTTAATGTCATTCCCCTTCAAACCTTCCTTGCTTTCTCATTTTTATGCTTCTCTATACAAGAGACTATTTTCTTTCTCTCCCATTGTTTCTCCATTGTCTTTGAAATTAGTATGGATTGTGCCTTCTTTTGTCTTCTTAACTGTCCACTAGCATGTAACATGTGAATTCATGGAGTTGTATTAAACAACTTATTCTCATATCTAATCAATGCTATCATAAATCAACAAGGAAGAACTTCCTTATCATAGGAGCAATATGGTTCATTGCCAAAGGTATATGACATTCCATCTTTAGAATTTTATGATATAATCTACTAAATTTATTTATCTTTCATTAAAACTACTTCTTTTCCTATTATGGTGCTGATAGAATGTATTTTGAGGATACAACTAGATGTGGGAAGTCTCTTTCTTCTAATTAGATCTCAAGAATAGTCTTCCTGTTCCCTAAATAGGTTGAATAGTGAAGTAAGTATAGATTGGATTTTCTTGCATCTTGTTTATAAGCACTGCAACTATTTTTTTGTCATATTAAGTTTTTGGACGTCAAAATTTACATGGAGAGAAATGTTTGTCTTATAAAAATTCCTTGTATTCATCTCATGTTAGGTGATGAATATGAAGAAATTCAAGTTACAGAAAAAACATGGTGATGGTAATGAGAAATTCATGCTACAACACTTGGTTCCCATTAAAGGTGACATGACTTAGGATGGTCATGGAATAGAAGAAGATGTGGCTGATATGCTCATTAAGGAAACATATATCATTGTCAATCAACTATTTGCATCCATTGTTTGTGCACCAAGAATCAAAGGTATGTAACTTTATCACTTGTAAGTTGTGACTATAATTTGCAAACACTTCACATGTTCATCCAATCCATTAAACAAAACCAATTCATAAAGTGACACAGTTTACCTTTTACTTTCAATAAATAAAATGAATAACCTTATCATATAACTTAAATCTTGGGTAATTTCTTTCCTTTTGTACCTTCTAAAAGACTTCACAATTACAGTTGAGTGTATTTGTATACCATTAAATAAAATAAAAAATGTTTATTTGAGTTGGTTTAATAATTATATTTCAAATCACTGCTTATGCTCCTTTAGAGAATGTGAAACTTTGGAGAGTAATGCTCCATTCTTTTCTTTCTTTTCTTTTATTATTGTTAGTATTCTTTAAAAAGATGGTTTATGGAGTATGCTTATTGATTATAGGGTCTTGTAACACAATCTCTAGGAATCAATCATTCACTCTTAGTTGTCATTTATTTTTAAAATGCATTGCATGTATATATTTCCTCGATTATCATTTTATACAACATTTTTTTTCCTAGATTACCTTTTTATACTATCTATATTGGCCATTGAAGATGAATGTTAATTTTAGATGTTTACTACATCAATCTCTTGGTTTGTGGCAATGCAGGAGGTGACCCTAGTTCAATATAAAACATCAATAATGGTCTTGCTTATGTGATTTTTCTTTCTCTTTCAAATACACATGCATGGTAATTTTGAGGAAGTAAGTTAGGATAGTTGAAAACTAAATCCATAAGCATGGATGACAAAAAAAGCTTATTCCAGCACATGTTTGGATGTCTATTAGAGATATTTATAGTTTTTTTAAGTTATAGACTATGGCAGACATTAGAAATTTGACTCCTATAGAAGAAGTAATGCCTTCAATAAAAAAGAAAATAAAAATAGCTAAAAGGCAAAAAGACTTCTAATCAAAATAGCTAAGAAGTCTCCTGTTTAAAACCCACCAAGGAGTTTCAACCATTATTAATTTTCTAATATTTAGAAAATTATTGGTGGTTAGAACTTCTTGGCAGTGTTTATAACAAGGGGTGTTCATAGTTATTTTGATTACAATCTTGTAATATATTAGTCATTTTGTTTTGTTGGCTTGTTGAGCACATTCCCATGTCTAAAATAGTCAAAATTCCAACATATTAAATGGTCTATAACCTAGAAAACCTATCCACCTCTAACAAAAATGCAAATGTGTGTTGGAAATTATGGTTTTTCACCACTACCTATTATCCATGCATTGTGGTTTGGCTACCCCCATCTTTCTTCCTCAAAAGTATCATTCACATGTAATCAAAATTTCAACCTAGAATGGATAATTGTTGATAATTAATCTAATAGAAAATCCAACATGGATGTTATACATGCGACGAAAAGCATGTCAGATGTTTTCTTCAATTTTTTGATGACATGACATTGGCACAAGCCCAATCAAATGTTTATCATCATTCTTCTATTCTGAAGTCTATAGTGAATTCTTTGTTATTTTAGTTGACATCATATGAGTGACTGATGAATCAACCATCACAATATTTGATGCTCATTTAGAAACAACAAGTTTAGTCACATGTTTGACAAAGTACCATCAATTGGTGAGACAAACTGTCATTGGAAATTGATGCAAAATGTAGTACTAACATTTCCCTTCTTATCCTATGCCTTGTTCATCTCCTAACAAAGATTAAAATACTACTTCTAGTTAGCTTATTAAAGATCATGAGAAAAGTTATTTTCCTATGCTATCCAAAGACACTTGTTGAGATCAAAGTATCCCTGCATTACCTTGTTCTACTTCTCCATATCTACCTCTAAAATACCTTTAAGCTTCAAGTTATTCTATTGACAAAGTTGCTTCTATGAAAATATTAATGAGCCTATTGGTAGTCTTCATAATGTTTCTCACTCTAAATATCCCGATATCCCTACCCATTATCAAATATCATCTTCTAAATCTATCATTGGTCCTTATCCATCAAAGTTAAAGACTTCAAATCGTCCATCCTTTTTGGTACATTATATCCCTCCATCCCCCATGAATTTCACTTCTAATTCATCATCCACATCTCCTATCATGTGGCAAAATCAACAAATACATTCATCCTTGACATGTTTCAACCTACCGATCCATTTAAACCTGCCATATTCCCTTTATTCATCTAAAAGTCCCAATTCTTTTGGAAGAAATTTGGATGTACAACATAAAGAGAGTAAATACGAGAATCCATTTATGTAATGTCTATCCCATTTGATTTTTGTAAGTCATTATGATGCATGTAACCTTGATGATCTTGCTTCGTAAGTGACCATGATTGGGACCCATGAGTAGTCTATGCCCTTCAGATTATTTGATTATTATTGCTTTAGTTGATTTTTTAAGTCTAATTTGTGAGATTATGATGTGTTATATGGTTTCTCTAAGGTTTGTGCCAATGGCTTCTACTATTGATATGGTGTCACAATGTTGTTTTTTGATTACCCTGAGATGCGTGCAATGATTGCACTGTGTATTATTTGTCCTGATGCACTTGATTAGGTTCCTATAGTATTGTTTACTCTTGTGTTTGACCAAGTTGACTTATTTGTTTATGGATATATGATGGACTTTATCTGATTATGGTTGATGTATTTATTTATATTGTTGTTATAGTATACTTTTATTATGGTTCAAATAAATTATTTAAATAGATTATTTTAATGAAACTAATTAAATGATTATTTACGCAATTTCTCATATTGTTGCTTCAACTATATAATAATCATGAATCTACACTTAATTGGGTTTTTTAGTGTCCAAGACTTATATCCAGTATAGTGACATGTGGAGTTAGTGATTCGTATTTCATACCTAGCCAATGTCGTCCCTGTATGGGTGACATATCCTATTAATTAAAATAAAAAAACTTTTTGGTTAATTGGTAAAATTTGGATTCATTATGAATTTATGATTAGACCTATGAGCATGTCTATGCATTTAGGAATCCACACTGGTCACAAAATTTATTAAAATATTATGATTTAATAGTTTTAATGGGAATTTTATCATTTATTTTAATTTACTAGCTAATTAGTTGTAGTTGAATTCCAATTTAATTGGTATTGCTTGATTCTATTGAGTTAAGGGAGTCAATTAGATTATTTAATTTAAATAATTGTATTTATATCTCACTTTGTAAAAGTACATATAATGGCTAAAATTTAGTTAATTCTGACTTCTCACATTGGGAATTGAGAATTTTGGAGAAAATTCTCCAAAACTCTTGTGAGAAATTTAGAGATTTTCTCATTATGAGAGCTATGCTCATGGTACCAACGTGAGAGTAGGCTTGTTGAATTCAAAAGGAAAAATCCTTATTTGCTGAGCATTTCAATGCTATTGGTGTCTCCATTATTTTTTGGCACATGTTCTTGTTTTAGCCCAATCGGATGCGAGATAGAGCTCTCCAAAATTATTATTTTGGATCCATTTTAATTCCTATTTTTTATAGTAAATTTATTGGAGGTTGAGAAATAGTGTTCCCCTCTATTTCAAGATTCTAGTTATGCCTAGTTAGGCATGTATAAACATTTGATTTTTTAGCATTTTAGTTTGAAGTTTTTAGTCGTTATGTTGGTTGTTTTTGAAGACAATATTGGAACTTAATTTTTATTTTATTTTTGGGAGTTTGGAAACCATTTGGATAATGGGTTTTAATTTTGTCAATTTTTTACAATGTTAATTTTTGAGTGATTTTCACTTTGCCTTGTTTTGCATGCTGCCTAGTTTTCTTGGGTATTTCTTGGCATTTGATTTGGTCATGGATATGGAATGTATGCTAGGGTTCCTATCTAACCATAGTTTCTACTTTTACCATCATTGGGATTCATGTAGAATCCATACTCATAAATTAGGTTAGTTGAGTGAGTTCATGATGCTTGGTGTTTTGTTATTGGGATTCATGATGAATCCATACTCTCGGATATAGGTCAATTGAGTAATATTTGTATACTTGTTAATTTATTACATTTTTCATATCCAACCCTTGCACTAATATTCATGAATTTTTTTGTGCCCATACATAAGTATGTGCATGTGTGTTTGACGAGATCTTGTGAGACTCAAGCTCCTGGATATAGGATGGTTGAGAGATTATTCATTTGGAAGTTGGGTTGGTAACTTGCATTACCTTTGGGAACTTATTATGTGATGAGAATTGGTATGTAGGGTAGATGTGTGCATTGACTTATCTCATATACCCCATCCCAAAAGCGGAAAACAAGGTAACATGAAGAGGTTCTAACAAATGAAAACCAATTTAACAAATGGGTAAATAAACTTAATGAAAGAAAAGATTATGGAACACTTGGCCTCTCAGGGGATTTGATTGAAGGTTTTTGTTTGGCTTCTTAAGGGATTTAATCAAAGGTACAATGTTTGGCCTCTTGAGGGATTTGATTGAAGGCACAATATCTAACCTCCCAAGGGAGTTGATTGAAGACACATTTTGAGTCTAGCTTCTTGAGGGTGTCGACCGAAGGCTTGAAGTACTTGTGCCACCCAATGGCAAGTAATGGCACTCCAATAGAGTCCCTATATAGTTATCTTTAGAGGGTATGACTATTGACCTAATGTATTGCATTATCTTCATAATCATATAGATGTTGGTAACATGTTCTTCTCGGTGTGTGTGTTAGCCTTGGGTGATTGTCTTATGTGATTCCAGTTGGGTAACTATTTCCATGAGTATGATAGGTGTGGGCCTATGAGTACTACATGGTTGAGAGGTATAGCTACCTATACCACTACTAGGGACCAATGTACAAATACGATGTACTACTAGTTTGAGGCTAATGTTGGATGTTCACTTGGTACTTCGGTGTATCCAGAGCATGTTCTCTTGTGATTTATTCTTTACTTTGGATGCATTTGATATCATGTTTAGAAGATGTTTAATATGTTATTTTATTTTTTCCTTTATCATGATATTGTGTCACATTTCTTAGTTGATATTTCTTACCGCTATGAATTAGTGATGCTATTGGTAGATTAGCATGTTATATGTTTCTCGTTTCATGTGTTGTTATTGGATGGCTATTTGTAATAAAAATTTCATGAGACAACTCCAGCAATCTTGTTGGAAATCTGAGATTCATGCTTAGGGATATGGTTACGATCCTTGATATCTCATGATTCCATTATGGTAGGGAGGAAATTAGCACAGTTGTATTGCATTTTTTATATCACATGTGTGTTCTTTTCTTTTCCCCTGATGTTGCTTATGTCCACGTTTGCTTATGATGTTGTGATTTAGATGGATAGATATTATTGTGATCTACATGTTAGCATGATTATATTTGTGGTTATTATTGATCTATTTATGTGTGGACTCAGTACTCCTTAGTATGGAGTTAGCTTTATTTTCATGTCATACATTGATGTCGACATGCTCCTTTCATTTATTGTTCAGAGAACCTTCCTGTCGCATACCTTGGTAACTAGGATCACTTGATTTTCCTAGGTTATGTTCTTTTGCATGAAATTAATTTTTTGCATATCCTATGGTGGTTTTATCTCCTTCATGTCATATATCTTGTCGATATCTTTCCAATGTATTTTGAAACAAGTCAATCAGAGTTCAAACTCAAAAGTTATGGCCTCCAAAGTGAAGGAAGTTTTGGTTGCTTGCAAAAACTCGTACGAGAAAACACTCTAATGTATTTACTCAAATGAAATTCAACTATGGGAATCCATTTATGAGACCTGTTTGACATGAAGTCTCATACAAGAAAAAATGAGTATTTCATGTACTTCTTGAAGGTGGAAATTAGTGTTTTGGATACCCTTTTTGGTGTTACACCTTCCTAATCTATAACATTTCTGATATAAATGCATTCTTTTGATCGTTCTGTGTGGTTCCTCTTCTTTCTTACATTGTAATTGTTATATTGATTTGTATGGACTAAACACTTAGGAACTTTGGGTTTGGTCTTTAAAATGAACCTTGATGATGATGTTAGATTAGATCATCAGATGAATCTTGAGTGAGTAATTTTAATTAATAGAAATGGATATGTTTGTAAGTGTTGAATGCTTGGGGATATTTGGTGGTTTGATTATTAGTCTTTTTTTGTATTCTCTTTTATGTTTGTAGTTTCATTTATCTATGCTTTATCTTTAAAAAAAATGTTAGTGTATGTCTATCCATGTTTCCAAGGATCTCTAGGCAAGGCATTACAATTTACAAATGAAGATCACTATATCCTATCTAATTGACATGTGAATACAAATAAAGAAAAAAATGCAAGAGACTACAAAGGTCCTCTAATCAAAGAAAAAAATCAAATAAGATATGGAATTCTAAATTTTTCATTGAAGAAATAGGTTCTAAAGCATCCAAAGGAAAAGAAAATTAAAAAGCTATATGGATTCCCAAGTCTCTCTCAAAAGACATGGATATTAAGAACAAATCAAAGTTGTCATTTAAGATTCTAAAGGCTTCCACTTCATCTTCTTCCAAATATCTTCCTCAGAAGCTTCCAAAGGTTTTCATTCCATATTCTTCCAAAAGTCTCCTATAATCTCATATATGGAAAAATTGAGCTCTTTCATCCATGATTCCTTCATCATTCCATCATCCTTGAAGTTGTGTGTCAATGTTGATCTTTCCCACTTTCTCATCTACCCTTATACAATATTTTGAAGCTTATACTTACCTACTATTCATCCTCCTTCTAGCCTTCCAAAGCATAAAATCTTATCCTCCATATACCTTTTCTACCATATTCATTTCATCATCCTATAAGCATCTCTGAGTGTACCTTTCAGTAGTCCTTACCTATCATGATATATCCTTCAAGAGGAGCATTATCAAAAAAAAAAGAGGATTGAATTCTTTCAAAAAAATCTTTAAAAAGAAAAAAAAAAGTGCCTTAGTGAAAACCTAGTAAACATGCATAATGTGTAATCCTTCATCATCCATCTATTCCCTATTCCACCTTTATATTGACAATGTTGAGCTATCCATGAGAATTGGTTATCTTATCTATCAACTACCCTTTAATGATGTTTCTTATCCTAAATCATTCAGTCATAGCCTCCATAAGGAGCATTATCCTTATTATCCTATCCTATACTATCCAATTGACCCCTTAGTCTTGATCAAAAGAAATAAGGAGAAAAAGAAAAACTTGGCTCCCATAAGCCTCTTGAGATACCCACTCTTTTTGGACTATATGATTTCACAACATCATATCATTATCCTATATGTTATATCATTATCTTATATGTTATCTCGCTCATTGACTTTCATTTCTTATCCAAAACATGCTTCATATGGCCATTCTCCTTTTCCCTAGCTTGGATTCTCTTGAAAAGACAATCCTGGAGGATCACGTCCTACTTCATACCCATTTCCTATCCATATTATCCATAAGCTTGTTAATCCATCATGTCCCACACCTTGCTAGATACTAGGACAAAGAAATGTGATCTTAATTGAGAACCAGTAATCTCTAAATTATTCTAAAAATAAAAAAAAATTGATATATGATACTGAAAAAATATCAAAATATCAACAACAAAAAATACAAAATATTTTATTAAAAGTCCTAAAAAAAGAAGCCTTCAAAGTGGTGAAAACCTAGAAACAAATGCTACTTAAGACCTTTGCACCACTATCAACTAGCCCACTGGTTTGAACTCCAAGCTTTTTTTGACCTCCATCTTATGCTTACATCTACCTTGGTTTAGAATTGGTCTTTGTCTAGGTCTAGGGGGCATGAGTTGTGTTGTCCTTGGTCTCTAGGATGTGCTAGTGTTCAACAACATCACCCAAATAGTGTTTCTCAACACTTCCCTTAACACCTAGTGTCCCAATTTTCCATGTTGTTAGTAGTCTAGGATTGTGCAATATTTCTCACTTATAGACATGCATCCTAGAGATTTAGCACTTTTTTTTCCTTTTTGCATTGCCCTTAAAATAAAATGACTGAGAAATGCTTGACTTTTTCTTTGAGTGCTAATTATTATTGTTGATTTTCATTGATTGTTCCCTCCTTAGTCTCTCCAAAATATTATTTGATTAGAGGACTGGGGGACAAGGCATGTTTTCTTTGAATTCTTTTTGTGGATGTAGCTTCGATGATCCTAGGTGTCTCTTTCTTTGACCCCTTGGACACTTAGATGATTTAGATCTATGTTGTTATCTATTACATTGTGTTTTCTCATGCAAGACTACACTCATGCCTATCTTGGCACTTATGCCTTGGTATAGGTGTAATCTTGCAGTATTAAACTTAGGTAATCTACTAATAATTCATCTTGACCTCTATTTCTTTGATGCTTATTATTGTATATGAGCAATGTTAGTATGCTAATAGAAACCAAATTTGAATAAAGCTTCTACAAACCAAGCAAAATTCATAAACTTCAAGATAGACTAAGATGAGCTCTCAATTGAGAATATGAGCCATTAATGGGCTCTCTCAATGAGAAGCTCTCTTGTTAAGTAGCTTTGTCTAAATAGATAGGATGTATGCTCAAGCTTATGCTTCAAAAAGGGCTTCAAATGGAGTTGGAATTTGGGTGTGAGTGTATGGTTTTGATGTAAAATGGCTTCTCAAAATGGAATTATGACTTTACTTCATGGATTGTGTTATTTTGCAAAGGGGAAGGATCCAATTTATAGGCAAGAGGCTTGATGGATTGAGGGCTAAGATGCAAGGATGGGAAAAAGCTCATGGAGGGCTCAGATTGCATGAGAAGAGAGCACATGGATTGTGCTTCCTTATAGCCAATCAAAGAGTGGCACATGTCACATGGTGAGAGGATGGAGGAAAGGGGAAGGATGAGTCAAAAAAAAGAGGCTCAAGGGATAAAATCTTCATAAAGACCCTCATAATGACTTGTAAGAGCAATAAAAGGGCTTGTAAGAGTCATTTATGACCTAGTGGACTTCATAAAGTTTTATGGTTGAGATATTTTGAGGGTGATGAGAGCAATTTCGACTTGGACTTGATTAGGAAGGTTCTAAGCTTGATTAGGCTTGTGAAAATGATTAGAGGATGGATTAGGATGGTTTAGGATTAGCTTAAGGATAGGCAAGTGGATGGCATTTAATGAGGGTGGGTGAAGGAAGAGATATTTGTTAATTTTGGCTTGGGTTAGTAAGTTTTAACCCATGTTTAGGGAATGTGACAAGGTTAGGAGGGGATTAGGATTAGGTTTAAAGACATCTTCTAGAAGAGTCTAGATTTTGGATGAGGATAAAGACTTTCTAGAATAGTCTAGAATTTCCTAGGATGAGGATGAAGACTTTCTAGAAGAGTCTAGAACTTCTTAGGATGAGGATAAATTAGATTTTTAGGAAATAAATAAAGTTTTATTTATTTCAAGGGTTTGGGTTGAGGAGATATTTATTAAAACTTTTTTAATAAACATGAGGATTAATATTTAATCTTAATTAAATATTTTGAGTTGGGATTAGGGGTAGGAAATGATGGGATTAGCCTTTAATCAAAATTAAAGAAGGATTAGAAGATTTTGGAAGAGGTTATTGGTCATAAGGAAATTGGCCAAGTTTTGGGCAAAAAATAAATTTTTTATTTATTTTAGGATTTTTGTCAATTTATTAATTAAATAATTAATAAATAAGGAAATAATGTTTAAATAAGATTTAAACATTTTTGGGAGGGATTCCTTAATTAAATATTTTTAATTAAGATAAAGGGATTTAATGGCATGAAAATTAATTAATTAATTAAATAATTAATTAATTAATAAATGATGATGTCATCAGGACTTTTTCAGAAAATAAAAATACTTTATTTTCTAAAGGTTTTTAGGTGTCTACAATTATAGGTTCCCACATTTTAAGGCCCAGTGTAAAAACAAGGACCTATCTAATTGACCCTTGCTACTTTCTCTTTGCATCTTCATGTTATTGTGCATTTTAGGGTTTCATTCTCATTTGCATGAGTCAGGAGACAATCTCCTTCATTTTGTCTGATGAATAGTTAATTACACTTGATTATCTTTGTCTTATTTTTGCTTTCTCAATCATATCTTCAGACCTTTTGATCCTAATCATTCTTCTTATTTTCATCAGAAGGCGTTAATCTATCCATCATGTAATCTATCTAAATGCTAATATTTCAAATCATTTTTAACTATCTTGAGTTTTTGCAAAAATTACACCCGAACCTAATTTTGATGTTTTGGATCCATTTTTGGGATCAAAATCAAAATCTGGATTCATTTTGATTGTTACAATCGCATTTAAAAATTTCTCTCTTTAGAGTAGTTGATGACCCCTTTGAGGATAATTTTTCAAATCTTTTGAGGCAATCAGCATTTATTCATCTATATTGAATTTCCATTTCTTTCTCATTATCATTTCATCACTTGTCTTCTTTCTTTGATCTAATTCTCATGGTTTATCATCTTGGTCAAACTTGGGCACATTCTCATCACTTGGTGGTGTTGGAAATATAAGAGGAGTAGCTGAGAGGGGAGGGATGAATCAGTTACTACAAAAATAAATCCTAGATCCCTTAGATGTTAGTACACAACAAAAAACTTTAAAAACTAAACTCTACTAATGCTCGGCAAACACACAAAGATGTTATAACTCAGTAAACATTGAGAATGCTCGATAATTACTTAAAATAAAAATCTTAAGATGCTATCTATGATTATCATTACTTTAACTTAGTTGCAAACACATAAAAGAAATAGCATCAAACACATTTTACACCAATATTTAACATGGAAACCCAATTTGGGAAAAACCACCAATTGCAACTAGTTACTATTTTTCACTCTTCTGAAGTAAGCTATGTTAGGAGAAAACCCTATTAAAGGTTAGAAAACACACCGTTAGGTGTAACCCTGTTAGAGGATTTAATCACCTTGTTAGGAGTGGCCTTATTAGAGGTATTTAGACAATTCAATAGAATTGCCACCTTGTTAGAGGATTTATAAATATCTATTAAGCCAACTTTATTAAGAGATTTAGATCATTGCTACAATGATTAGAGAGTAACAATGACATGACCTAATTTGGATGCAACTAAATTGCTAATTACAGTTCTCTATTATGGCTTATACTTGATCCTTCTTGGTCAAATTTATCTTTTTTTCTCCACAAGGATATTATTCTTATCCTTCAAGTTCGCTTCTTCTTACCATCATAAAATCTTCCATATATTCACACTTTCTCAATCTCAACTTGACCTTATATTTATATCTTTCATATTGTTAAGTTGGCTAGAATATAACTTAGAATAATTAATATTCATTTTCTTAGTCGACTAGACCCATCAGATAAATTATTTGAACTCAATATGCCAAAATAAGAAAATCCTTCATTAGCTGACCCTGCTGATAGACACTAACTGAGAAACGCGTTTCCTATGTTAATCAACTGAAACTCAGTCAACACTTCATATTAGTAGAGTTCCTTTGGTAATTGAGTGAACTCAATTAACACTAGTTCCATCCAACATTTCCTTCATTAACTGAGTGAGCTCGGTTAACACTCATCTTCTTTAGACTTTCGTTTGATGCCCAAGTGAAACTCAGTTGACACTGCCTTCCGAACTAGGCAAACTCACGAATGCTCAATATCCATAGAAAAATGTCTTCAATGCTTGAGTGAGCTCAACATGCACTGACTGATAATGATATGACATTTTGTGTAACATCAAAGATAATACATAATTAATTAATTGTTCCAACAATCTCCCTCTTTGGCATTGATGGCAACACAACATGTCATAGTACAATGAAATTTTGGAGAGATAATAAAGTTAGGAACATATCCTTAGTTTCATTCTGATTTTCATCCATGAGAACTCCCTATGTCAATATGAAATTTAGTTTCTCCCTCTTTAACAATTCTTATCTTCCAATCTCTCTCTTTGACATCTCTTTATTATGACAGTATATTTCTCCTTATTTTCAACAAAATTTCTATGATAGTATACTACTCCCTCTTTGACAACACATGCCAAAGACAATGCTTGGTGAAATTCAATGTACCTTAAGTACTGATTCATTTGCAATATGCCCTTGTCAATACTACATCAACTATTTGATCTTCAACATGCTTTGGTTGATACACCACTAAACTTCATTTAGGGAGCTTAAAATAGGGGAATGATCCCTAGCTTACCTCTTAGATACAGAAATGCATCCTTAGCTAATTCTTGGTGAATATGTCTACAATTTGTTCTTTTATATTCAAATATTCCAATCTGACTTCTTTATCTTGCACCAATTCTCTTAAGAAATGATATTTTATAGCAATTTGCTTTGTTTTGGTATGCATCATTGGATTCTTTGATATATTGATTGTACTAGTGTTATCATAGTATATGATTACTAGATACTTGATCTCTATCTTCATACCTATCATCAATTGTTTGAACCAAACAATGTTAGAACAATTAACTACTACTACCACATATTTTGCCTCTATTGTGGAATGAGAGATACAATTTTGTTTCTTGCTTGTCCAAGACATTAGTCTTTTACCAAGAAAGAATGCTCCTCCACTAGTGCTTTTTTTTGTCATCAATACTTCCTACCAATCATAATCTATAAATACTTTTAAATTGAAATTGCCTCCTATTTTGTACCATAAGCCATATTCTTCAGTACCTTTCAAATATCTCATGATTCTTTTGACTACCATCAGATGATTTTCTTTGGGATTTGTTGAGAATCTAGCCACCATACCAATTGTTAATGCAATATCAAGCCTCGTATGCACTACATACTACAATTTTCCAATCATTGATTTGTATGTAGTATGGTCTACCTCTTTAGAATCATCATTCTTGAAAAGCTTATGTCTAGTAAATATAGGGGTTCCAACTATTCTTGAGTCTTCCATTCCAAATTTCTTTAGTATCTCCTTGATATATTTAGATTGAGTAATGTAGATATCATCTTTCTTCTGCTAAATTTGTAATCCAAAAAAGAATTTTATCTCTCCAAACATAGACATCTCAAATTCCTTACTCATTTCTTCTAAAAATGCCTTGTACAAGTCATTATTTCCTATAAATAATGTTTCATCAACAAATATTTTTGCCAACACAATCTTCTTGTCTAGACCTTCTTTGATATACAAACTACTATTATCATTTGTTCTTTGAAAACCAATCTGTACTAAGTAATTATAAGCCCTTCATACCAAGTTTTGGGAGCTTTCTTGAGACCATATAATTCCTTGTGTAATTTATAGACCATGTCCCTTTTTCCAGGATCTACAAAACCTTCTGGATGTTCAACTAGACTTCCTCAGCAAGAATTTCATTCAAGAATACAAATTTAACATCCATTTAATAAACTTTAAATCCTCTATGAGCTGCATATGCTAATAACATTCTAATACCTTCTAATCTTGCAATAGGAGAAAAAGTTCCACCATAATCAATAACTTCTTCTTGAGAATAGCCCTTACATACCAACCTTGCTTTGTTTCTAGATACTTTTCCATCTTCATTCAACTTGTTTCTGAACACCCACTTTGTGCCAATTACATTTTTATCCTTGGGTCTAGGAACAAGAGTCCAAGTTTGGTTCTTCTCTATTTTTTCTATTTCTTCATTCATTGCTTCAATCCAACTTTCATTTTACAAAGCATCTTTAACACTTCTAGGTTCAAATTTAGCAAGTAAACATGTACCTTTTAATTTTCCTCTTATCATTGTTCCATCTAATTTGTCTCTAATGATCTAATCAGGTGCACAATGCTTTCTAACATATCTTGCTAATGCAAGTTCTTTAGATTTACTAATTTCATTATGAACTTCAGTGTCAAGCTCGGGTCCCACTGTCGATGACTTGGGTCCATCAGACTTGGTTTGCATTTGAAGTAGCTCGGTAGCTTCTGACTGCAACTCGGGTCCTTTAAACTCTAATTCGGGTTGCACTATCTGCAACTCGATAACTATTCGAGATTTTGGGGACTCGGTAGGTGAAGCCTCTTTTCTTCTAGATTGATTTGGCAGGGTATCAGGTTCATAGTAAAAAACTCTTCTAAAATCCTTAGGCTCTTTACTACTTTCTTCTTTACTCTTTTTTGCATACTCATCAATTCTCACATGTGCACTTTCTATGATTTTATGAGTAGACAAATTCAAAAATTTATATGCTTTACTTCTACAAGAGTATCCTAAAAATATGCCTTCATCACCTTTGACATTAAATTTTTCTTTTCTAGATGCTCTCAAGATGTAGCATTTGCTACCAAATACTTTCAAATAACTTACATTAGATTTGTAGCCATACCATAGTTCATAAGGAGTTTGGTTTGAGCCTTTCTTTAGCTATACTCTATTCAAGATATGAACTATAGTGTTGATAGCTTCCTTCCAGTATTTGATTGCAACATATTTTTCTATCATCAATGCTCTTGCACAATCTAAGATGGATCTATTTCTTCTTTCAGCTATACCATTTTGCTACGATGTACTAGGGGTTGATAATTGTCTTTTAATTCCTTTTTCAATGTAGAATTCATTGAATTCATTGGAGGAAAATTTACCACCTCTATCTGATCTGAGGCATTTTAACTTCTTTCTAGTTTCTTTCTCTACTCTTGCCAAGTACCACTTGAATTTTTGAAAAGTTTCTGATTTTTCTTTTAGATACATTGTAGTCATCATTTTAGAATATTTATCAACAAAAAGAATGAAAAAAAATTTCTACACTATAACTTTGTATTCCAATAGGTCCACATAAGTCAATATGTACAAGCTCTAAGATTTATTTAGAATGATAGTTTTTGCTTTTGAAACTAGTCTTTCCCATCTTACCAATTTGTCATTTTTTGCATAGACCCATATTAGGTTTCTTCAAAGTAGGAATACCTCTTACCCTTTTGTGTCTACTTATCTTAACCAGATTATCAAAGTTAACATGACATAATTTTTTGTTCCATAACCAACTTTCTTCTACTTGAGCAATAAACCATGAACTTTCACTAAGATCAAAATAAAATAGGTTACCTTTTGTTTGCTTGCTAGAACCAACTAGATTTCCTTTACCATCCAACAATTTGGCCTTTCCATCCATGAATTTTACTTTGAATCCAATGTTATTCAACTGTGCCACACTTAGTCGATTACACTTTAGTCCTTCAACCCAATAAGTATTATTACATACAAGTTCATTGGTTAATGAGATACAACCTTTTCCTTTTATGCAACAAGGTTCATTGTTTCCAAATCTTACACTACATCCATCATAATGTTCCATGTGTTCAAACTTTATCTCTAGTCATATGATGTAAGCAACCATTATCAATAATCCATGTATCATTTTTGCTAATATGAGATATAAGTGCCATCTTATCTCCTTCATCATTAGATTCATCTTTCACAGCAATATATACATTTCATCTTCACTATTTTTGGAATCTTTAGTCATAAAACAAGTTTCTTACCTTTTTCCTTGTATTTCTTGTAGTTTTTGAATTCCTTCTTGCTTTGTAGTTATTACTTTTCTTCTCATCCTTGTTTTCTCTATTTGGACACTTAGCAGCAATATGACCAACTTCTTCACAAGAAAAACAAATTAGAGGAATCTTGCCTTTGTACTTTCCTCTGCTTTTGGAGTATTTCTTTGAAAGTAGGGCTTCAACAATTTCAAGATCACTATCGAAACATTCTTCCATTTTTTCTTCACTTTCTGATTCATTGGCCTTTGATTTCTTGCTCTTTTCTTTGAGTGAGAGTTTGGATTCAAATGCAAACTCAATATTTTTGGAACTAGGAACATAGTTATCATAGTTATCCAACTTAAAAGCTATCAATCTTCCAACTAGAGTAGTGAAAGATATTTTATTATTTGGATCACATCTCATTTCTTAAATAGCTAATACTCTAATTGCATAAATAGGATGAAGAGTTCTGAGTACTTTGCTTACAACTGTATTGTCATCAATTTCTCCCTTAGATGCTTTGATTGTGCTCACACTTGCTTTGATTCTTTCCACATATATTGCAATGTTTTCATCTTCTCTCATTTTCATCTAATCAAAATGACCTCTGAGACTTTTTGCTTTGGCTCTTCTTACATTGTCATCTCCTGCATAGATGTCTTTTAGTTTGGTCCACATTTTATGCATTATTTTGTAGTCTTTTACTTTATCAAATTCAACATAACTGAGAGCAGATGCAATATCAATCATCATGAGGTCATCATAATGTTCCATTGGGAGTCTTGTGTTTAGCATCAAGATATTTACAACTTGAATCACTGATAGTCACCAAATGTAATCTCATAAGTCCTTGCCATGCTGCAAAGTTGTCTCTGTTCAACTTGGGAATCTCTTCTATAAGACATCATGATCTTTAGCTTACGTCCTTGAAACATTCTCTGCAAGCACCAAACGCTATGATACCAATTGTTGGAAATATAAGAGGAGTAACTAAGAGGGGAGGGGTGAATTAGTTACTATAAAAATAAATCCCAAATTCCTTAGATATCAATACACAACAATAAACTCTAAAAACTAAACTCTATTGATGCTCTGCAAACACACAAAGATGTTGTAACTCGATAAACATTGAGAATGTTCAGTAATTACTTAACATGAAAATCTTAAGATGTTATCTATGATTATCATTAATTTAACTTAGTTGCAAACATAGAAAAGAAATAGCATGAACACATTTTACACCAAGATTTAACGTGGAAACCCAATTTGGAAAAAAACACCAATTGCAACTAGTTACTATTTTTCACTCTTCCGAAGTGAGCCCTATTAGGATTCAACCCTATTAAAGGTTACAAAACACACTGTTAGGTGTGAACCCATTAGAGGATTTAATCACCCTATTAGGAGTGGCCTTATTACAGGCCTTTAGACAATTCAATAGAATTGCCACCTTGTTAGAGGATTTACAAATAGTTGTTAAGCCAACTCTGTTAAGATATTAGATCACTACTACAATGATTAGAGAGTAAAAATGACATGGACTATTTTGGATGCAACCAAATTTTTGATTATGGAACTCTATTCTAGCTTATACTTGATCCTTCCTTATTGAATATATCTTTTCTACTCTACAAGGATATTCTGCTTATCCTTCAGGTTCGCTTCTTCTTAGCATCATAAAATCTTCCATATATTCACACTTTCTCAATCTCATCTTGACCTTATATCTTTCATATTGTAAAGTTGGCTAGAATATATCTTAGAATAATTAATATTCATTTTCTTAGTTAATTAGAACCATTAGATAAATCATTTGAATTCAATATGCCAAAATAAGAAAATCCTTGGTTAGTTGACCCTACTCGATAGACACTAACTCAGAAATGATTTTCCTATATTAACCAAATGAAACTTAGTCAACATTGCATATTAGCATAGTTTTTTTTGTAACTAAGTGAGCTTGGTTAACACTAGTTCCATCCAACATTTCCTTCATTAACTGAGTGAGCTTGGTTAACACTCATCTTCTACAGACTTTCCTTTGACACCTGAGTGAACTCAGTTGACACTGCCTTCTGAACTAAGAAAACTCAAGAATGCTTGGTAGCCACAAAAAACTATCTTCAATGCCCAAGTGAGCTTGGCATGCTCTGACTAGTAATAATATGATATTTTGTGTAACATCAAAGATAATACACAATTAGTTAATTGTTCCAACAGGTGGTCAAACTTGATTCCTTGCTCTTTGAATCATTTATATATAATCACGAACCATATATTTTCTCAATTTACTAAAACCTATCTCATTTCTACATCTTCCCTACCTCATTTTGATTTCGATTCTGAGGGGGCAAGAATACCTTATCTTTCAATGTTGCAAATTGATTCTACTATATCTACCTGCTTTTTGCTTCTCTTGGGGTAGACTCTTGATCTATCTCAAGTATACCATTTCTCATTGAATTATATCAGATATGATACTATCTTATCTATTTATCTCTATTTCAGTATTATGTTTTCACCTTAAATTATGCATTGGAATTATCTTGCTATCTCCCTAACCTTTGTTCACTGCTAGTTAAGGGTTAGTTATCTCATTGCACTTCATTCACTACTTGTTTGCAGTTAGATCTCTCAATCAACTTGACATCATCATTCTTTGACTTTACATGTTCTAATATTGCTCACACATTAGTCAAAGAGAGGCAAATGTAATCAACCAAAAATGGTCTAGTAAACTATAAGCCCCCTTTTCAACATTTTAAATCTCTATGCTAGATCACATCTTATAGCTTAATCAATTTTCATAATTTATCCTTGATAAAATAATCATTTAATTATTTGTTCAATTTTATCCTATGTTTTGACTACCTTATCCTAAGTCTTTATTTAATTAGAATAACATGCACTCTTTTAATGAAGTAAATCCCCTTTAACCTATGTATGCACGTAAAAGGAATTTCCTACTTTAAGAAAGTACCTTTTGTCTAAATATTGAATGCACACTTCCCAAGGTGAGAGGAATCTAAAAGATTTGAGGAATATAAATCCAAAAAACTTGAAGAACACCTGCATGCAAGAACCTATGACAAAGAAGAAAAAACAAAGAAGAGGCAAGGGTTTTTCTCTAAAAATATGAGAACTATATTATCTAACTAAAAGGAGACATAAGGCTGATACAAGAGATAGTACAACCCATGAAAAATAATCTCAAGTAAAAAAATTAATCTCTGGACCTAAAACAACCAAGATATCCACCATAATGCAAAAAAACAAAAAAACTAAATGGGAACTGGAGCAAAATCTCAAAAATAGAATGCCTCAAGATATGACTCCCAAATCGCAGAATAGAACATTTGAATTTGATTGTATAAACTAGCAACCAAACAACATAAAAAGTTCAAATAAATTGCACCATCACAACGGGCTCAAAACCAACTTTCTAGCGATATCTTGTTTGTGAAAAATAGAGTCTAGATGAGCACGTTATGGCCAAAAAACCACATGTACGTCAAAAAAGTGTTGGAAGGGGAAAATGGAAAAATTTACTACCTCAGGATCCGTGCCAAAATGCATCAGAAAGTGTGCTCACTAGTACCCTAAATTACCTTGAGAAGTGTGTCAATTTTTTACCAAAATTGTCTCAATTTGCATGCTAAAAAATCTCGATTCATGTGACCAAAATCTTGAGTTGTGTGCCAAAATTTTCAATTTTTGTGCTGAAAAATCTTAGTTTCTATGCCAAAAATCTCAGTTTCTGTGTCAAAAATCTCAGTTTCTGTGTCAAAAAATCTCAATTTCTGTGCCAAAAAATCATCAAATCATTGCCTCAGGAAATGTGCCCAATTCTCGGAGTAAATTTTTTGCCTCAAATTCCAACTATGTCCAATTTTGACAAATTTTATATGAAAATAGGGGTTTTTAGGCACTCTAAGATCAATAGTGATGTCTGTTTTGCTCAAATTGCACCAAAAATCAGTGATCTCCCAGATTGAATACAAAAATCCTTTGACAAATGAAACTTTCTGAAACACAAAACATAGATTTGAAAGACAAGCCAAATATCTCATAAACAGAATAGAGGCATGAAGATATGGAGCTCTAATACCATGAAGGATTTGAGCAATACAAATCCACAAAACTTGAATAACACCTGCATGCAAAAAAACTATCATAGAAAGAGAGAAGCAAAAGCTATGGAGGCTAGAATTCCTATATCCACATATGAGACATTCTTGATGAGCAAAAAGAGAATTTGTTATTATCAAAAGTGAATCAATGTTTACAAAGAGATCAATTCTTATAAAAGGAGATCAAAAACTTAAAAGGAGATCAAATTTCTATATTATCCTTTGCATTCCAATAAGGAAAAAGGCTTAAGTCATATCTTTGACCACCTTTATGCACTATGTATTTATTTGTGTACCCATTGTGAACGGTTCTTCTTTGATGTTTCCATGGCCTATCCAATATTATGTGCCCACAAGTCATTAGAATTACATCACATAAAACCTAGTCATGATATGGTCCTATTGAGAAATCAACAATGTCCTCTTACTAATCACTACTTGTTGCTCTTGTCTTACCCAAGTGGCATTGTAAGGACTAGGATGATCAAATGTCTTCAAACCTACTTAGATACCATATCAACTAAAAATAGATTATCATGATCATCTGAATCTATGATCAATTTACACAACTTTCCAAACTGATTCCCATTGGTTTTGATGGGATTAAACTCCTAAACAATTCAAAATCTAAGTTTCCCTCCTAAAACCAAATAATCTTACATTTTCAATTTCCAAATTCAAAACCTTGACAAATGGATACTAATGGACTAAAAACTATTACTAAATCCCACAAATTGATCTAATTAAATTATTTATTTATTTGTAAAAACTTACTAACCCCTTTCTACCTATAGACCCATTACATCTCATATATTGGTCATATGGCTCCTTTAGGACCATAAGTATATTTTTACCTTATATTTGTTTTATTACAATCAAATTCCATAATAGCACTACAACATTTGGATTCAAATTGCGACATTGGTCTAATTTGTGGTAGTTTTCATTTTTTTTTTTTGTAATTTTCCTCGACATAATCACAATATTGATGTGAGCATCATAATTGTGATGCCTGTGTAAGTATAAATAAAACAAAAAAACATGACATAAACATTCTCCATTTATTTTGATCGTGGAGAGCTATGTGTGAAAGAAGGTGGAGAGCTCCGAACGAGGGTGGAGAGCTCTAAACATCATCATGCCCTTGTGCTTGGTGGATTTTGTTCCTATGATATATCTTTGCATTTTATTGTTGTGCCCTTGCTGTGTGATTTTGCTCTATGATTTGGTTGTCATGCCCTTGTCATCTCTATGTTTCATTGTCATGCCCTTGCTTTGCATTTTGCTGTCGTACCCTCACTCTATGATTTTGTTGCCATGTCATGCCCTTGCTTTGTGATCATTGTTGTCTTGTGCCCTTACTCTGTGATTTTTTTGTCATGCCCTAGATCTGCAATTTCTTCAAGGGTATGTAAATGTTGGTTTCTTTTCCTTCTAAACATGTATCTCTTTATATCTCCTTCTAAACATGTATATTTAGAGATTTTTTTTAAGGTGCTTATTACATCTTAGCTACACAACAAAAAAATTGATCTAGGTACATACATATTCCATAATCTAAATAATAATAAAATAAAACTCACTCAACCTATGCTAAGTGACTTACCTCAAGATCCTCCACAAAAATAATGCAGACTAGGAGAAATGGGTAGAGTTCACAAGAAATTTTACAAAAATATATATAGTAGATATTTTTAGAAAGAAACAAGCCATAACCAATTAAATGGGTATATTTGTTGATTAGTTGGGTTGATATATACATATATTTAACTAGGTTATGGCTTTTGCAAGGGAATGAGCCTCATGATTATGCATATGTGCTTGGTGCATTTTGTTTCTGTGATATATCTCTACATTTTGTTGTTGTGCCCTTACTCTGTTATTTTGCTCTTTGATTTGGTTGTCATGCTCTTGTCATCTTTGTAATTCATTGTCATGCCCTTGCTCTATGATTTTGGTGTCATGCCCTTACTCTATGATTTTTAGCCATGGCATGCCCTTGCTTTGCAATTTCATTATCATTTTGTTCCCTTTCTCTATGATTTTGTTTCCATGCCTTAGCTCTACAATTTTCTTCAAGGATATGTAAATGTTGGTTTCTTTTCCTTCTAAACAAGTATCTCTTTATATCTCCTTCTAAACATGTATATTTAGAGATCTTTTTAAGGTACTTATTACATCGTAGCTACACAATAGAAAAATTGATCAAACTGCATACATATTCCAGAATCCAAATAATAAAACAATAAAACTCACTCAACCCATGCTAAGTGACTTACCTCAAGATCCTCCACAAAAATAATGCAAACCAAGAAAAATGGGAAAAGTTCACAAGAAATTTTACAAAGACATATCATAGAAGATATTTTAAGAAAGAAACTAGCCATAACCAGTTAAATAGATCTAGTTGCTGATTTTCTGAGTTGATTACAAATTCTTGTAGAACTATCATTAGATTAGGTACAATAAAATGAACAATTAGTTATTCCTAGCTAGCAGGATCAAATACAATTTTCTAAGGTGATAAAATTGGATAAATATGGAATTGAAGAATAACTTTAATGAAGAGTTGAATGTAAGGAATTGAAGAAGCAAATTCTACTTCTATGTAAATGCCATAATCACAAAGCTCATTCCCTTGCAGAAGCCTCTACCACAATGACAGTATCTCTAAACTATGTAAAGGATGTTGAAGTGGTTCCTAGCCTTGAAACACTCTTATAAGAATTTGATACTAGGGATCATCGTAGGGAGACTGTGTCAATACTTGAAACACTCTTATAAGCATTTTATATTTGGACTACAAATTCTCAAAGACACGTCCAAGTGACTCCAATGTCATTATACCTACCACAAAACTTTCTTGGATTTTATCTAGATTCTATCCAATGGCTCCCATAATATCCTCTATGTTGTCTAGTTGTTGTTTTTGTCATATAGTCTCTTTCTAAAACCACTCCTTCTCATTCTCTTTCTAAAGATACTCCTTCTCCTTCACTCTCGTGCCTTAAATTTTGATTATCAAACTTGTGAATATCTGCCTCTACCTTATCTAAAATCAACTTCATAGTGTGTTGTAACTTTGGCATAGGTGTTTGATCATCGATAGCTTTCATTTCAACTTTCAAGTTTTCAAGATTGGTCAACACCCTCACTTGCAAACCTCTCATGTCAAGCACTTTTTGTACTTTTCAACATCATGTTCTTGCTTCTAAGCTAACAATTCTTCAGATGCATTTTCTTGTAAAACGTTAATTTTGTTGAACAATTGTAAACTCTTAGAAAGTGCATTGTTGTTTTCATGTATGTATGTATATACATATGTATGTATGTATATACATATGTATGTATGTATATACATATGTATGTATGTATATACATATGTATGTATGTATGTAGAGAGATCTTGTAGATTGTGGATTATGTGTTATAAACAAAAAAGAAAAGAAAACATGACATTAATCATTCCCCTTTTTTTTTTATTGATCGTGGAGAGTTGTGCGTGAAAGAGGGTAGAAAGCTCTGAATGAGGGTGGAGAGCTTTGAACATTGGTGGTGATCAGTGGAGATCTAGGATTTTGTTGTTGTTCCCTTGTGATCTTCATGCCCTTGCTCTATGATTTTCATCAAAAGGAGAAGAGGTACCTATGTAAATGTTCTTTTCTTTTCCTTCTAAACATGTATCTCTTGTTGATATATAATAGCTTTGGTCAGATTCAAAGATAACTAATTATGATGATTGTATTCATATGTGCATGTATGTATGTAAATTAGTTCACTATGTGAACTACTTTACATGCATGAATACACACTTGCATAGTACTTGTGCTAAATTAAATTAATCATTCATGTTTCACACAAGCAATTATCCTTGCATTCAATTGTATTTATTCATACCAAACTAAGTTTGTAGAAATCTATACTTATAGATTATATTATCTCTTGGTGAATGAGTAAAGATCTCATGCATAATATCGTCTACGTAATGATTGGATGCATTCACATTAAATCATAATAGGATTGAGCAGATGGTCCATTTATGTCACTTCATACTTGTTTTATTGAAAATTTTGTTTAACATAATCACTAATACTAAAATCATACAACTACAACTAGTACTCTTGTTTATTTTATTTAATCATATACATTTAAGACTATTATTTTTCTTAAAATTAGACTATATATTTGTTATCACTATAACACAAATATAGATCTCTAATAGTTATCTTTTTAAATTTTAAGATCTTTATATTTAACATGAAGAATTTCCACTACCATATAGTGGAATAGCCACAATGTAGAGCCACATAGCTCATGGCTTTTTCCACACAATTATATTTTTGTTATATCTTTGTCCTTCAAAAGTATTATAAAGTGAATGTTCTTCTAATTTTCCATATATTTAATAATTTATCACTTGTTGTTTGAGGTAATTTTCTATTATGAGATAGAGACATCTATCATAAGGATGGGCATGCCATTCTTTTATCATCCCGCTTTCAAAGTTGATTCCCTTATCAAATTAATGAAACTACTTGCACTTGACACCTTCATTTTCTGCAACTTGCCTGATCAGCCATTCACACAACCATCTTCCTCCTACCCCACCATAGCATGTAGCCCTTGTTTGAGGTTTATATCTTAGCCCAACAATTTCAAAAGACCAAGTCTAGTGATTTGTACCTAGCAAATGATGATATAGAAATTCAATATGGAGGAGAATATATTAGCATCACAAACAAATCATCCCACATCAATAAACAATATCTAATCATCTCTCTCCTCTAAAGACCCAACACATGGAGTCGTTATCATCATGAGTAGACTCACTCTCCTCGAATGAATTCAATCAAAACTGTTCATACCAAACTAAGTATGCAAAAATATGTACTTACAAATTATATTATCTCTTGGTGATTGAGTAAAGATCAAATATAGTTTTCCAAGGTGATAAAATTGCATATGCAGATGTATGCATGCATGCATGTATGTATGTATGTATGTGTGTGTGTGTGTGTATGTTTGTATGTATATATGCCTATGTATGTGTGTGTTGGAAATATAAGAGTAACTGAGAGGGGAGGGGAGAATCAGTTACCTCTAAAATAAATCCTAGATCCCTTTAGATGTCAATACAAAATAAACTCTAAAAACTTAATATTGTTAATGCTTGACAAACACACATAAAATGTTGTTACCTTATGCTCAATAAATAATCAACATGCAAAACATAGATTTTATCTGTGACTATCATTATCTTAACTTAGATGTAAACAGATAAAAGAAAATAGCATGAACATATATGACACCAGGATTTAACGTGGAAACCCAATTTGGGAAAAACCACCAATTGTAACTAGTCACTATTTTCACTCTTCTAAAGTGAGCCCTATTAGGAGTCAACCATATTAAAGGTTACAAAACACACTGTTAAGTGCGACCCTATTAGAAGATTTTATTACCCTGTTAGGAGTGGCCTTGATAGAAGTCTTTAGACAATTCAATAGAACTGTCACCTTGTTAGAGGTTTTACAAATAGCTATTAAGCCAACTCTGTTAAGAGATTTAGATCACTACTACAATGGTTAGAGAGTAACAATGAGATGACTTGATCTGCATGCAACTAAATTGTCAATTACAGATCTCAATTATTGCTTTACTTGATCCTTCCTAATTGAATATATCTTTTCTACTTAACAATGATATTCTACTTATCCTTCCAATTTTCTACCTGACTGCATCATTAGATCCTCAAAATCATCCATGCATTCACATTCTTACACACTTTCAAATTCATAGCTTGATCTTGTACTTATATCATTCATATTGTCAAGTCAGCTCATATACAACTTAGAATAACTAATATTCATCACCTCAGTCAGCTAGAACCAATAGATAAATCAATCACGCTTAATATGACAAAATAAAAAAAATCCTTCATTAGCCAACTCGGCTCAATAGACACTAATTTAGGAATGATTTCCTATGTTAACCAACAGAAGCTCGATTAATACTGCAAACTCACAAAGATTCTTTGGTAATCGAGTGAGCTTAGTTAACACTAGTTCCATCCAACATTTTCTTCATTAACCAAGTGATCTTAGTTAACACTCATTTTCTATAGACTTTCTTTTGATGCCTGAGTGAACTCGGTAGACACTACCTTCTGGACTAAGCAAACACAGGAACACTCAGTAGATGCAAAAAATTGTCTTCACTACCTGAGTGAGCTTAGCAAGCACTGACTGATAATGATATAACATTTGTGTAACATCAAAGATAATACACAATTAATTAATTGTATCCAAAAATCTCCCTCATTGGCATTGATGGAAACACAACATGTCATAACATAATGAAATTTTTGGAATAGGAATAAAGGAACATATCCTCAGTTTCATTCTGATTCACATCTATGAGAACCTTTTCTATCAATATGTACTCTTTCTACCTTTGGTTTCTTCCTCTGTTAGGAAACTTCTGACTACAACAACTTATGCCAAGTTCATTCCCCCTTTTAGACATTTCTATGATAGCATGCTTCTCCCTCTTATAGTAAAATTCTTCTCTTTGTAATAACAAAAAAAATTATGAGATATGAAAGTAAACTTCTCCCTCTTTGACAACACATGCCAAAGACAACAACTCTATTAATATCAACATACCTTAAGTATTGATTCATTTGCAATATGCCCTTATGAATTTTATACCAACTAATTGATCTTCAACTTGCTCTAGTTGATGCATCACTAAACTTTATTTAGTGAGCTTCAGATAGGGGAATGACCCCTAGCTTACCTCTTAGATATAGAAATGAATCCTTAGGTAATGCCTTGGTAAATATGTTTGTAATTTATTCTTTTGTATTTGCATATTCCAATCTAACTTCTTTATCCTACACCAATCCTCTTAAGAAGTGTTATTTTATAGCAATGTGCTTTGTTTTGGTATGCATCATTGGATTCTTTGATATATTTATTATATTGGTGTTATCACAGTATATGACTATTGGATCTTTGATCTCTATCTTCATTCCTTCCAACAGCTGTTTGAATCAAACAACGTTAGAACAATTAACTGTTGCTACCACATATTTTTCCTCTATTGTGGATTGAGAGATGAAATTTTGTTTCTTACTTGTCTAAGACACTAGTCTTTTACCAAGAAAGAATGCTCCACCACTAGTGTTTTTTCTGTCATCAAGACTTCCTGTCCAATCAGCATCAGTAAACACCTTCAAGTCCAAATTGCCTCTAAGTTTATAACATAAGCCATAGTCTCTAGTACCTTTCAGATATCTCATGATTATCTTGATTTTCATCATGTGATTTTCTTTGGGATTTTTTGAGAATCTTACCACCATATCAACTGCTAATGCAATATCAAGTATTGTATGCACTACATACTGCAATTTTCCAAACATTGATTTGTATGTGGTCTGATCTACTTCTTTGGAATCATCATTCTTGGAAAGCTTATGTCCAATAGACATAGGGGTTCCAACTAGTCTTAAATCTTCCATTCCAAACTTCTTTAGTGTCTCCTTGATATACCTAGATTGAGTGATGTACATACCATTTTTGTTCTACCATATTTGCAACCCAACAAAGAATTTTATCTCACCAAACATGGACATTTCAAATTCTTTACTCATTTCTTCTAAAAGTGCTTTGTACAAGTCATCATTTCTTATGAATAAAGTATCATCAACAAATATTTCTGCCAACGCAATCTTCTTGTTTGGTCCTTCTTTGATATACAGACTACTGTTATCATTTATTCTTTCAAGGCCAATCTGTATCAAGTAATTATGAAGTCTTTCATACCAAGCTCTAGGAGCTTGGACCATATAATGCTTTGTGTAATTTTCAAACCATGTCTCTTTTGCCAGGATCTACACAACCTTCTGGTTGTTCAATGTAGACTTCCTCATCAAGAATTTCATTCAAGAATATAGATTTAACATCCATTTGATACAGTTTAAATTATTTGTGTGTTTCAGATGCTAGTAAAGTTCTAACACCTTCTAATCTTGCAACAGGAACAAAAGTTTCACCATAATCAATACCTTCTTCTTGAGAATAGCCTTTCCATACCAGTCTTGCCTTGTTTCTAGAAACTTTTCCATCTTCATCTAGCTTATTTTTTAATACCCACTTTGTGCCAATTTCATTTTTATCCTTGGGTCTAGGAACAAGAGTCCAAGTTTTGTTCTTTTCTATTTGTTCTATCTCTTCATTCATTGCTTCAACCCAACTTTCATTATCTAATGCATCTTTAATATTTCTTGGTCAGAATTCAACAAGTAAACATGTACCTTTTAATTTGCTTCTTGTCATTGTTCCATCAGATTTGTCTCCAATGATCTGATTAGGTGCATGATGCCTTCTGACATATCTTGTTAACATAGGTTCTTTAGATTTGGCATGAGTTCCACTGATTTCATCATGAACTTCAATATCAAGCTCAGGTCCCATTGTATGTGACTTAGGTCCATCAGACTTAATTTGAACTAGCTCAGTAGCTTTTGACTGTGACTTGGGTTATATTATCTACAACTTGGTAATTGTTGGAGATTTTGGGGGCTTAGAAGATGAAGTCTCCTTTCTTTTAGATAGGTTTGGTAGAGTATTAGGTTCATAGTTAACAAATCTTCTATAATCCTCTAGCTCTTTTTTTCTTTTTCTTCACTCTTTTCTAAAAACTCATCAATTCTAACATGTGCACTTTCTCTAATTTTATGAGTGGACAAATTCAAACATTTGTATGCTTTACTTCTACAAGAGTATCCTATAAATATGCCATCATCACCTTTTACATCAAATTTTCCTTTTCTAAATTCTTTCAAAATATAACATTTGCTACCAAATACTTTCAAGTAACTTACATTAGGTTTGTAGTCATACCATAGTTCATAAGGAGTTTGATTTGACTCTTTCTTCAATTGAACTCTATTCAAGATATGAACTGTAGTGTTGATAGCTTCCTTCCAGTATTTGATTGCAACATTCTTTTCTATCATCAATGTTCTTGCATAATCCATGATGGATCTATTTCTTCTTTCAACTGTACCATTCTGTTGTGGAGTACTAGGGGTTGATACTTGTCTTTTGATCCCTCTTTCAATGTAGAAATTATTGAATTCATTAGAGATGAATTCACCACCTCTATTTAATCTTAAACATTTCAATCTCTTTCCAATTTCTTTTTCTACTCTTGCTAGATACCATTTGAATTTTTGAAAAGCTTCTAATTTTTCTTTTAGATACATTATAGTCATCATTCTAGAATAATCATCAACAAAAATAATGAAAAAAATTTCTCCACTGTAACTCTCTATTCCAATAGGTCCACATAAGTCTATGTGAACAATTTCTAAGACTTCTTTTGACTGATAGTTTTTTCTTTTGAAACTAGTATTTCCCATCTTACCAATTTGGCAATTCTTGCATAAACCCATATAAAGTTTCTTCAAACTAGGAATACCTCTTACTCTTTTATGTTTGCTTATCTTAACTAGATTATCAAAGTTTACATGAGATAGTCTTTTGTGCCATAACTTGCTTGTTTCTACTTGAGCAATAAAACATGAACATATACTGAGATCAAGATAAAATAAATTACCTTTTGTTTACTTACCAAATCCAACCAGATTTTCTTTTCCATCCAGTAGTTTGGCCTTTCCATTCACAAATTCTACCTTGAATCCAATGTTATTCAACAGTGCCACACTTAGTAGATTATGATTTAGTCCTTCAACCCAATAAGCATTGTGACATACAAGTTCCTTAGTCAATGAAATACATCCCTTTCCTTTTATGTTACAAGGTTCATTGTTTCCAAACCTCACACTACCTTAATCATAATATTCCATGTGCTCAAATTTTATTTTGTCTCCAGTCATATGATGTGAATAGCCAATAGCCACTATCAATAATCCATGTATCATTTTTGCTAACACGAGTGATAAGTGTCATCTTATCTCCTTCATTATCAGATTCATCCTTTACAGCAACATATACCATTTCATCTTCAATGTTATCAAAATCTTTAGCTATAAAAAAAGATTTCTTACCTTTATCCTTGTAGTTCTTGGAATTCTTCTTGCCTTTCTGTTTATTGCTTTTCTTTTCATCCTTGTTTTCTTCACAAGAAAAGCAAATCATGGGAATTTTACCTTTATACTTTCCCCTACCTTTGGAATACTTTCTTGCAAGTAGGGCCTCAACAACTTCAAGATAATTGTCTAAGCTTTCTTCTTTTTCTTCTTCTTCACTTTGTGATTGACTGGACTTTTATTTCTTACTCTTTTTCTTGAGTGAGAGTTTAGCTTCAAATGCAGACTCAATAACCTTTGAACTAAGAACATAGTTATCAAAGTTATCTAACTCAAAAGCTATCAATCTTCCAACTAGAGCATCCAAAGATAATTTATTATTTGGATCACATCTCATCTCTTAATTAGTAGACACTCTAATTGCATAAATAGGAAGAAGAGTTCTAAGTACCTTGCTGACAACTATTTTCTCTTCAATGTCTCCTCTAGATGCTTTAATTGCACTTACATTTGCTTTGATTCTTTCCATATATTTTTCAATGTTCTCATCTTCTCTCATCTTGATCTAGTCAAAATGACCTCAAAGACTTTTAGCTTTATCTCTTATTACATTGTCATCTCCTCCATATATTTCTTTTAGTTTGGTCCACATCTCGTGAGCTATTTTGCAATCTTTAACTTCATAAAATTTAGCATAACTAAGAGCGGATGCAATATCAATCATCATGATGTTATGATTCATATTTTCACCAATATCTTCAACTAATAATGTTCTAGTAAGAATCTTGTATTTAGCATCAAGATATTTGCACCCTAAATCACTAATAGTAGCTAGATGTAACCTTATAAGTCCTTGCCATGCTGCAAAATTGTCTATGTTTAGCTTGGGAATCTCTCTTCTGTAACACATTCTAATCTTTAGCTTAGGTCCTTGAAACATTCTCTACAAGCACCAAAAGCTCTAATACCAATTGTTGGAAATATAAGAGGAGTAATTGAGAGGGGGGGGGGGGGGGGGTGGTGAATCAGTTACCGCTAAAATAAATCCCAGATCCCTTTAGATGTTAGTACAAAATAAATTCTAAAAAATTAATAATGTTGATGCTCGGCAAACACACATAAAATGTTGTAACTAGGTAAATACTGAATATGCTCGGTAAGTACTCAACATGACAATCTTAGATGTTATTTATTATTACCATTATCTTAACTTAGATGCAAACACATAAAAGAAAATAGCATGAACACATTTAACACCAGGATTTAACGTAGAAATCCAATTTGGAAAAAACCACCAATTGCAACTAGCTACAATTTTTACTCTTCTAAAATGTGCCCTATTAGGAGTCAACCCTATTAAAGGTTACAAAACACACTATTAGGTGTGAACCTATTAGAGGATTTAATCACCCTATTAGGAGTGGCCTTGTTAGAGGCCTTTAGACAATTCAACAGAACTACCACCTTGTTAGAGGTTTTACACATAGTTGTAAAGCTAACTCTGTTAAGAGATTAGATCACTGCTACAATGGTTAGAGAGTTATTTGAATGCAACTGAGTTGCTAATTAAAGATCTTGATTCTGGCTTTACTTGATCCTTCTTGATCGAATATATCTTTTCTACTTCACAATGATATTCTACTTATCCTTCTGATTTTCTATCATACTGGATCATTAGATCTTCAAATTCATCCATGCATTCACATTCTTACACACTTTCAAATTCATAGCTTGACCTTATATCATTAATATTGTCAAGTTGGCTCATATACAACTTAGAATAACTAATATTCATCGCCTCAATCAGCTAGAACCAATAGATAAATTAATCAAGCTTAATATGCTAAAACAAGAAAATCCTTCGTTAACCGACCTAGCTTAGTAGATACTAATTCGGGAATGATTTCCTATGTTAAACAACAATAGCTCGGTTAACACTACAAACTCACAAAGATTCTTTGGTAACCAAGTGAGTTCAGTTAACATTGATTCCATCCAACATTCTCTTCATTAATCAAGTGAGCTCGGTAAACACTCATCTTTTGTAGACTTTCCTTTGATGCCCGAGTGAACTTGGTAGACATTATCTTCTAAACTAGGCAAACATAGGAATGCTCAGTAGACACATAAAACTATCTTCACTACCCGAGTGAGCTTTTCATGCACTGACTGATAATGATATGATATTTGTGTAACATCAAAGATAATACACAATTAATTAATTATATCCAACAGTGTGTATGTATCTATGAATCTTTGCATCTTGTTGTCATGCCCTTATGATCTCAGTATATGTATGCTTGTGTGTGTGTGTGTGTGTGTGTGTGTGTGTGTGTGTGTGTGTGTGTGTGTGTGTGTGTGTATGTATGTCTATGTATACATGTATGTATATAAATAGAGAGATCTTTGTATATATACATACATATGCATATGTGTGTGTCTATATATACACACACATATACATAAAGAGAAGCTTCTTTATACATACATACATACATACATAGACACACACATATGTGTGTGTATGTATACACATACATATACATGAAGATAACCTTCTCTAGTCACCTTTTGGGGGAAATATAAAGAGATACATGTTTAGAAGGAAAAGAAAAGAACATTTACATAGGTACCTCTTCTCCTTTTGAAGAAAATCACAGAGTAAGCACTACTACATTTGGGCCCAAACACCACAAATTACACCACCATCACACATTACCGTCGTAATTTAACCCCAAATATTGTAGTGTTGCAAAGGGCACAGAGATCACAAGGGCACAACAATGAAATGCAGAGATCACAAGGGCATGACAACAAAATCCTAGATCTCCATTGATCTCCACCAAGGGCATGACAATAAAATATAGAGATCATAAGGGTACAGCAATGAAATGCAATGATCATAAGGGCATGACAATGAAATCTCCACCAACAATTAGATCTCTCCACCCTTGTTTGAAGTTCTCCACCCTCTTTCACACACAACTCTCCAAAATCAAAACAAGTGGGGAATGATTTATGTCATTTTTTTTTTAATATCTAAAATCAACTTCACATTGTGTTGTAACTCTGACATAGGTGTTTGATCCTCGATAGCTTTCATTTCAACATTTTAACATTCAAGTTTTCAAGCTTCCTCTTCATTATATAGTCCTTTCGACCCTAAAAATCATTTTGTTACTTCACTAAAATCGGGACTTGAACAAAGCCAATGATAAAACAAAGCCCATATTCTAGAATCCAAATAATAAAACAATAAAACTCACTCAACCCGTGCTGAGTGACTTAGCTTAAGATCTTAAACAAAAATAATGCAGCCTAGGAAAAATGGATAAGAAATTTTAGAAAAACATATCATAGCAGATATTTTTAGAAAGAAACAAGCCATAACCTAGTTAAATTAGTCTAGTTGTTGATTAGCTGGGTTGATTAAAAATTCCTATAGAACTGCTATAAGATTTGGTACAATTAAATGAAAAATCAATTGTTCCCAGCTAGCAGGATCAAATACAATTTTCCAAGGTGATAAAATTGCATATGCAGATGTATGTATGTATGTATGTATGTATGTATGTGTGCATGTATATATGTATGTATGCTTATGCATGTATATATATAGAGAGATCTTGTGAATTGTGGAGATCAGTGGAGATCTAGGATTTCATTGTCGTGCCCTTGTGATCATTGTATTTCATTGTCATGCCCTTGTGATCTTTGCATCTCGTTGTCGTGCCCTTGTGATCTCTATATATTTATGTATGTATGTATGTATATATATATATATATATATATATATATATATATATATATATATATATATATATATATATATATATATATATATATATATGTATATGTATGTATACATATTTGTATGTATATATATGTGTATATGTATGTATTTATATAAATAGAAAGATCTTGGCACAACAGAAAAAACAATAAAACTCACTCAACAGGTAGCATGGCCATGAGCATTGTCACGAGCTTTTAAACATAACTATATAAGGAGTTTTTTAGGACGTATATAGGTTAACCTTACATTAATGATAAACTACAACATAAAGGTTGCACTAGGGTACTACAGTATTGTAATTATAAAAAATCATCTAATTTACCTGAGTGGGTGTATGGTGGCAAATAGTTGTATTAGGTGAGTAAAGCTCACCAGTAGTTATAGAAATATAGCTACATTAAAAAAATTAGAAACTAGAACTATATATTTGTTAGAGTGAGTAGTTCGAGGGTCTTGATCCCATGGATATGGGTATGTAGGCAGCCTGGTAGGCGAAGGATGCCTCCAATGTGTAGACGCCTTAAACATAGTTAGGTAGCCTTGGACATAGTTACGTAGCCTTGGACATAGTTAGGTAGCACTTAACCATGTATATATGTATGTATGTATGTATGTATGGATGGATGTAACTATTCTCTACTTAACAATGTCATCCACGTGGGGGGTAGTTAGCTTGCACCTTCTACAATACTTCATTTCCATTATTTGCTCTCTTTGAATCAAAGGTATATAACTTTATCACTTGTAACTATAATTTTAAAATAGTACAAACCACAATAGTTTCTTATAATTCTATGGTTCTCTTTGTAAGTTTATAAAATTGAATTTTAAAAATTAATTGCTTTTATGTGCATCTTTTTCAAGTTTGATATTTCTCTTTTTCCTGACTCATAGTCCAAGAATAATTTTTCAAAACACATACTAACCAGTTGGAGATTGAGCCAAAAATTTGTAAGAATGATTGTGACAAAAGAACTAAAAAACATTATTGGTACATGATAATCATCTTTTTACACTCTTTTTGGCACTATTATTCTTACATTTAATGATTTTTGGTTAGAAAAAAATTCCAAACTAATCAAGTAAGTGATCAAAAATTAAATCATAATTGGTTGAGGCATGTTTAAATACCTTATTTCACATGTTATTGAATGTTATGTGTTTATGTGCTACTGTTAATGAATGTTAAAGGATGAACTAATGTTAGATGTTACCTTTGGATATTATGAGATTATTTTATGGATGCTCATAATTGTTTTTTACTCCATGTGATAATGAATGAATGTTATATTTTATTAATGAATGAACATGAGATCCATCTCTTCTTAGGTACTCTTTCTAGGCCATTGTACCTGTTCTTAAGCCCAAAATAGATAAATCATGATATGAAATGAAAACTTGGGTGGTTAACTTAATGAATGAGTGCATCAAGTGAAAGACCTCATGTGATGGAGGATTATATGATTTTCTACATATTTTACCACATAGCAGTGCATTGTAGGTTCACATACATTCTTAAGTAAACATTTGTTTCACTAGGTGTGTGAAGGATCCATGCAAAAACATGTAGAAGCAAAAAAGGTTAGGATGAACATTTTCAATGACATGT